>CM040121.1:6086981-6535845 GCA_022559845.1 Amorphophallus konjac | reverse complement strand
GTTTTGATTTTGATGATTTTTTTTGTATTTTAGCGAGATCCGAAGTTCACACAAAATGGGGACCCTAGTTTGTTTTTGTTTCACCGCCGTGTCAGCTAGGGTCTCTCGTCTCACCACGAACGAAATGACTAACTCCGGGGAACTTCAATGGTACAACCAGCCCAGTGAACGAAGAGGAGATTCTTCGATGTCGGGGACTTACGGAGGTCCCAGTGTAGGAGATTCTAGTCCGTTGAGAGGAATTCCCAAACGGAGAGTCCTTCCTTCACCGGGAAAGGGTGATCCTCAAAAAATGAAAAAAAGATAGAAAGGAGGAATAGATGTATGCAATGGAATGCTGACAGATATATGGAGTGGGAAAACAACAAAAATAACAGACGTATAATAACAAACAACCAAACAACTGACAGTGCTGCCGTGAGCACAACGGGGGCGCGCGCGGGCGCCAAGATGGAGGGGCACGGAGGGTGCCGAACTTGCAAGGGTAGCCGAGAGGAAGCAGTAGATGTCCCACCGTGATCGCCAATCTGTGAGCGACGTCACGCGGTTCGGAGTAGAGCGGGATGCGGGGAAGAGGAAGAGGCGGAGAGCGCGCGGGCTCCTTCTTTTTTGTTTGTTTTGTTTGCTGCAACACAGAAATGAGAGGAAAGAGAGAAGGGGCCACCACGGGAGATTGCTCCGGCGGGGTGAGCGGGACAAGTATGATATAGCAAAATATGGGGATTAAACGGCCATAGCGGGAAGTGACTCGCCGCGACCTCGGGGGGACGGGAATGATGCAAAAATTAAATAACAAGAATTGAAACGGCCATTGGGGAAGTTACTCGCCGCGGCCTCGAGAATATGAACAGAATATAACAGGATATAGAGAAAATATGAGAACAGAAATTTAAACGGCCATTGGGGAAGTGACTCGCCGCGGCCTCGATGATATGAGCAGAATATAACAGAATATAAAGAGAATATAAGAACGAAAATTTAAACGGCCATTGGGGATGTGACTCGCCGCGGCCTCGATGATATAAGCAGAATATAACAAAGCATAAAGAGATTTATAGGAATAGAAAATTAAACGGCCATTGGGGAAGTGACTCGCCGCGGCCTCGATGATATAAGCAGAATATATAACAAAATATAAAGAGAATATAGGAAACAGAAATTTAAACGGCCATTGGGGAAGTGACTCGCCGCGGCCTCGATGATAAGATGTGATCGCCAGGGGCCAAAAGACCCCAAAATAAGAAGGTGATCGCGCCTACCTCAAGAGCGGGAGATGGCGGGTTGCTTCTTCCTCTCCTTCCGGCCGGCCGACGGAGAGGGCTTTCCTCGGGTACCCTTGCAAGACAACGACAAATAAATGACAAGTGGATTAGAAAGATGGAGGTGTAGTATTCGAATCCTTGCGATAAAAATAACGAAATGATGGCAAGACACACACCTGGTTGGTGTTATCTTTTAAACCCCTCTCGGACTCGAGTAGGAGGAAAATGAGATGATGGATGTAAGAAGTGTAAGAGAAGAGGCCCCCTTGTGAAGGGGGATAGATGATGCAATATGATGAATGTAAAGGACTATGGAGAAAAAGGGGAAGAAAAGGCTTATTGGATGAGCCGAGGGTGAAATCCGGCGGAGCTCCGGCAGCGTGGGGACGACGTGGAAGCGCGGTGGATGAAGACGACCTTCCTCTCGCGAGCGTGAGCACCCGAGAAGCCGGCAGAACCTCCACCTACAAAAGAACCCACGGGTTAGAAAAATGACTCCGTAGCCTCTGGGCTGCGGCAGCCTATCGGATCACTGCTTAGCTCTCCTAGAACTGAGGGGGTGGGCCTCTATTTATAGAGCTCCGGAAGGTGGAGGCGTCCAGGACCCTGGACACCTCCATCAGGGCCGAAATAATATTTTATTCTATTTTTATTGATTTTTTTAGAATACTTTTATGGGGGCGTCCAGGGTCCCGGACGCCTCTAACAGGTCCACCGAAAACCGACGACGGCCGCACGCGGTTTGGCACAACGCGTGGTTTTGTGAGCGGCGCCTCGTGATTCAGAAATGGGCGCGTCCAGTCAGCTGGACGTCTCTAAATTTGGCTTTTTTCACACACGACAAACCGTCGTTCGGTGGCCGGCGCCCGTGAGTGAGTTAATGGAGGCGTCCAGGGGCCTGGACGCCTCCAAAAGTTTATTATTTTTTTATTATTTTTGTCTTTTATGCCAAGGCTGGCATTTTATATATTTTTTTTACATGTTTTTATGGAGGCGTCCAGGGGCCTGGACGCCTCCATTAATATATACATTTTTTTTAATTTTTTTATTTTTATATGCCAACTGGCAATATATATATATTTTTTATATTTTCTTTTTATGGAGGCGTCCAAATGCCTGGACGCCTCCATTAATTTATTATTTTTTATTATATTTTTTTTATTTTTTTTTATTTAATTTTGGGCCCTGAAGAAAAAAATAAAATAAATCAAAATCATGGGGGCGTCCAGGGGCCTGGACGCCCCCATTAAGACCCACCCGGGTCCTTGGATCAGGCGTCGGCGGCCGCCTGGCAGACCCCCTTCTTGATTCCGGAACCTCTTGATGCGTTCGACTGGTGTTGATGCCGTCCGAATGCCGTGACGGGACGGTTCCGGATGCCGAAAAGGGCGGAAGAAGACTCAGGAAAAGGAAGCACTCGAGCGATTCGAAATGCGTAGGCCATCGCGGGGCGTCGTATAGTAATATGAGACTTTCTATGAGACGTCAAGAATGGCGTGTCTACAGCTGCCGAATTTTTGTCAGAAATAACGATATGTTAAAAGACAAAAAAAGGGAAGCAATAAACGAATGAAGTAAGCAACAATAAAACATTCTAACCAAGATAAAGGAACTATACAAGACTCTAAGATTCAGACTGAACAAGACTCCAAGAATTGCACCACTGAACATGACTTGGGATTCAATCACGTGGCAGGGAAACTGAAAGTTTAACCATCTGGGACTCTCTATCAGACGTGAACTGGACAAGGAATCCTCTCTCAAACCCTGGCTCACTCCTTGAGCGGCGCATTCCTAGATCCCCCCCAGCGGTACACTCTCCTTTTAGTAGCACACCTTGTCTATCCTTCAGTGGTACGCTCCCCTTGGCTCCCCAGCAACACACTTCCTATTCCTCCAGCGACACACCTCCCAACTCTCCAGCGACACACTCCCAATTCCACCTCCAGCGGTACGCTCCCAGTTGAACTTCATTCCATCCATCTGAAATCCACCTCACTTTTCCTTAACCCTTCACTCCCATTCCTGAACCCTCCAGTGGTATGCCCTAGTTCACTCCTTTTGGCGGTACACTCTCACCCGAACCTTTCGGCGGTACACTCTCACCCGAACCTTTCAGCGGTACACTCGCTCCTGAACCCTCCAGCGGTACACCCTAGCCTCCTCACTCCAGCGGTACACTTCCCATCCTCAAGCGATACACTCTTCGGTCCCTCAGCGACACACTCCTAGCTCCCTAGCGACGCACCCCTAGCTCCCCAGCGGTACACTCCATCATTCCTCCAATAAATATATGTAAAAAATGTATATAATAAAAGGGATAATAAATAATAATAATAACGACAAAAGAGGGAAAGGGAGTAGCGCTAATAGATAAACAATAACGATAAACGGCCCTCGAAGCAACCCACGAACATAACAATATGGCCCTCGTCTCCCCTTCTTGGATTCCGAACCCGGGATTATTAATGATGCCCTCGCAGGCCGGGCTTCACCCTCGGGAGCCGTTCCTCTCATCATGGTCACGGCCCGGCCTCGTCCCGGGCCAATATCCCACCAAGGTTCCCCTCCCTCACTGGGATCTGACTTTCCCCCTTGCATTAAAATTGTTGTCCCTTGGCAGACATTTGCGTAGATTTGTCCCCCGTTACTGCCTTGTTTTTCGTACGGACTTTTGTCCAAACATGGAATGGTCCATCGATGACCGACATAATCCGAGTGTTCATGCCCTCACCACGGGCTCGCTGCATAGCCCGGCTACCATTTCCTTCCTACACTAATTAGTATTTCTTTCGATCGTGGAGCCCTTATTTCTGGCACTTAATCAAGGGTATTCCCCCCTCCGAGGGGATGTAAATGACGTTGTGACCTTTATGGCACAACGGGTCTCAGTCCCGACACGAACCACACAATCGCCTGATTAGTCAGATCGAGCACACCATGGGCTTCCGTGAAGCCCGAATAAATCGTCACTTTGTGACTGGCACGCCCACGCACTCAATAAACGAATGAACTGTGAATAGAATAACATGTGCTAAGAAGTGCGTCCACAAGTCTGGCACGCCCGGTGGGACTTCATCACCCTTCATCTCTTTGCCGGAACTAAGGGCTCCACGGTCCCCTTCTTGTAATACTAATTCTGTGAGTTGTAAATGCAGGTTGCACGGCAAGATGGCCCTCGCTTTTGGCCAGCAGCCCGTCGAAAGCCATGTTCGGAACAGCTACTTGGTCGTCGCTCTCACCTTCGGGAGTTTTCCTCCCTCGGTTGGCTTCCCCAACTTTTTGGGAGTGGCCTTCACGAACCTGCTGGACGTGGAGGCGTCTGACGGGATCGAAAGCAACGCCCCCATTCGGGGAGCCAACAAAGCTGTTGCCGGCCGACCAATGGCAGAATCCCCCGAGATCGTCCCCACGAGGACGCTGAGCTACAACGTGCACCATGTGCACCAAACCGCCGGCCCGTCCCGCCCGGGCTCGGCTTCTCATCAGAGGAGGCTCCGGAGGAACCATGCCACTGCATCACCCCGATGTCGGGTCTCCAGCACCGGCAAGTCTGCTGTTATCGGGACCGTCCAGGTCCACCTCACTGAACCACGCTCCGAGATGATCCCGGAGCGCGTCGTCCCCGCCGTACCAGTGTGCAACTCCTTCCAGCCACTGGAAAAGATGAAGGGCAGGATGACGCCCGCAACTCTAGACACAACACCACAGCATCAACCGGTCGCTAGGCCAAATAAAGCCAAGCGCGCATGGGTCCCCAAGGCGGCCCGGTTCGCTTCACCAATCCGGACAGGGCCCCGCACCTTTCGCCCGGCAAGGGCTCAACAGGCAGACCGGGTCAAGACATCGGCCCCCGTCTACCAACCGGCATTGGCCACACTGGCCCCACCGGAGAACACCCGCCGTCGACACCACCGACGTCACTATCAGGCTGCCCATGCGAAGCCTGCAATCCACATGCCCGTTGCTGTCAATAGGGCAACATCACCGGCTCACCCCGATCAAGACTGGGAAGGGGTGGAGCAGGCCATGAGAAGCTATTTGCGGGGCCCGGGGAGCACTCCCCTGGGTCGCCAAAGACTATTGGGGGCAGTGGCCTCCGCATTTGAAGAAGAAGAAATCCAACCCGTGCCCAGTGTCGAGTCGAGGAACTGCTCTAAGGAGCGCTATCAGTGCCCGCTGAGGGAAGAGGTGAGGCCGCGGGGGTCGGTCTTTGAGAGATTGGTCTTCCCAGGCAGGCCGTCGAGAAGAGCGACAGGAAGGGGCAGGGACCTAAGGGTCTATACCTGTAACATGGCAGGAGTATTTGGCCGGTATGGGGCCTTATCGACCGAACCCGAAGAAGTGGCCAGGCTTGCGGCAAGGCCAGGGCCTCTCACCAGAAGAGGGAAAGCAGCAACCGAGAAGACACAAGCTCACACTGAAGAAACTGACTATGGGGAATCGTCAATGGCCCTGGCTGCCAATGTCATTACTGAAGGCATCACGGGAGGACCATCCACGTTGTCCGAGGAGACGCCAGCTGAAGAAAGAGGGGGCACCCCCAGCCCCTCCATGAGTGACCCAGCTGTATTACTTATGATGCAGCAATATTAAAGGGAGATCGAGTTGCTAAGGAAGCAATTAACCGATAGAACAGCTCAGCCCTCAACATCCGGGCATACCGAAGCATTACCAGAGACCCCTGGGGGCAATGGTTAGGCCTCAGAAGCTTCTCCACAGGGGACAGTGTCTCCACCAGTCCCCAGCTACACCGGGGGCATACCCCTGCACCAGCCACAGTATACAACTCCGGCCCCGCCACAGAACCTGCAGTTCCAGGGATCCACCATTGCACCTCAGGCGACAGTGTTAACAACGCCACTGGCGCAACCAGCTCATTTCTACCCGAACCCGGTGGACCCAGCGACGGTGAACAGACTGATGCTGGAGCAAATGATAGACATGAAGCTGGCAGAAAGGATGATCATACGCCCTTTGATGTGTATCGGGTACCCTATCCGGCACACTATGCTGCCAGGAGGCTCCCGGTCGGCATCACCAAGCCACCGAAATTTGAGAAGTTTAATGGGCAAGGGTCTCCCAGGGAGCACATTGCCTACTATGTGAACGTTATGGGAGATCTAGCTACTGATGAGGCCTACCTCCTCAAATTCTTCGGCTCGACACTCACCGGGCTTGCTTTTGAGTGGTATTCGAGCTTGCACGTCGGGTCCATTGCAGACTAGCCCGACATGCAAAAGAAATTCAAAGAAAGGTTCTATATAGCTGAGCGGGAAGTAACCGTGGTAGAACTCTATGCCACGAGACAAAGAAACGATGAGTCGGCTCTCGACTACATAAAAAGGTGGAGAAATCTCAGCATGACATGTAGACGTCCCCCGCATCAGGAGGATGCAGTGCAAATTTGTAAACAGAATCTGAAAAAGGAAATCCTTGAAAGGATGATCGGCGCTGAGGTGCGATCATTTGATTGTCTAAACAACATAGTAGCAGAGATCGAGGCGTTCCTTGCTCGATACTCCTCTACCCCAGCTACCTCAAGCCAGAGGGCCAGGCAGGCCGAAAAGAGACCGATACCGCCAGAAGTCCACACCTTGGACTTCGAATCTTTCGAGAAACAGGCAGAGAAAGCTAAAGAGGCAGCCAACCCTCCTCCGCCCAGGTCTGCTGAACGGCGGGAAGGTCCTTCCCTGCGGGAGAAGATGAGGAATAAGTTGTATTCTTTTCTTCGAGATAAGTCCCGGATCCTATTTGATCGAGCCACCAGATATAATAAAATCACATTACCAGAACCGAAGAGGCCTGGTGATATAAAGAAAAAGGATGACCCTCGTTTCTGCCCGTACCACCAGATGCTGGGGCACACTATCGAGGAGTGCTATATCTTCAAGGATGTCATTGAGTCCTTAATCAAGAAGGGAGAACTAGACATGGGGGAGCACATGATAGATCATCCGCAGCCACACGAGATGCCGAGCCTTGGTACTAGTGTCAACATGGTGTCTCTATACCAGCAGCTACCTGAAGAATGGGCGGAGGCCAGCACAAAGGCCACTTATGAAGCCTTCATCATGGCGCCGGCTCAAGATCAAGGAGGTTGGCAAGCTGCGCCAGCGAGGAATAGAAGAAGAAGACAAGCTCCCCGGCCCGAGTCGGAGGTTCACATAAGGGGTGTCATGCCCCGACCAGCACCGCCACCAGTGGCGCCTGTTTGGCATGACACAGCCCCCCGGCTAGTCATGAGGCGCCCCACTCACAACAAGAAAAAGCACATCCCGATGCGGGTGCTCAAAGAAACCAGTCCTGCGGTGGAAAGACTCCAGGCCATTATTGATGGGCTCAAAGATTATGAACAGCCCGAAGTCCAGCCTATGGAGCTGAAGGAGTATGTCCCTTGGAAGGAGTTCGAGTCACTTGAACTAGCTCCGGGGGCAGAAGCCGAGGCGAAGGAAGAACCTCTCTTGTGGGGTGAGCATCCCCAAGACCAGTTGCCAGCCACTGAAGAAAAGAAGAGAAAGAAGCAGAGAAGGCCCAGAAACAAGAAGAAGAGCGGGGTCGTTCTTTCTTGCAACACCCTCTCAGCATTATTTGACACCGCCCTCTCCTTGCGAGAAGAAGAGCAAGAGACGCCCGCCGAGCCGTCAGAAGTAAATCAGGCCGAAGCATCTACCTCCCAGCATGCCACCAGGTCGGGAAGGAAGTGGGGACGCCCTCCTCAGGCCAACCATAACATCCTGCTCAGGGGAGAACATCCATATCATATCCCTGAACCTAGGGTCCAAGGAATGGAGATTCCCCCTCCCTCGGGTCTCTACCCCGGAGAGCCGGTCGGCCAGAATATACCTTCATTTATTGAGTTTCTCACGACTCAAGGGGAAAGGCAGTCATGCCCCCGCGATTCTCAGCGGACCAAAGAAGCAAGTAGCCTCTCGACCCCGCTGGTAGTAATCCCTTCTCGGTCAAGGGAAGAACCAGACAACATCCCGAACCTTGCCGAGTTCATGCAAGAGAAGGAAGTGACCCAACAGGCCCCACAAGCTCAAGTAATACCTGACCCAACGGAGGAAGCACCCGCTGCGCCGGCTCCCCAGGCCCAGACTGGGGGCAAGCGCAGTAGAGCCGAAGAGATGAAGTTGCTCGAGGTCCGAGCTAGCAACAGAATAGTCAAGCACCTGAAGAAGATCCCAGCCAGGTTCACCGTCTGGGAGATCCTGTCCCTGGATGAAGAGACACGGCGGGCCGTCATCGCAGCAGTCCAGACACCAGCATATGTGGAAGCCTGCCTTGCAGAAATGTCACCTGAGGTAGCTGTGGCTTTTACAGAAGAAGATATGCTCCTACCCACCTGCAGTCACAACAGGCCACTCTATATGAGGGGGCAGCTGAATGGGCATCCCATCAATAGAGTATTGATTGACCCTGGGTGGCAGTGAACATACTCCCCTACCGGATATACCATAAACATTACTTTGATGTACACTTGATCGAGGTCAAGAATGTAAAGATTGCTGGCTTCAACCAGAAGTGTGAGGTCCCCATGGGGATTGCAGAGTTTAACCTCTCTCTTGGCGATTTCACAACTAAGGTCCAGTTTCATGTCATTAACTCCAGCACCTCCTACAAAGCATTGCTCGGAATAGGGTAGTGCCGTCTACACTGCATCAATGCATCAAGTATCCCAGCAACGGGAAGGAGGAGAGGATCTTTGCTGACCTCCACCCTTTTGAGGTGTTCGAATGCCATCTCTCAGATGCCAATTTGTATTTAGAGAAGCCGAAGCAAGCTCCCCAAGTCACCCTGGACAAGGGAAAGAAGAAGGCGGAGCCTGACAGTTAGTTCCCTCCACCGTCAAGTGTCATTTGTTTCTGGGGCAGAGGGAGTATTCAAAGCCACTCCCCTTTCCATCTACCCTGCACCGAGGTTGCCACACCTCGAAGACTTGCTGGAGGACATCAGGGTCCCGTTCGGGATTATCAAGCCTCTCGCAGAAGCTGACTGCCAAGTGGTCGAACCATTGAGGACCTTTGAGGTGCCTAACCCCGGAGGACGGTCTACTATTTTCTATGTGGCTAATGAGCACCCGGTCAGAGGGGACGATGATTGTAAACTCCCCGACGAACTGCATGACCCACTCATCCCGATCACGGGACTGCCTGACATAACCGACCGTGTAGCCAGAATGACCAGAAAATAAGGGATCCCCTTTTACCAGCTCTCCAGTCGGAAGGACATGTTCAAAAAGATGTGGAACCCACCAAACCTGGATCGGAGATTGCTGTAAATTACCCGGCGCCCAGGATTAGGTTTTTCATTAGAAGATTCCTACGAAGCCGACGTCATATCAGTCTCGGCTTCGGATGGCGATAGCCTCACAGGCGCCGCAGCTCCACAAGAAGTCGAACGTCGCCCGCGCCTCAAGCCTTCGGCTAATGAAGAGCAGGATGAAGAGGTATTCCTATGGAATCCACCTCTGATGCGGGACGGGACCACTGACACGACATGCTCGCGATCGTCCCTTGATGAGGGAAGCGTCGGACGTGCACGGTTGAGAAACCGACAAGAGCTAGGGTGCTCGATTTGCACTCTCGTGCCCGGATCGGGTCACGGGGACGGTCTCGCTCTCTCTCGCAGGAGCGGTGAATGATAATATAGCGAGCTAACGGACCTAAAGCATGCTCTCTAGCAGCGGCATAAACAAGTATATATGAAAATAAGCAAATGCCGAGTGTAGGGAGCGAGAACGATACCTCCACGCGCTCGGCGTGGGGAAGACGGGCCCGGCCGAAAATCGTACTCCCGGAACAATATTACACAATATTACAGAAATGCAAGCCGCTGCCCACTCCACGCAGGGAGGTAAAGGGCTACACAATGGGGTCCGGGAGGACCGAATTCGGGTTGACGGGCGGCTTCTTGCGTTGATTCGGCAACACCCGAACACGTGACGGTGGGGTCCACGTGCTGTCCGGAGGGGCCGTGTGGGACCCGCTGGCACCGCTATAGTGGTGGATGCCCGGAGGGTCGCTCATTGGGATGGCGGCACGCTGGTTCACCGGCCGGAGGCCCGGCGGCTCCGTTCGGCACCGGTCGGTACCCGATCGAAAATCTGCCGGTTCTGTATTTCGGCGCGCGCTCTGGCGAGAATGGGCGCTGCGATGAGCCCCGATGTCGGATCGACACGAGACTGGCGCCGTTGGAAAGCTAGCGTGAAGCTCTTCAACCTAGGTCCAAAATATCTGGCCTGGATCCGCTCGGATCTTGACTTATGGAATTTTCAATCTCCTATTGTACAGTAACCGAAGACTCAGACCTGTAGAGAACTTGACTATGGATTGCCTTTGACCGTGAGGTAGACGTCCGAATATTGGGTTGTGTGCTTCAGAGAAGTTGTTGGAAACGGAGTTGGAAAGACATCAAAATTGGTTTGGATACGTTTGGATGTGTCTATGATTTTCTGTGATTTTTTTACTGGACGAAGGTCGGATCTGGGATCTGACTGAAAGTACTGTAGCTCCGGTAGAACATGAATTATTAAAAATAGGTAGAAGGATGATAAAAATTTAAGAAAAATTGTGGGGGTAGGGGACGATGGACAGAACACCCAGTTAATTGGGAGGTCTAACATAAATCAAAAGGGTGGTCGAAGGTGAAAGAACTCAGGGCTATTGTCACTGTAGACAGTGACAGAATAGATCTGAGATAGAGGGTTGAACGAAATGGTAAAAATATGAAACGGTGGCTTTTGAACCTGGATTTTTTTGTGGAGAATGGGATAGAAGATAGGAACCAACCCTCAAAATTTCAAATCGATCTGAGCTCATGGTTGGCTTCAGGAATTCACGAACTGCACCTCTATCCAGCAGGACAGAAAACCGAAGACGATCCCGTGGCGGCTCGAAGGCGGCACGAACGGCGGCGGCGGCGGCACAAACGATCACCGGAGGTTGAGAGGGGATGATAGAAGGGGGATACACTCTAGATCTGGGGTTGGGGAAGAGGAAACCAGGGGGAGAGAGGAAGGGGGCGCACCAAGCTCCAAGAACACTCACAAATTTTCTGATTTTTCCATTGATTTTCTCATGAAAATACAACATTATATATGACTCCAATCAAATCTATTGTGGACCCTTGGATCAAGGGTTGAGGATTGAATGGCTGAGATGAAGTGTGAATAACACACCAAATATAATTTTTTAATCTAACTTGACCATCTCCATTCAACCTTAGACTAATTCCATTCCACTTCACCTAAATCACACCTAACTAGCCTAATAAGGCCAAAAGAGAGGGCGCCCCCCTTCATGGGCCAAGGGCCATTCATGGGCCAAGAGCCACCCAATATATCATGCTAGTCATGGGCCACTCCCACTTAGATGGCCCATGGGAGAGTGGAACCCAATTTGGGCCTTAAGTGCCTTAATGACCCATTTAAAACCAAATGACCCAATATGAAGTAGCACCCTTAAGTGGACCTAAACCATGATACCTAGTAATGGACTCTTCCTAGAAATGTGGCCCAATGGCTTAATTAAGCCTTACAAAGAGAGCCCAAATGAAAGAAATCAAAAATTACACACTTTCAAGCCAATACAACCTATACTACACACCTATACAAGCCAATACATACAATACAACCCATAAGCTCTTGATGTCCTCATCAATTCTCCCCGGGTGGGAAGAACTCGACCCTGTCGAGTAGGGGTAGGGATGCTCGAGTACTCCGGCGGATCCGTCACCGTGTCAAGTAGCGCGGGTATGCTCCGCTCCAAGTGATCGTCACCTGCTCATTCCATATATACTCGATATGCGAACTGCTATGGGCTAAAGGTGGTCACTCCGAAGGGGCACTCTCAAAAGGGAAGAAAACAGCTCGAAGACTCACTAGGAATCACCGCTGAGTCCCTATAGGTGACTGATCCGGGTATAGATGTGGAACCGATCGCATACTCATCAAGTGAGTCCACTCGCCTCTTACTCATAAGAGACCGACAACGAGCTTGCACAAGACTCATGCAGACTTACCATGCAATACACACAACAATCGACTCGAAACACACCACACAAACAAACCACACAAGAAAACACACTGACTCATGCACGACTCGAGACTAAGGTGGTAGCATCGAGCCCACTAGGTGGCGGCATCCTGGGCGGCAGGAGAGCCGTCCTGCTCTTCTCCTCCCAAGGCATAGTACTCCTCGGCTAGTGCCTCATCGGCCTCGTAATCAACACACTCAGGCTCGGGAGGTACAGATCCTCCAACACCTAAGGCTAGGGTGGTGCGAGCGGGACACTCGCTGGCAATGTGGCCAAACCCATGACAGTGGAAACACTGCACTCTCGACCGACTACTCTCTCCTATAAAAGGGGCCTTACCCTTATCATCCCGTCGGGTAGGGGGTGTAGGCAGTAGTGGGGGAGATGTAGGTGCTTTGGACAATAGTGGAGGGGGTGCCGGTGCCAGAGGACGGGCTATAGGAGCCGGGGAACGGGCAATGGGTGCCGGTGGTTGGGGTGGGAATAGATCCCGGGGTGGAGGAGGACGAGGCCGTGGAGCGAAGTGCTCCTGACGGGTGGGCTCCTGAGATCGAGCCATGGAGGCCGCTGATGTGGGCCTATGGAGTGACGGGGCTCGGTACTACGGAGAGGGGTGGGTCCCAACCGATGGCTAGACTCGAACTCTCCCTCAAATTGCTCCATCTCGAGAGCAACCTGGTATGCCTCTTCCAACGTCTTGGCATTGCGGCGGAAAAGCTCATACTGGTAGTGTGGCCGCAAACCACGTCGAAAGCGGGACACGGGCATGGTACTCTCCTCCGTGACACCACATCGTAGAAAGTACTCATCAAACTCCGCGATGTATTCGGAGACGGACCGGTCTCCCTGGCTAAGACTTTGCCATCTATCGATGAGTCGCTGGCGGTAGGTGGGAGGAAGGTACTTTTACCGAAGCTTATTCTTCATCTCGGCCCATGTGTCGATCGGGGGTTCTAGCCGCTGAAGTAGCAGGCTCTCCACATTCTTCCAATAGGTTTGTGCCTGCCCCATGAGTTTCATGGTGGCGAATCGGACCCTTCGACGCTCCGACATATCATACCACTCAAAGTAACGGTCCATGCCGAACTCCCAATCTAGGTAGACTTTCGGATCCAAAGACCCGTAAAAAGCGGGAGGGTCCGCTCGCACGGTCTTAAGGACCCGGTCATCATCCTCATCTCGTTGTGGCTGAAAACCACGACGGCGTTGACCATATCCCTCATAGGCATTGTCGGAACCATAGTCCTCGAGACCAAGGTCACGGTGCGGTAGTTGGGGAACCCGAGGAAGGGCGGGTGGAGGAGCCTGTGGTGGCTGGTTTTGGCCGCGGGAGCGGCCTGGACTTGGGCCATGGGAGCGGGTTGGACTTGGGCCACCGCGGGAGGAGGTGCGGGTGGGCCTTGGGCTGCCCCTGGAGGGTCCCCGTGTGACATCCTATCTAACCGCCCAACGAGGTCTTGGACCGACCTGTCGGAGGTCTCCAAGCGCCCCTCCATGGCTCTAAGGCGACCATCCATATTATCGGAGAAAGTCCGAAAGTTAGCATCGGATTGGTCCAACCTAGTCATAATGGCCATCATCGCCTCTTGTAGGGAGTGGAAGTCTCCCGAGGTATCCTGTGGGTTGGCCATAGGTGGTGGTGGGGGTGAGTACTGAGTACCCCGACGAGTGGGCATGCAAACACACCGACTAGAAGACGCCGACTAAAGCAAAACACACTAATGCTAAATGATGCGCCTAGACTTAACCAAAACGTGGTACACGGCGGAGGTAATCGACCCGAAGGTCACTCGCGCAAGTGTGCGGCCTTCCCGATAGGCGTAGCCTAACGTTCGGACAACACCTTTTGATATACCGAGTAAAGGGATGCAATGCAAAAAAGACACTTTTTTTTGTTTGTTTTAAAACAATGATGACCCTAAACACGACTTAGACGTAAATGACTAATGAATGACACTTTTTTTATTGGACACCCTAGACTCAAACTCGCTCTGATACCAAATTGATGCGGGACGGGACCACTGACACGACAAGCTCGCGATCGTCCCTTGATGAGGGAAGCGTCGGACGTGCACGGTTGAGAAACCGGCAAGAGCTAGGGTGGTCGATTTGCACTCTCGTGCCCGGATCGGGTCACAGGGACGCTCTCTCTCGCAGCAGTGGTAAATGATAATATAGCGAGCTAACGGACCTAAAGCATGCTCTCTAGCAGCGGCATAAACACGTATATATGAAAATAAGCAAATGCCGAGTGTAGGGAGCGAGAACGATACCTCCACGCGCTCGGCGTGGGGAAGACGGGCCCGGCCGAAAATCGTACTCCCGGAACAATATTACACAATATTACATAAATGCAAGCCGCTGCCCACTCCACGCAGGGAGGTAAAGGGCTACACAATGGAGTCCGGGAGGACCGAATTCGGGTTGACGGGCGGCTTCTTGCGTTGATTCGGCAACACCCGAACACGTGACGGTGGGGTCCACGTGCTGTCCGGAGGGGCCGTGTGGGACCCGGTGGCACCGCTGTAGTGGTGGATGCCCGGAGGGTCGCTCCTTGGGATGGCGGCACGCTGGTTCGCCGGCCGGAGGCCCGGCGGCTCCGTTCGGCACCGGTCAGTACCCGATCGGAAATCTGCCGGTTCTGTATTTCGGCGCGCGCTCCGGCGAGAATGGGCGCTTCGATCAGCCCCGATGTCGGATCGACACGAGACTGGCGCCGTTGGAAAGCTAGCTTGAAGCTCTTCAACCTAGGTCCAAAGATCTGTCTTGGATCTACTCGGATCTTGACTTATGAAATTTTCAATCTCCTATTGTACAGTAACCGAAGACTCAGACCTGCAGAGAACTTGACTATGGATTGCCTTTGACCACGAGGTAGACGTCCGAATCTGGCGTTATGTTCTTCAGAAAAGTTGTTGAAAATGGAGTTGGGAAGATAGAAAAACTGATTTTGACACGTTTGGATGTGTCTATGATTTTCTGTGATTTGTTTACTGGACGAAGGTCGGATCTGGGATCTGACTGAAAGTACTATAGCTCCGGTAGAACATGAATTATTAAAAATAGGTAGAAGGATGATAAAAATTTAATAAAAATTGTGGGGATAGGGGACGATGGACAGAACACCCAGTTAATTGGGAGGTCTAACATAAATCAAAAGGGTGGTCGAAGGTGGAGAACTCAGGGCTACTGTCACTGTAGACAGTGACAGAACAGATCTGAGATAGAGGGTTGAACGAAATGGTAAAAATATGAAACGGTGGCTTTTGAACCTGGATTTTTTTGTGGAGAATGGGATAGAAGATAGGAACCAACCCTCAAAATTTCAAATCGATCTGAGCTCATGGCTGGCTTCAGGAATTCACGAACTGCACCTCTATCCAGCAGGACAGAAAACCAAAGACGATCCCGTGGCGGCTCGAAGGCGGCACGAACGGCGGCGACGGCGGCACAAACGATCACCGGAGGTTGAGAGGGGATGATAGAAGGGGGATACACTCTAGATCTGGGGTTGGGGAAGAGGAAACCAGGGGGAGAGAGGAAGGGGGCGCACCAAGTTCCAAGAACACTCACAAATTTTCTGATTTTTCCATTGATTTTCTCATGAAAATACAACATTATATATGACTCCAATCAAATCTATTGTGGACCCTTGGATCAAGGGTTGAGGATTGAATGGCTGAGATGAAGTGTGAATAACACACCAAATATAATTTTTTAATCTAACTTGACCATCTCCATTCAACCTTAGACTAATTCCATTCCACTTCACCTAAATCACACCTAACTAGCCTAATAAGGCCAAAAGAGAGGGCACCCCCCTTCATGGGCCAAGGGCCATTCATGGGCCAAGAGCCACCCAATATATCATGCTAGTCATGGGCCACTCCCACTTAGATGGCCCATGGGAGAGTGGAACCCAATTTGGGCCTTAAGTGCCTTAATGACCCATTTAAAACCAAATGACCCAATATGAAGTAGCACCCTTAAGTGGACCTAAACTGTGATACCTAGTAATGGACTCTTCCTAGAAATGTGGCCCAATGGCTTAATTAAGCCTTACAAAGAGAGCCCAAATGAAAGAAATCAAAAATTACACACTTTCAAGCCAATACAACCTATACTACACACCTATACAATCCAATACATACAATACAACCCATAAGCTCTTGATGTCCTCATCAACCTCCCTACAGGAACAAGGGGAAGGCCCCGTCCTCCTCTGAAGGACCAACCCTGAATGACTGTAGCATCGACGTGCCACTGCCCTCGGCTGACACCGATGCAAAGGATGGGGAAGCAAGCCAGACACCAGGCCTCCCTCGGTGCGATTCCGCCCAATTGAAATGCTGAAGGCTCGCTTGGCCGAAGTGACTGCACTCGTGTCCGACCTCATCAGGGGCATCCTCCGCCAACAGAGCATCGGCACGCACCAGTCCCTGAGCACCGTCCCGAACGCCCCCGTGCACCTGAAGAGGGAGGCTGAGGATGTGGCTGCTTCCCCGGCTGGACGATCGGTCGAGCGAAACCCTACGCTGCTGGAGAGGATGCAGAGACCCTACTCTTTCCCGAGAAATAAAACCCGAGGAATTTTTGAGTGGGCTTGCTACTATGGCAAGGTCTCCCTCCCCAGGTCCAAGGATGCTCGCAAGAGCGGTGTACCCCTTGTTCTGCCCTTATCACCAAATACTAGGCCACCCTATCGAAGACTGCTACATCTTCAAGGATATTGCTCAAGAACTGATTGAGAGAGATGAGCTCCGAATGGGAGATTATGTGGTGGCTCCGCCACGCCCCCATGTGGCAGGCAGCCACGAAAGAGGTGTTTACATGGTGTCAGTTCGGCACCAGATTTTTGAAGATATAGTTGAGAACGAACTACCCCGACCGCCGGTAGTGGAACAGTCCCCAGTGTGGCAATCAATCACCTTGGCTCCTACAGGAGCCGTCTATGATAGTTACCAAGAAGATCCCGGAGAAATCCTTTATTTCCCCGCACAAGAGGACCACTCGAAGTCTCGGCCCGCGAGCCGGGGGGCCTGGGATACCAGCGAAGCCTCATTGCTCGACGAGGCTGAGCAGGGTGACACCTACAGTGTCCTTGAAGCAGAAGATGGGGAAGATAAAGATTTCGTCGACCTGTTGTCGGCACCGCCAGAAATTGAGGATGGCGGCTAGGCCACGGTAGATGAACTTATTGAAATTAACTTGGGCACGGAGGGCGACCCCAGGCCGACCTTTCTAAGTGTCCTTCTTCCTCCTCAGGATAGGGAACAATATATCAAGTTGCTGCAAGAGTTCCGGGACTGTTTTGCCTGGAATTACGAGGAGATGCCCGGCCTGAGTCCCGGTGTGACCCAACACATTCGGGCCATCGATCCCAAGGTAGAACCGGTGAAGCAGTCTCCCCGGCGCATGAGGCGGGAGTTGATAAACCAAATTTGCAAAGAAGTCGACAAGCTCATAGATGTTGATTTTGTAGCTGAAAACCAGTATACCACTTGGCTGGCCAACATTGTGCCGGTGAAGAAAAAGAATGGATAGATCATAATTTCTGTGGACTTCCGCGACTTGAAAAAAGCCTGCCTGAAAGATGATTTCCCGGTGCCCATCACTGAAGTCATGATTGATGCAACTACTAGCCACGAGGCCTTGTCCTTCGTGGACGGATCGTCCGGCTATAACCAAATCTGGATAGCTAAGCACGACCGAATTCATACGGCCTTCCGGTCACCCAAAGGAATATTCCACTACAAAAGAATGCCCTTCGGCCTCAAGAACGCCGGCGCTACTTACCAGCGGGTGATGACCAAAATATTCGACGAGCTGCTATACAACAAAGTCGAATGCTACATTGATGATTTGGTCGTCAAGTCAAAGAAAAGAGAAGATCACCTGAAAGACCTCAGAGTCATCTTTGAAAGACTCCGGCAGTATGAGCTGAAAATGAACCCGATGAAGTGCGCCTTCGGCGTATCCAGTGGGAAGTTCCTCGACTTCATTGTCCGATATAGAGGGATCGAGGTTGACCATTTTAAAATAAGAGCCATTCAGGAGTTACCTCCTCCGAAGGATCTGGGAGTGTTAAGATCCCTGCAAGGCCGGCTGGCTTACATCCGAAGGTTTATCTCCAATTTGTCAGGGCGCTGTCAGCCATTCCATAGATTGATGATGAAAAATGCACCTTTTGACTGGAACCAGGAATGCCAGAGGGCCTTCGATCGGTTGAAAGATTACTTGAAGGCTCCGCCCGTGCTGGGGGCACCTGTCAAGGGGAGGCCGCTTATTCAATACATAGCCACTACCGTATGTTCGCTAGGGACAATGTTCGCCCAGAACAATGATGAGGGGAAGGAGCATGCTCTCTACTATCTTAGCTGAAGGCTAGTGGGGGCAGAAGCAAAATACACCCCGATTGAGAAGGTCTGTCTCACCTTGGTCGTCGTAGTCAAGAAGCTGAGGCATTACATGCTCTCCCATGAAGTGAGCCTAATCTCCAAGGCCGACCCAGTTAAACACATCCTCTCCCAGCCAGTCCTGAAGGGACGTCTTGGCAAGTAGGCCGTACTGCTAATGGAATTTGATATCACCTACGTGCCGCAGAAGGCCGTTAAGGGTCAGGCCGTGGCCGAATTCTTTGCAGCACATCATGTGCCTGAAGATTCCCCATTGGCTACGGAGTTGCCTTAAGATGAAACACTGGAGGTGGACCAAGTCCAACAGATCGCCTGGCAGCTGCACTTTGATGGAGCTTCGAGAACGGAAACAACCCCGTCTGGACACACCAAAGTACGGGCAGGGGCCGGCATCATCCTTAAATCCCCGGAGGGAGAAGTATTGCCTACATCCTGTTCTATCAATAAACCCTGCACAAATAATGAGGCAGAGTATGAGGCTCTGATCATCGGTTTCCAAGTCGCTTTGCAAATGGAGATTAAAATGCTGCAAGTATTTGGCGATTCGTTACTAGTCATCAAGCAAGTCCAGGGGCAGTTTGATGTCCGAAAATATGAGCTGCTCCCTTACCATGCTAAAGCAAAGCGGCTCATGAAGCAATTCTACCTCATTGAGATAGGTTGTGACGACCCAGAGCTCCGGATGCCGATATACCGATGAAATCGGTATATCGGCATCCGAAGCTCTGGGTCGTCACAGTTGGTATCAGAGCTGTGTTGGGGATTTGTATTAGGAATTAAAACTTGCGCTGGTCCAGAGCTAGTCCACTGTGTTGTCTGTTGCTGGCTTAGGATGTTTCTCGTGATTACTGATGGCTTTCTGTTATCGTGTGTTTCCTAGATTCAAGATGTTGCCTCGTGGATGGAAGAAAGCTCGAGCTCCTCGGGAGGAGAGTGGCACATCCTCTGCCCCAGCTGTGCCAGCTTTCGTTAACCCTACTCCGCGTGAAGAAGTGTCTGGTGGCCGTGGTAGAGCGTTGAAGGAATTTCTACTGTTCCACCCACCGACTTTCGAGGGTCAATCAGATCCGGAGGCAGCTAGATCGTGGTTTGATGCCACTGTGTGCGTGTTCCAGTCGATGGAGTGCGCGGATGATGAGCGAGTCATGTTGGCTACTTATCAGCTTCAAGGTACCGCACACACGTGGTGGACTGCAGAGTGGGAGGTTGCCTTCCGTTCCCGTCCGCTTCGGAAAATCACCTGGGCTGAGTTCGTTGCTGCTTTCGAGCGTGCTTACACTCCAGCCTGTCTCAAGTTAGCGAAGATGTACTAGTTTCTAGAGCTGATGCAAGGTGACATGACTGTGTTGCAGTACCAAGATAAGTTCATCGAGTTGGGCAGGTACGTGCCCCATATTTTTGCTGATAAAGGTATGAAGACTCAGCAGTTTTTGCGCGGACTGAAAGTGGAATTGAGCCTACCGTTGTTCGCTACCCGAGTGTCTGAGTTGGATTCAGCGTACCAGGCAGCTGTTGCAGTGGAGATGGAAATGGCGAGGACTCGAGGGCTTTCTCAGGCAAGAATGGTGCAGCCGACTGTGCAATTTCAACCGACTTACCAGCCGTCTGTCCCAGGAGTTCCTTCTGCCATTCCTGATGTCAGCGGTGTTTCTTCTTTTTTCGATTCCCACTTTCGGCAATTCAAGAACAAGAAGTCGAAGAGGAAGTTTGAGCATTCGGCGCCTTCCGATTTGAGTCAGCTGTCCATTCCTTCTGTTCGACCGCGTCAAGATTTTTCCAGTGGTCAGCAACGTCCGTGTTTGAGGTGTGGTGGCAGTCATCCAGGCGTGCCGTGTTCCGTGCCAATCGTATGTTATCGCTGTGATCAGCCGGGTCATGTGGTTCGAGACAGTCCGCTGAAGTCGACGCCTGTACAGTTTTCGCAGTTTACCCAGCCGCAGCGGCCTCAGTTTCATCTTCCTCCGCCGCCTCAACCTCAGCCGTCTTACCTACCTGCTCCAGTTCCTTCCCAGCAGTCTTCTGCAGCCAGTCGCCCTCCGAGAGGCAGGGTCACTCACATCACTCGTGCAAAAGCTGTGGCAGCTAATCTGGTAGAAGGTACGGTTTCAATTTTTGATCGTCCAACTCATGTTCTTTTCGATTCTGGTGCAACTCATTCTTTTGTGTCCGAGGATTTTCTTGCTCGCATCGAGGAGCCGATGACCGAAGTGTTCTGTAATTTGCTCGTGGAGTTACCCTCTGGAGATTTCATGTCCACTCCGGTGTGCCTGGAAGATTCCCCTATTGTCGTCAACAATCGGCCAATGCCTGTGAAGCTTTATGCATTGAAGTTGGCCGAATATGACGCTATTCTAGGCATGGACTGGCTGGAATTATATAGTGCCGTGGTTGACTGTAGATACAAGCGCGTCTATTTTATACCACGTGGGAAGCTAGCCTTTTATTTTCAAGGTATGCTTTAATTTTGTAGTTGCCTCCTTTCGCCTTCTGTTTAAATTTCAGGGACGAAATTTCTTTAAGGAGGGAGGGACTGTAGCGCTCGTGCCATAGCGGATTCTTAGTAGTTCGGATCTAAGCTTTGTCCTGATCGTTTTGGCTATTTTTGTGGATTTTTAGGCGTTCATTTGGCATTTATCGAAATTTGTTTAAGGTTAATGGCAATTAGGGTTAAGTTTTTTTAATAATAATAATAATACTAATACTAATAATTTTAATATATATATATATATATATATCTCTCTCTCTCTCCCTATCTATTTCTCTCTCCCTCACTCGTTCTCCCTCTTTCTCTCTCTCCCTCTCACGATCTCTCCGCCCCCACTCTCTCGGTCTTGGTCCGGACGGCCGCGGATCGAGGCGCGGGAGGTGTTGTTGGAACCGGCTCGTCGCGAGGAACACGTAGACGCTGACCTCGTCGCGGTTCGTGGGACGTGGAGGTGAGATGGGGCGGGAGGAGCCGTGGCGACCCGTTGCTTGCATGCGGCCCAAATCCAGTTTTCGTCACGATTAAGGTAGGGGGATGGAATCCTTGCCTCGTTAGGAACGCATTGGCATAGCATGCACGTCCATCCGACGTCATTTTCTTCAATTTCCATGCAAAATTCCATGTTAGTGTAATTTAGGCTAAATTCTTGAAAATCACTTCATGGGCATTGTTTTTATGTTTTGATGCATGGATTAGTTGTAGAATGTCGTGGTTTGGCAGCTTTTACAGTTTTTCCACGTTCCCCGTCGATCTGGCTCGACCGGGAGGGGGTTTGGTTTTGAATGTATCGGTTTAAGCCCCAGCTTGTGTGACGGTCCTTTCAGAGGCCGTCACACTGTAACGGCCCTTGTGGGGTGCGTTACGCGCGTGTGACGGCCCACAGTGGGGGCGTCACACTTGGTGTGGCGGTCATCTGATGGGCCGTCACATGACCGTTACTTGATCCGTTTGACCGTTGACTTCGTATGGCGGTTGGCCTAACGGCCTGTCGGGCGACCGTCAGGGCGTTGTAACGCGCCTCCGAGAGCGCGTTACGTTCTGTTAGAACGCTATTGTTTTATTTTTAGCCTCGGGCGGGTGTAACGGTCCCGGGGAGGCGCGTTACGTTCGAGTAATGCCCCTGCCCTGGCGCGTTATAGCCTCGCCGTGACGGCCCGCCTTGGGCGCGTCACAGCCCTTTTAACGCCCCCGTCCTCGACCATCACAGCCCTTGTGACGCTCCTTCCTTTGGCCGTCACACTCTGTGACACGACAGCCCTAGACCGTTACATTCCTTTGGGTTTTAATAGCATGCATGGTCAATTTCTAATGCATTCCATGTTGTATATATGCCATGTTTAGGTTGTTTTGTGACCGATGGCTTATTAGTAGATCCCGATGGAATTGCTTTCTCTTTTCTTGTGATGGAACCACTAGTCGTAGCCCAGCGACCGAGCGTGTCGTCCCACCCGGGAGAGGTGGAGGGGTGTTCCCGAGGAACGGTTTGTAAGCTAGTTACCATGGGCCCCTGCGGTTACCATTGCGTCCAACGAGGGGGGGGGAACTAGCTAGAGGCCTGGCTCTAGGCAGGAGTCAGTGTGTGCACACGTGGTCAGAGACTTGGACATGCACTAACGAGTGTCGCTCTGACTAGTACTTGGTTTGGTCCTGTTACGCCTCTCGCTTGTCGTGAGCCAGACTTGCGAGTTGCCGAGACGCAGTGTAAGTCGTCAGGGGATGCGTCTGGTCTTGTTCTTCTAGTGGGTTGTTCCGTCTCTCACTTCACTTGGTTGGCAGTGGTTCATTCTATTGGTAGATTTATTTCCTGTTGTTATTTATTTATTAAATTGTGCATCTGCCTTATTATTTAAATGCATGCTCTAATTACTTTTATGTTTTCCTGCTTGTCTATTTAGTTTGGGGTAGGGATCCGCGTGACCCCTACTGAGTCTGGCTGTGACTCACCCTTCCTTCTTTCAGGTGAGCCGCCCCAGTCGTCCGTCGGTCCTTCTCGTGGTTGTGCCGAGCGTCGTTAGAGTGCCAGCTGTGTTGGTTTGTCTTCTGTTCTGTTGTGCCGGGGTATGCCCTATGTAGTTGTTCAGTGGACCTCTTTTTATCTGTAAATCTGGACTATTGTATATATTTTACCACTCTAATATTTTAAATTGCTTCCGCACTTATTTATTAATTGATGTCCTAATTAATATTGTGCGCCTGCGGTCCCAATTCGTTATGCAACTCCTCAGCAAACTCCTTTAACCCTTCAGGGGCCTCATCAGCCTCTTGGGTGGCTTCCCCAGTTCTTGGTATCGGTGTATCGATTTCATCGGTATATCGGCATTCGGAGCTCTGGGTCGTCACATAGGCCATGTTGCCAGGGGAGAAAATGCACAAGCCGATGCACTGGCAAAATTGGCAAGCTCACTAGCAGTCCCGCCTGATGGATCTCTTAGCATCCGGGTGGTGAATTGGCGCCAGGTGCCTAGCATGATAGAAGAAACAGAAGAAGAAGAACTGGAGGTCACTGCAGCGGAAGCCATCGGCCTACCTGGATGGAGGGACCCTCTTATGCAATGGTTTAAACACCAGCAATTGCCCAAGCAGAGAGAAGAGAAGATCAAGCTGATCAGAACAAAGGACTCTTATGAGGTTCGGAACGGGATCCTATTCTGAATTATGGCAGATGCCAAACGGAAAGTGCTCCTGCGATGCCTATCCCCCGAAGAAGCTTGGAGAGTCATGCAAGAGGTCCACGCCGGGACAGCAGGCGCACACCAGGCGGGACCAAAGATGAAAATTGAAGTAAAGAAGCTTGGCTACTACTGGCCGATAATGTTTGATGACCGCTGCAAGTACGCCAAGTCTTGTCAAAAATGCCAGGAGCATGGCACGGTGCCCAGGAGACCACCCGTGCCGCTGCATCCGACACTACCCAGCTGGCCTTTCGCCCAGTGGGGAACGGACGTCGTGGGCCCACTACCCGCGTCATCCGTCGGGTGCAAATACATTTTGGCGACAACTGACTACTTCTCCCGTTGGGCGGAAGCTGTTGCTTTGAGAGAAGTGACTGGGGAGATCATCGCCAGATTTGTCCGGCGCAATATCATATTCCGGTTTGACACGCCAAACCGAATCATCTCGGATAATGAAAACCACTTCCGCAACCAAAAAGTCTATCGACTGGCAGAGAAGTACAAGATCGACTGGAGGACGTCAACCCCCTACAACCCGCAAGCCAATGGTTTGGCTGAAGCTTTCAACAAAACTCTTTGTACTCTCCTCTCCAAAATTATTAATTCTAACAAAAGGGACTGGGAAGAAAGAATGTATGAGGCCCTCTGGGCGTATCGAACTGTTTACAAAACTCCGACGGGTTGTTCACCCTTTTCCCTGGTATATGGCTCAGAGGCGATCGTCCCCATCGAGCTGGAGATACCCTCCCTTCGGGTTGCAATCCAACACGGGTTGGTCCGAGAAGACCAAACAAATGTCGAGCGAAGGCTCGAAGAGCTCTCCAACTTGGAGGGGAAGCGGCTCCAAGCCCAGCAGAACATCTAGGTCTATCAGACCCGCATAGCTCGCGCCTTCGACAAGCTCGTCAATGAGCGTGAATTCAAGAAGGGTGACCTCGTTATGGTCAAAAGGAGGGAAGTTATGGCTTCCAACCCCAAGGGCAAGCTGAATGAGAATTGGCTTGGACCCTATGTAATCCAAAAGGTTTACAAAGGTGGAGCATATGTGATAGTCGATCATCGGGGGGAGGTCCAGTTTTCACCCCTTAATGGTAGGCATCTAAGGTTGTACTACGCTCCGATTCCCCCTTTCAATGAATAATACATTCTCTTGCCCCGCAGCGGATAAACTTGCACTCCAACTGCTCGGATGGTTTGTCATTATTCATTATGCATTTAAAAAAAAGAGAAAAAAAATAAAGAAAAGAAAAAAGGGAGAAAGAAGGAAAGAAAAGAAAAGAAAGAAAAAAAAGAGGGGAAGTAAAGGAGGAGGAGCCAGCCCTCCTTTACTAACCCTCACCCGTACCAACGAATACTTCGATAAGCGAATCAACACTGTCAGCCCTTGACATTTTATCGGCACTGACGAAGAATACCCCAGCCGGACCTTTCGCCCGGGATCGGGGAATCAACCCTTCTCCTTGCGTTGGCACCAACCCTAACCAACGAATACTTCAATAAATGAATCAACCCTGTCAGCCCTTGACATTTTGTCGGCACTGACGAAGAATGCCCCAGCTGGACCTTTCGTCTGGGATCGGGGAATCAACTATTCTCCTTGCGTTGGCACCAACCCGTACCAACGAATACTTCAATAAACGAATCAACCCTGTCAGCCCTTGACATTTTGTCGGCACTGACGAAGAATACCACAGCCGGACCTTTCGCCCGGGATCGGGGAATCAACCCTTCTCCTTGCGTTGGCACCTACCCGTACCAACGAATACTTCAATAAACGAATCAACCTTGTCAGCCCTTGACATTTTGTCGGCACTGACGAAGAATACCCCAGCCGGACCTTTCGCCCGGGATTGGGGAATCAACCCTTCTCCTTGCGTTGGCACCAACCCGTACTAACGAATATTTCAATAAACGAATCAACCATGCCAGCCCTTGACATTCTGTCGGCACTGACGAAGAATACCCCAGCCGGACCTTTCGTCCGGGATCGGGGAATCAACCCTTCTCCTTGCGTTGGCACCAACCTGTACCAACGAACACATCAAGAGACAAATAAACCACACCTGTCCCCGGCACTCTGTCGGCATAGACAAACAACCCTCTTTTGACCAAGACCTCCCGTCAGGGTCATTGAATGAACAAACTCTTCTCTCCGTCCCTTCGGGTGACGAACGACCCCTTTTAACCAAGACCTCATGTCTAGGTCGTTGAACGAACAAACTCTTCTCTCCACCCCTTCAAGGTCGGATCAACCTAGTCGGGTCAAACATACCGGTGACATCATTCGGCTGAGTCGCTTGATGGACATGGTGGAGTGGTCCCCTCGTCCCTCCTCTGGAAGGGGCGAGCACTCTCCTATGCTCCTATGCGAACCTCACCGGGCTCCCCACGGATAAGCTGTTAGTGTGAACTTGCATTCCATCACATAGCAAGAAAAAGAAAAGAGAAAAGGGAGGAAGAGATTGCCCAACACCACACACACACAAGAGGCACATGGAATAATTGCATTATATTCTTTTTAAGAGAAAATTACACTGGCCCCAGGGCATACCCCGGCGTTACATGCAAAAGGGGGGGGGGGGGAAGGGGGACCGGCAGTTAGTCCAGCCCCCGGAAGATGTCCTCGAGGGGAAGGATCCCGACGCAAGGGAAGCTCATCATCTCACGCAAGCAGTCTTCCTGCGCGTCGAGGCGTTCCAACTCGGTCGTCACAGAGGCCACCGCTGCTTCGACGACGGCCAGCTCTTCAGTTTCCCGAGTCTTGTTCGTCTCGGCCTCAAGCAGGTCAGACTCAGCCTGGGCAAGCCAGCCCCGGAGTTTCTCTATCCGGTTCTCCAAGGCATGGATGTTGGCATTGCACCTATCCAAGGCCTCCCGGTGTAGCTCCCTGCTGTCCCTCCGCACTGCCAGAGCCTCCATATATTCGTCTCTCTGAGCGCCGATAGCCGTAAGCTCAGTTGGGGCCTGCATCTCAAGGAATGCGCGACGGTTTACGTATTTAATAGTAACAGAATACGTCGTGACCAGTCTTCCAGCGGGCAGCCCATCATTTGTAGTGCTTTGGTCAGCTGCTCCACGATAGCCCTTACGCCTTGATATGTGAGCGTTGGGTCGGCAATGACCATAGAGCGCAATACCAATAGGGTCTGGCGGACTGGCAGATCTGAGCTCACGTGGCCGATAGAAGGGACGACTAGTGGGTCGAAGCTAACTTCGCTGTCCACGACCGCCCACAGCTCTGTGACAACCACGGCCGAGCTACCTGGAAGAGTCAGGGCCGAAAGGAGGGGCCTCTCGGGCTCCGAGGTCGACCCCTGGCCAGCCACCATCATAGGTGAGGGAGATACCATAACGGAGACGTCTGGCGCCGCCATGATGAGCAGCTGCTCTAGCTCCATTGACTGGGCAGGTTCCGAGCCCGATAATGCCGCCTCCTCCGTCAAAACTAGAGCCACGACCCTGTCGGGAGAATGAACGGTCGCAGAGGCCGGATCTGGTGCCGCAGCAGACAAAGTTGCTTCGATCTCCGCTGCCTCGGCAGACAAGGTATCGATGCTGGGCGGGTCCGATGTCGTTCCTGGGAAGTCTTCATCTCTTCCCGCCTAGAATTCCCCCGAATGTTCATCGAGGATCGTCAATATCCTCCCCAGGAGTCGGGCTTCCTCGGGTACGACCGACGTCGGGATTGGTGGCAGTGGGATCACGAGCCGGGGGATGGCCCCCATTTGCAGAAGAGACGTCAAGGACCCCGCGTCCGGCCCCAGAAGCATCTTCAATCTTTTAGCCGCGTGCACGCGGAAGGATGAGCTCCACCTGGGGACGGCTTTACGAACCCGAGGTGTACGCGCTCCGCGGGACGTTGTTGTTACCTGACCATGTAAAGAAGGGTTAGCCGCTCGCCGGGTGGAGTAAATCACTGCATTCTCAAGGAAGTCGAATGGATCCCCATGCTTACCTCGCCTGCCGGTACTATGCTGCTCTCCTGCATCGTCTCTCCTCGGGCGGCGGCGTCAGGTACCGTCTCCCTGCGGGTCTCGGTTACTGACGCCACCTCCCCTTCCTCCCGAATCTCAGCTTCGGGTGCTACCGGCTCTCGCACCTCGATCTCTGGCGCTATCTCCCCCTCCTCCAAGGCTTCAGTGGCTGGGATAGTAACCTCCACGGCTCCTTTGGAGGCGCGAGCCTGTATTGCCTTAAATAAATCAGCAACCCCGAAGGAAGACTTAAGGACGAGAAAGGAGGAAGAAAGAGGAAGGCATACACTCACAGCCACCACCACTTCTTCTCGAGGTGAGACCTCAGCTGTCGGGATGGCAGCATCCAAGCTTACCCCGGCTTCGTCCTGTCGCAAAACCTCGACCAGGGACGCTAGTTTATCCAAAGCGACGGTGGTTGTCACTTGTCTGGCAGCTTCTAAACCAGGGACCTGGATTGCCGCACCTTTTGACGGGGCATGTTCCTATCGGAAGCCAAAAACAATGATATCAAGGAGGTTAGTTGACGGCCTCAAGAAAGAGACCTGAATTAACAGGTTCGCACTTACGGGTGCCCGCTTCACCAGGCTAAGAGAAATAGGTAGTACCGGGGCTTTCCAGGTAGGAACTCGAAAGCTGGGCTCCCCGGGGATACCCTCAGTTGAAAGCACTTCGTCAGAAGAATAGCCGTAATCTACCTTCTCGCCCGACGAAGACTTAGTTCTAGTGGGCACCTCTTTCGCTGTCAAGGCAGCCCCCGCCTCAGCATCCAGGGTCGGCTCGTCGCCGCGCCGGACGGGCAACCGTGACTTCCCTGACCGCCACCCCTTCGTCCCGTATGTCTGCCCGAACCGAGATGTCTCAGGGTCTGCCTCCGCTTGAGGGGCCGCCACATCAGCTCCTGCCAGGCAAAGCGGGGTCCGGGTTCGGTCAGGCCCGTAAAGCTTCAAAAAATTTAATCGAAGCGACTAGCAAAGAAAGTGATATACCTTCTTCAGCTCTGGCGGCGGGAGTTGGGGCGAAGAAGGTCTCTTCGACATATTCCACGGCCCTGTGGGTCACAGCTTCACCCATGCCTGGGATAGATACGGGCGTGGGCCTCTCGGTGACAGCTGGAACAAAAAACGTATGTGTTACAAGAAACGCCCCTCTTAATGTCTGAATACATCCCGGAGAGCCTCGAAGAAGAAGAAACCCAACCTGCAGGCCGACCCGGCTCGGTTCGAGTAGCTTCGAACTCCTCGAATGAAGAGATCAAAGGCGCCGTGGGAACGGTCGACGCAGCTTTGGCGGCCTCCGTCTTTCGTCGCTTTGCCTCCCGCCGCCCGGCCGCCTTGGCAGCGTCCACCACCTTCTTCACGGGCGATTTCGCCCGGGTCCTCTTCGCAGGCGGAGGCAGAGGGGTCGTAGTCGGAGCCACTGGCGCCTCCTCGAAGTAAGCAGGCTTGCCTGCCTGTCGAAGGAGATTGCGATACGTCGCCATCTGGACGCTATCGGGGTGGTCTGTTCAAGAAAAGAGGAAGAAGAACGAGGGACCCGATCAGCTTCCGGCACCCAAGGAAAGGGCAATATTGAAAAGCACAAGTAAAAGAAGAAAACACTAAATACCATGTGGGCCGGTGTACAGCCGCAGTGCTATTGGCCAGTAACTGAGGGACGGTTCCTTGTCTCGGCGAGCCGCCTCCCGGACCAGCCAGCATACATCCTCGATTTTCTGGCAGCGGTCGGCGAGGGCAGCCAGGTCCGCGTGCTTCTTGGCGGCTAAGTGGCAGAAGAGGTTGAAGTGGTCCATCCCCCATCCCTCAGCATAATAATAGGCGATATGGAGGCGCTTGCCCAAGATGGCCGCCCCCGGATCTTCAATCTTCAACCCATGCACCCGGAGAAGGACGTAGAGCCACGTGGTGTCCTTGTAATTCTCTGGGTTCCGCTCCTCCCTCCTCACGAACGTGCGGTATGGACAGATTGGGTCCCTCTCCGGACACCAGCTCCTCGTGGGGGTGCCTCCTTCCTCTATGGGAAACGGATAATTGGTTAGCTCCAGGTGGTCACTCCCGACGTGGCAAAGGTCCCACAGGGTCTTCTTGAAATCATCCTTCGCCACCAGAGGTAGCATAGCCTGCGGTGCTGGCTTGGCCTCTCGAGCCCTTTTGCGTGCGATCATGTACGCAGCCACTTCCTGTTCCTTGCCCTGCCTCAACCGGAGGAGGTGCTCCGGGTCGATATCAAGGACCGGCACTGGCTGCCGGCTCAGAAACCTCCTCTCTGCCCCATCCCAGCAGTCGGTCCGGGATAATCAGTAGAAGGCCGTCTGGGCATTCCACCACTTCACGTACTCCGGGGTCACCCGTGGAATCCGACCCGGGGCTGGCACCCTGAAGGAAGCAGTGTCTGCCCGATGAAAGAAATCCCACCAGGTTCGGGCAGTCTCAGCAGTGGGGCTCCCCCGGAGACTTCGCACCAGCAGATCAAAGCGAGCACTGTGCGTCGGGATATGTTGATCTTACCCGAAATTCCTACCGAATCGAAAGGGATAGTACTGTTCCAGCAATAGACTGTCCCCCTTTCGGAAAGCCAGCACACTTGGATGAATGGACATCGCCCAGGCTCTGAGCTCCGACTCCAACAACGGGCGAACCACGTTCTCCTGACTGATCGGATGCACGTACTTTTCCAGCTGGTCATCCCTGCATTCCCAGTTACTATTTACCAATGGGCTTGAATGAGCAGCCAGGGTCTAGAAGTGAATAGTGCCGGCAGCATCGAGGGGCACCGTCGTCAGCCTGCCCCGGATGTCATATAGTCACATGGACGTCGAGGCTGACTCCACACTCGCAAACTCCAGCATCTGTGGAACGAACCCCCAGCCTTGAATGGTACGTGGGGCGAACTCTGGGAATAGGGAACAAACCCACGCATTGAAAAAGTGCAGTGGGCACACATACCGCGCCTGTCGCAGGAATTGGTGAGCGCTGACATCCCCGAGCGCCTTGTAGATCAGACACAGAGTAGTTGGACACAGAGATAGCTTGATACCCCAGGCCATCTGGCAGGCCGGGTAGATCGCATCCGACCGAATGACAGTCTCGTCTCCATACGGCATGGCGAACGAGCGCAGCCAATAAGTCAAGAACGTCGCACAATGCGTCAGCGGGTCGACCCCTGCCGGATTGGGCCCGCTGCGGCACCCTCGGGAAGAAATCTTCACATCAGCCTTCGGCTTAGCACGCTTCTTGCTGGCGACGGCAGTGCCTATGTGCGGGAAGTCTTTGTATTGTTTCAGGCCATCGTAGAAGTACTGCAACCACAAGGTCATGCGGACTCTCTTCCGGTCTCCACGAGGGGGTTGCTTCCCGCCGTGCGCCAACTGATACAGGTCTCGATACGCCTTCATAAGATATCGATACGAATAGCCGAGGGAGTAGTAGCCTTCCCCGTTGGTCCCGTCCTTGATCATATCCGGGAGGCAAACTTCTTCATAGGGCTCCCCGTCAATAGGCAAGCCACTGAGTTGACTGAGACTCCACAAGTCCAATGAAGTCTCGCCCTCTGCCGTATAAAAGGTGTTGGTCTCTGCATTGAACACTTCAATCATTCCGCAGCAGAGGCCCCTGGAAATTGGGTAGCTATACCGGGAGGCGTAGACACTGTGATAAACGCCAGCCCGGATGAGGATAGGGGCGTAATTGAACAGCACATACTCTATGAATTCCACGCCCCCTTCCCGAAAGCTATGCACATCCTTAAGCTTGAGCTCCCCGAACCAGCCCAGCGCTAGTTCGTGCTTGAATCGGATGGCCAAGCAATCCAGCAAGAATGGTTCTTCTCTGTACCCCCACTTTATTGGAGCCAGGAATAGACCGAACCGGGGGTGTTTACCCTGGACCCGCCCATCAGCTGTGTCCCACCGAGCAGGGGTAAATTGAGGTGCCCGCACTAATTTATCTTCTACCGGCAACATGGCTTCAAGTCCCAAGATGGGTTTCCATTCTCAAGCCTCTCCCACGAGATACATCGGGATACTCCTTGGAACACTCTAGAACATGCTGTCCCGGGACCGCAAAATCACTTGCTCGGCCTCATTGATGACTTGGAAGTTTCGCTTCTCCTGGTGACTGAGATGCTTCAAGAAGCGGATGAGGTGCTTATCCTTCGGGTAGTCCTTCCGGTACTCCGCCGTGGCCCGATCTGAAGTCCCGCGATCAATGACACCCAAGAGGGGGGTGAATTGGGTGTTAACAAATTTTAAGGAAACTTTTGGCTTTTTCAAATACGTGATAAACACTAATTAGGAGGTTGAAAGAGGTTAAACAGATTCTCTCAAACTCTCCGTTCCCACACGAGCATGTAACGAAATAAAACAATCAAATCACACACATGCACAACCCAAACCACAATGCACAGCGATTTTAAGGTGATTCGGATGCAACAGCGGCAATCCTACGTCCACCCCTCACCAAACTCGGTGAGGCTTCACTCGGGATAAAATCCCAAACGGAGACGACGCTCCAAACACACACGCAAGATGACGCCTGTCCACACACACGGGGACACACCCCAACACACACACATACACGGAGACGAGGTCTCCAACACAATTCAACAAGCGGATCAACAAGACACACACACGCTGCGACAAGTGCAGCACTCCACACACACAAACACTAAGATCTAGATAAAACCACACACACACGCAGATCTAAAAAGACCTACGCACACACGAATCAAAAACGACACGCGCACACACGACCACGGATCCAACAACGATCCGCACACACACAAGTTCGCAGTTTATACAAAACACGAATATGAACTTGAAACACAATAAGGCACAGTTTAGAATGCTCCTGATTTAGGCTGCCCCTGAGTGTATGCTCCAGATGTTTGCGTTGATTCCTTCTTTACTTGAATGGCTTGAGACTCAGCTTGAATAGCCTTGTATTTTATGTAACCTTGTATTTGATGTAGATCTTCTTGCACGGAGTACTGTTCACTGCTACAATACTTCTTTCTTCTTTCACTTCGACAGCCTTCTCTTAAGCTTTTCTTGAGACCATTGCTTGATTGGAACTCCTTGGCTTGAGAAGATGCTTGAATGGCTTCAGTTGATGCTAGAACGGCTTCGATCGAATGATGAACTTGTTGAAAGGAATGTTGTTCACGAACGTTGCAGCAATCTTCATTTGATAGCTTTCCTCTCGATCTGTCCTTGTTGATTTCTTGCTTCTTTAGTTCTTGGGAGGATGAAGGCTTCAAAATGGATCTTGAACCCTCAGCTATGGATGAAGCTTTGCCCACGGATCACTGTTCACGGCTACAATGATTCACCTCTTCCTTGAGCCACCTTGATCTCTCTCTCTTTGTTGATTTCTTCTCTTGGAGTCTCTTAGGGTTTATGACCTCAAGGAGAGGTTTTATAACCCTTGGAAGGTCTATGGACAATCCCCAGACCAGATCCACTAAATCTGGAGGGTTTGGTGGCTTTGGGATTAAACAATAGTAAGAGGAAGGGCTTTCCTTGAAGTGACAAAAAGTCAACAAAATGGGCAGTTCGAGGCTGGCGGTCGACTGGCGGTCATGGGGCGGTCGACCGGAATTTCACAGGTTTTGAAGTTTTGGTTGCTGGGAAAATCGGTCGACCGGACGCCTAGGGGCGGTCGACCGCTACCTGCAGAATCTGGAATTTTTAGGCTCTGGCAATTTTGGTCGACCGGCCAAGGCGTGTAGGTCGACCGGAAAGACCTATACCTGCAAAATTGAAGTGTTAGCTCAAAGAAACATATCCATAATTCAAGGGCTTCATGTCCATATCAAATCCATGCATTTTGGGATTGGATTCACTTGGTTTATGCATTTGAAACGTCAAAACCATTTGAGCAATTCTAAATTTTGTTCCGGGGGCTCCTGTAACGACCCGAGAATCTGATTACCGGGAAGGCCCGATAACCCAAGACTCGCACCGCCGCCCACGAGCCGGGAGGACTCGGAAGGGCTAAAAGGAGTGTCGAGGCACAAAGAAATCGGAAATAAAGCAGGACAATTCAATAATTAACAGAAATAAATAAACAACTACAGCTGTAACAGAGTCCAGTCCAACAGAAAGTACAGTCTAAAGCAGTAAAGCGTACCACATGCCAAGTGAACACTCGGCCCGGCAAGCTGGCAACTGAGAACCTCTGCTCGCACCCTCGAACCTCGAGGAAGAACCGCCTCACCTGAAAAGTAGGGAATGAGTCTCCAAAACAGAGACTCAGCAGGGATCCCGCGGAACCCCAACCGGAAACAACGGCGGTACCGGAAAGGAAGGCTACGAGAGCAACCGCAACAGCAGGAACAGTAAACCCGGTGGTCGGTCGAAACACGGCACTACAACTACTCCTACTGTACCAGAAACACACCCTGACCTCGCGGTCGAGGCTACCGAACTACACTACGCTTACCGAAGTAAAAACACACGGCAACCACGCCGTAGAGGCTTGTCCCCCGGACACAGCCAACCTGGACACGCTGTCCAAGGTGCAACCCCGACCATCCGATCGCGGGTACCGCACAACAAGACAACCTCGGTAGAGCCACTAGCACTAGTCTCACGGCGCGAAAACCAACACACGCGCCACGGCGAACCAACCGAAACTCAACAGTCTAACACTACCGAAAACCTGAAGGTCGAAGTCATGGAAACTGACAGTCTGTCACTCCCAACTCGACAGGAGTACCTCCCACTAGAAGCACAGCCGATAGCTTCCCCTGACGTCTTACACCGTGTCGCAGGTGATCCGCCTGGCGTGGTAGCTCCTACCAAAGGCGCGAACACCGTACAAGTAACCACAAACAAGTGACTAGCTGTGGTCACGCCCGTCGACGTGGGTGCAACCGCCCCCAACCACGTGTGCACACACTGACCGCGCGTCCTTGGTCTGGCCCTCTGACCAGTTTTCCCCTCAGCCGGACTCTGGCTGCAAGACGTGGGGCCCGACGGCGACCGGTCCATAAACCGTCTCTAAGGGTAAGCCCGTACACCACTCCCTGGTGCGACCAGCACCTCGTACTGGTGGGCTACGACTAGTGGAGGGTCACTAAAGGAGTAGACTCTCAAGTCAACGGAAAACAACATCCGAATCCGACGACGTACGGAGACCATCCCACGTACCAGCACCGTCGCACGGCGACCACAGTCGGAGAAGAAACAGGACTCGCAGCCCACGGCTACGCACGCACCCTGTGCGAGAGTCGAGAAAACTCAAGTGACACTAAGCCACTGGACTCTGGACAGTCCTCTAGACGCACTACACCCAACGGTCCTTGAGTCATAAGACTCGGGGTCAAGACCGTTGTACGCAACAGCACAAGGCCGTCAATCTAGTCCAATATCTAGGTCTAAAACCACGGTAGCACGAGTACCGAGACAACTCACGAGCCGTCAAGACCACTCCCTCGGAAAGGGAACGTAAAGGACTAAAGCCACCCACACGGGCCACACGGAAAAACACAGAAGCACGATTCCCAAGGTAGCACACAAGCCGCCTAGTCGATTTCCCATCCCAGAGCAAGCGGGAAACCTCCAGCCCCAGGCCGGATAACTGGACTCGCAGTCCAAGGTCAAACACGTGACGCACATGGGAATCGCCTTCCAAAGAAACCCACGACATGCGGGGGAGACCCCACCGCACCCACACCGATAAACGGTGACTCAATCGAGCGTAACACGAAAACCTGGAACACGTGAGGTCACCCGGACCCACCACACCTACGGGCATGCTAATCGAGGTAACACGGCGCCTCCCGACACCCCAGAAACACGGACACGGAACCCACGGGGTGCCCGGGACACTCACGAGACCTAAAGTCAACCACTGGGTCACAACCGGGTCGACCAGAGGTCAAAACCACGCAGACGGGAACCGCAACGTAGTCACGGTCACCTAGGGACCGCGACCACATAGAAACGGTCGACGGGGGACCGCGACTAAACAGTCACGGTCGAGTCACGACCGCGCCTAGCCAGACGTAGCCCGATGGTAGCGGTCGCCCAAGGACCGCGACCCTACAGTCACGGTCGGGTCACGACCGCAACTAGACGAAAATGGTCTATCGCACGTCCGCGACGCTTGCCGACGCTCTTGGTCAAACGCAGTTCTCCCAGGACCGCGACCAATGAACACGTTTACTGGTAGACCGCGACCATTTCGGAAAATCGAGAACGGCGGGAAAACTCCAAAAATCCATGCCACGCCCCCAAACATCCATGGATGAGGGGGAAAATAAAAGGGAAGCTCCCCAGTAGTCCCTAGCATGCATCTATGGCCTCGGATCGGCCTAAAACGCAAAGAAACGCTAGATCGGGTGATCACTCCCCAAAACATGATTTTCCCCAAAATGCCCCAAACGGCCCGCTCGGCTCACCACGGCCTACGAAACTAGCGGGAAATGAAGCGCACGAGCTGGGGGTCCATCACCCTACCTCCACCGAAGATTTCGCGCACCGTGGACGTCGATCCACGAAGAAAACGCCATTGAAGCCTCGCCGTTCCACGAACCCACGGCCGAGCTTCACCGCGCCTCCACCGCCTCGATCCTCATCCATCCTCGCCCGTACCTCGCCCGCGCCGTCCCCACCTAGCCCACGCTCCACCCCGTCGGCTGCCGGAGAGGAGAGAGTGAGAGGAGAGAGCGTGAGAAGAGAGAGGGAGAGAAGAGAGAAATGAGAGGGGAGAGAGAGAAAAGGGTTATATATATAGGAAAATTCAGAAATTCAGAAAAATCCTTAAAAATAGAAAAAAAACACCTCCTCGATCCTTGTGACGCGCTGATCGCAACAGTACCAGACTTGCCTAGGTGAACGGCCCAGTTCACCCGTAACGAGGTTCCGAAGGAATTACCGAAACACACACCGGGAATCGGAAAACACACGTGGAAAAGCCACGGAACACTTCCGGGCCTCCGAAATAACTCCGGATCGTGCCGACCCGAACACAAAAGATGTCCGAAACGAAATTTCAAACACAACGGAGTCGAACACTCTGAAAAACAAGAACCGAGACCCATACAGAAGTATCCAAAAAACCTGGGACATTACAGCCCTCCCCCCTTAAAGAAATTTCGTCCTCGAAATCCAGGACCCAGCACGAAGTCACCGGGGAAGAACACTGAACCAACAGACACGCTGTCAGAGCCCCAGCACAGAAAACCTCGATTCTCATGAAACCACCGATCCTGAGGGACACATCCAGACTTACAATCACAAACAACACCTCGCTCCTCACGTCGAGCACACTAGCTGACAGAGCAGGCATATACCAAAGGAAACAGTCCGGCATCACCTCAGACAACGCGAGAATCCACCATGGCACCGCAGCCACAATCTCACCCACAGAGGAAGCACACCCTCGACACGAGAAACAGCTACTGATCCATCCTATGGTCGGCAGACAAATCGCACATCAGCTTCGCAGCCAGCTGACAGGTCGCACACCCTCCTCAAGGGAGCAGCCAAAATAGAGCCTCCACCAGCTCAAGCAGTCATCTCAGCATACCGCAACCTGAACATCGGCTCAGCGCCAAGGAACACCCCACACATGGCAAGCCGAAAGCCGGACATAACACCGTGCCAACTCTTGTCAGAAGATAAACTTCGACAAAGCCCAGATCCCATCCGGAAAGGCACATCACAGAAACGACCACCAAAGGCCTCGCTGGCACATGGCTCTCGCCACGCTCGAGCCCCAACAACCAGCATCTTCTGACTGTGAAATGACCACACGCCGACGACCACCAACTGCTCGTCAACGGGAACCCTCAGCTTGCTCAGCTTCTTCCTTCTTTCCTGGTCCTCGACCGGGTCCAAAGGAAACATTCCAAACCTCGGCAAGCCATCCGTCGACTCTCACACAGACCGAAGCTGCATCTCGAGCCACACTCCTCTCGGACCCCGCATCCGAGCTCGAACATCGCGCCGACTAGACCCTCTCGGGGAGCACGACGAAGCCAAATGACAAGATCCTGGTGTCCTCAGTCATCACCTCTCTTGACTCAGACTTACAGGGGAACCACCCCATGCTAGTCACCAAACCAGGGATAACCATCGCGACACCGACGTCCCATCAAGGACCACCATTCCGACGCCAATCTCACAAAAGGCCTCCGCCCACTGGCGTCACTCTTCCATCTGGTCTCATCAAATCCTTTGATCAATCCAAGTGGACACCTGCCAATCCCGATTCCGCCCTTACCACAGAGCCACGGGACACCACCTGAACAGTACTCACGGGTCCCTAAGCAACATACATCTCACCGCGGTTGGCTACGAGACTAGCCTTACCAGTCACTCGCAGCTACCAACAGGAACCCACAACCCACCAGAGATCACATCTCTAAAAATGATCTCATCCGAGGACATGACTGGGAACACAAGTCGGGCACCAAGCCACCGACTCTGACCAACACGTCCTCGACCTCCGCCAGGTGACTTCCTCAACAACCCCATCCAGGTCCAACTCCAGGGCGAACACAACCCCTTCGCATACAAGAGCGCAGGAGCAAGATTTACTGTGACACCACAGCCCAATCCTGCCTCGAAATCCGTAAAATAATTGGGACCGACACATCATTTCTGACGCCACAGAGCACGACAAGGACATCAGGCTCGACGAAACAGCAGCTCACCAAGAAGATCATCTGCTCACCCGAGCACACTTCTCGATCAGAACATCTCAGGGGCTGGACAAACCTCAAGCTGGAGTGGCCAAACAGACAGTAGTTCCCTCAGAGCACTCTCACGGCCACTTAACCACGAACAATCCTCTCCAGCCACCTGTCCATGCTGCAGATTCCTCGAACGCAGCACCGCGAGCTCACGCCTGCCAGCAACCTTTGCCCAACGTAGCACAACCAGGGCCACCACCGATGAGAGAGAAGGCTCTCAACCTCGATCCTTAGACCCCATGCTGGCACGAAAGCCGCGGACAGCAACCACCTTCACAGCATCGCACAGCGAACTCAAGCTCTCAAGCGAGAAACTAGGCGGAAAGCGAACACAAAACCCTAAGCCAACTGCCGACTGTACTGGACCTTATGGACTCTGATCACTGCAATATCTCGAATTCCTATGTACGTCCACAACCACCGCTCTGATACCAGCTCTAACGACACGAGAATCCGATTACCGGGAAGGCCCGATAACCCGAGACTCGCACCGCCGCCCACGAGCCGGGAGGGCTCGGAAGGGCTAAAAGGAATGTGGAGGCACAAAGAAATAGGAAATAAAGCAGGACAATTCAACAATTAACAGAAATAAATAAACAACTACAGCTATAACAGAGTCCAGTCCAACAGAAAGTACAGTCTAAAGCAGTAAAGCGTACCACATGCCAAGTGAACACTCGGCCCGGTAAGCTGGCAACTGAGAACCTCTGCTCGCACCCTCGAACCTCGACGAAGAACTGCCTCACCTGAAAAGCAGGGAATGAGTCTCCAAAACAGAGACTCAGCAGGGATCCCGCGGAACCCCAACAGGAAACAACGGCGGTACCGGAAAGCAAGGCTACGAGAGCAACCGCAACAGCAGGAACAGTAAACCCGGTGGCCAGTCGGAACACAGCACTACAACTACTCCTACCGTACCAGAAACACACCCTGACCTCGCGGTCGAGGCTACCGAACTACACTAGTACCGCTTACCGAAGTAAAAACACACGGCAACCACACCGTAGAGGCCTGTCCCCCGGACACAGCCAACCTGGACACGCTGTCCAAGGTGCAACCCCGACCATCCGATCGCGGGTACCGCACAACAAGACACAACCTCGGTAGAGCCACTAGCACTAGTCTCACGGCGCGAAAACTAACACGCGCGCCACGGTGAACCAACCGAAACTCAACAGTCTAACACGACCGAAAACCCGAAGGTCGAAGTCACGGAAACTGACAGTCTGTCACTCCCAACTCGACAGGAGTACCTCCCACTAGAAGCACAGCCGGTAGCGTCTCCTGACGTCTTACACCGCGTCGCAGGTGATCCGCCTGGCGTGGTAGCTCCTACCAAAGGCGCGAACACCGTACAAGTAACCACAAACAAGTGACTAGCTAGGGTCACGCCCGTCGACGTGGGTCCAACCGCCCCCAACCACGTGTGCACACACAGACCGCGCGTCCCTGGTCTGGCCCTCTGACCGGTTTTCCCCTCAGCCGGACTCTGGCTGCAAGACGTGGGGCCCGACGGCGACCGGTCCACAAACCGTCTCTAAGGGTAAGCCCGTACACCACTCCCTGGTGCGACCAGCACCTCATACTGTTGAGCTACGACTAGTGGAGGGTCACTGAAGGAGTAGACTCTCAAGTCAACGGAAAACAACATCTGAATCTGACGACGTACGGGGACCATCCCACGTACCAGCACCGTCGCACGGCGACCACAGTTGGAGAAGAAACAGGACTCGCAGCCCATGGCTACGCATGCACCCTGCGCGAGAGTCGAGAAAACTCAAGTGACGCTAAGCCACTGGACTCTGGACAGTCCTCTAGACGCACTACACCCAACGGTCCTTGAGTCACAAGACTCGGGGTCAAGACCGTTGTACGTAATAGCACAAGGCCGTCAATCTAGTCCAATCTCTAGGTCTAAAACCACGGTAGCACGAGTACCGAGATAACTCACGAGCTGCCAAGACCACTCCCTCGGAAAGGGAACGCAAAGGACTAAAGCCACCCACACGGGCCACACGGAAAACACAGAAGCACGATTCTCAGGGCAGCACACAAGCCGCCTAGTCGATTTCCCATCCCAGAGCAAGCGGGAAACCTCCAGCCCCAGGTCGGATAACTGGACTCGCAGTCCAAGGCCAAACACGTGGCGCACATGGGAATCGCCTTCCAAAGAAACCCACGACATGCGGGGGAGACCCCACCGCACCCACACCGATAAACGGTGACTTAATCGAGCGTAACACGAAAACCCAGAACACGTGAGGTCACCCGGACCCACCACACCACGGGCACGCTAATCGAGGTAACACGGCGCCTCCCGACACCCGAGAAACATGAACACGGAACCCACGGGGTGCCCGGGACACTCACGAGACCTAAAGTCAACCATTGGGTCACAACCGGGTCGATCGGAGGTCAAAACCAAGCAGACGGGAACCGCAACGTAGTCACGGTCACCTGGGGACCGCGACCACATAGAAACGGTCGACCGGGGACCGTGACTAAATAGTCACGGTCGGGTCACGACCGCGACTAGCCAGACGTAGCCCGATGGTAGCGGTCGCCCAAGGACCGCGACCCTACAGTCACGGTCGCGTCACGACCGCGACTAGACAAAAACGGTCTATCGCACGTCCGCGACGCTTGCCGACGCTCTTGGTCAAACACGGTTCTCCCAGGACCGCGACCAATGAACGCGGTTACTGGTAGACCGCGACCATTTCGGAAAATCGAGAACGGCGGAAAAACTCCAAAAATCCACGCCACACCCCCAAACATCCATGGATGAGGGGAAAAATAAAGGGGAAGCTCCCCAGTAGTCCCTAGCATGCATCTATGGCCTCGGATCGGCCTAAAATGCAAAGAAACGCTAGATCGGGCGATCACTCCCCAAAACATGATTTTCCCCAAAATGCCCCAAACGGCCCGCTTGGCTCACCACGGCCTACGAAACTCGCAGGAAATGAAGCGCACGAGCTGGGGGTCCATCACCCTACCTCCACCGAAGATTTCGCGCACCGTGGACGTCGATCCACGAAGAAAACGTCGTTGAAGCCTCGCCGTTCCACGAACCCACGGTCGAGCTTCACCGCGCCTCCACCGCCTCGATCCTCATCCATCCTCGCCCGTACCTCACCCACGCCGTCCCCACCTCGCCCACGCTCCACCCCGTCGGCCGCCGGAGAGGAGAGAGTGAGAGGAGAGAGCGTGAGAAGAGAGAGGGAGAGAAGAGAGAAATGAGAGGGGAGAGAGAGAAAATGGTTATATATATATAGAAAAATCCGGAAATTCGAAAAAATCCTGAAAAATAGAAAAATACACCTCCTCGATCCTTACGACGCGCTGATCATAATGGTACCAGACTCGCCTAGGTGAACGGCCCGGTTCACCCGCAACGAGGTTCCGAAGGAATTATCGAAACACACACCGGGAATCGGAAAACACACGCTGAAAAGTCGCGGAAGGCTTCCGGGCCTCCGAAACAACTCCGGATTGCGCCGACCCGAACACGAAAGATGTCCGAAACGAAATTTTGGACACAACGGAGCCGGACACTCTGAAAAACCAGATCCGGGACCCATACAGAAGGATCCGAAAAACCCGGGGCATTACAGCTCCGCCCCCTAAAACCCCAGCAAGGGGCGCTGCCCCCTTGACCCCCGCAACCTGACCGCGCAGGTCGATCCGCGGGCGAGGGCACACGATGGCCAGAAGGGTTTCATGTTTAATATGCATGAATGAGGTGTATTAAGGAGAGGTATATGAGATACACATGGTGAGATCGATGCTAAGACAAGGTAAGCGTCCCAGTAATGGTTCTTTGACAGTACATGACATATACCACATGTTTTAGATTGTAGAGGAGCAGGGTGAGTATCCACACGTATGGTTCACCAGGTGACTGCCATGAGTTTAGTCCTACAAGCAAGATAGCTATGGTTAATACCATGCTTGTTCACATTAAAGAGGTTATGAAACCTCTTGCCTCTTGTAAAACCAGCATATGCAAACCAAGGATCAAGACCATGTAACCGTTGCCATTTGACATCTCAGCCATACATAGATAATAGGAGCATGAGCAATCAACCACAAGTTTAGTTATCATCACTTAATCACACATTAAGTTTAGTTATCATCAAAACCATAACTTAACAATTACAACAATCATCAAAACAATAACTCAACACGATCAAAAGTCATGCTACCTTCAACCCGAGTGAGCCTACGGAAATCCATCGTCTCGGTGTCGGAGCCCGACGATCCGGCCAGCGCTGCTATCTCAGCATGATCCCTATCCAAGTCCTCCACGTTAAACCATGTAACCGCCGGCACTGGGGGTGGGGGAACGTGCTTGGCACCAGAAGCAGCAGAAGCTGTAGAATCTCTTGGGGAAGCCATCTTTCTACAAAGTGCAAGATACCTCGAGGCAGAATAAGAAACAAATGAAAAGAAAGGAGGTTACGAAGGGGCTACGCTACAATTGAATTAAAAGAATGCCAATAATTTCTGAAGAAATTTCGGCAGAGTTTCCCCTAGGGCGGAGGCGTAAAGGGAAAACACGGGTGCACGCCCACAAGGAGTGACAGCCCCAACAAAGTCACGGTGTGCCCAAGGGCAACACCGGAGGTCCTCCGGTTGAAGAAGTCTTCTTCTCCCCTTTAGCGGCACACCCCGTTCCTCTCTTCAGCGGCACACCCAGGCCGAGCCCCTCAGCGGCACACCCCATGCCTCTCTTCAGCGGCACACCCATGCCGAGCCCCTCTGCGGCACACTCGCGCCCCCCTCTCAGTGGCACACCCATGCCGAGCCCCTCAGCGGCACACCCGTGCCCCCCAGCGACACACCCGTGCCCCTCTCAGCGGCACACCCGTGCCCTCTCCTCAGCGGCACACCCGTGCCCTCTCCCCAGTGGCACACCCGTGCCCCCTGACTCCAGCGGTACACCTGTGCCCCCAGCGGCTCACCCGCGCCCCCTGCCACCAGCGGCACACTGTAGATTTGTTTTAATTAGATTCTTATCCCGCCCCCTTTAAATACATACGTGCATAAACATGTGAGTCAAAGACAAGGGGGATGAAATGATAAGAAATACTAACCGTGATCGCCACCAAGGTTCCAACAATGCCAAAGGATGAAGAAGTGTAAAGAACGGCGCCGTATACCTTGGAAAGAAAACTTGATAGCGCTTGAAACGGGGTGCGGGAAACTTGTGGAATCAAACCACTTCTCCTTCTAGCCGGCTAGAAGAAGAGGACCTCACGTTGTATTCATGCTCTCCTGCAAAACAAAGCCAAAACAAGGACAAAAAACCCATTAGAACATACATGTGTAGTATCAATCCCACAATGATAAAATAGGGGTAGAAATTGAGGGCAAACTCACCGGGGGGAGGTTTTTAACCCCTGTGGAAGGGTGGAAAAGATAGGTGTGTGTGTTGTGCATGCATGAGAGTTGAAATCACGAGATTTGATTGAGAGAATAGAGAGAAATCATTGATGCAAAACGTGCAAAAGTGCATGTGTAGTAGAAAAGTGCAGAATATTATGATGATTTGTGATTTTAAGAGGAAGAGAACTAACAATATAGATCATGAAATCAAGCCTAAAAGGATGGAATTGAAAGCTAATACTTCCCTCTTCAAGCCAAGGTCGAAGTTGTGAGTTGGAGTTGCAGCATGGCTTCGTCCCAAACCAAGAAAGAGCCCCCCGTCGCGACTGCGAACTGGGCAGTTTTTATAGAAAAGTCGTCAAACCCCCAAATTTCCTCCACGAGTTTAAGAGATAGAGTCCATCAAATCTCGAGATCTATGGATCAATCTCGAGATAATAGTCAAGATAAGTCATAGGAGAAAATGGGACTCTATTTGGATGAAGGATCTTGAAGATATGGCTTCTGGAAGGGAGCCCCGGAGCTTAATCTGTAGAGTTTGAGTTGAACCAGGACACCTAAACTCTCAACTTTTGAGTGTGATTCTGAGCAAGATAGCAAATAAAATTTGGAGTTCTTTGGACTGAATTCAAGATAATACCAAGGAGAAACTATAGGAACAAACGGTGCTCAATTCGGAGTAGAATTCAAGAAGTTATGGACTCTGCAAGAGGGCCACGACTCACAGAAATAGAGCAGAGTCTAGCACGAATTGGACTCTCAGGTGTGTAACGGTCTATCGTACGACCGTTATAGTTATGTAACGGACTAGGGTAGGTCTGTCACACTCTGGGGGTCAAACGGGACGATTTCAGACAAGTTTCGGTGTAACGCACCCATACTAGACCGTCACATGGACTCTGACGGTCTAGGGTAGGACCGCCACGCTCTAGGGATCGAACAAGGTGATTTCGGGCAAGTTTCGGTGTGACGGTCTATCGTAGGACCGTCACACTGCCATGGCGGTCTAGGGTAGGGCCGTCACACTGATGGAGGAAGATTTTGGGCAGACTGCGCGTGACTTTGGAAATTGAAGCGTATCTCTCAAACGGGGTAGAACTAGCGAAAGTGGTAGAAGAAGAAATTGTAGATAACTGAGAGAGGAACAACTTGCATGAAGAAAGCAAGTTGATAAAATGATTATAAGAGGGAGAAAATGGTGCTAGAAGAGAGAGAAAAATTCTGGGACATAGGTGAACAGCACAACACACCGAAAAAATGTGAATAGCTCACAATAGGGGCTGAATTGGCCAACGGCATAGAAGAAGAAATTGTAGATCTTTGAAAGATGAACAACTTTGGTGAAGACAACTTTTTGAAAAGAGGAACAGAAAGAGATGAAAAAGGACCACTTTCAGGACTGCGCAGTGAGAGAGAGCCGATTACTTGAGGGAAGCCGGCCTAAATGGGCCGTAAGTTGACTTGGAAGCTGGAATTTGATAAGATAAGCTCCAGGGCTCTAGGAAATCATGATATCCAAGACTCAAAGGATATGAAATGGTAAAAATGGGCTTGAAATCTATCCGAGAAAGCTCCAAAATAATGGCTAATTCTGGGCATCAAAAATGATGAATAAGAGAAATGACACAACTTATGGGCTAAAACGGGTGTCAACAGATGCCCCTCCTTGATGTCCGCTTTACAAGGGAACGAGCGAAAGCGGCGTGGAGGCAAAATAAAAAGGAGATGGAGCGAAAGCGATAGCGACGTGAAATGGAGATGAAGCAGAGATGAAGCGGAGAGAACTGATAAGCGGGCATCAAGGCAAAAAAACACACGTTACAACCAACAAGCGACAGGAATTTTCCTGAAGATGCCGAACTAACCACCTGAAATGGATGAGAAGGATGAGACATATCTGGAGAACTAACTAAGGGAAGGAAAGGAAACACGACCAACCTCATCGGGGACACAATCCACAGATAATGAGTGGGTCGTAAGGAACACATCATAAGAGCTGGAAAGGAGAATAAGACAGATAACATCCAGACAGGAATCACGCTGGCCAACCAGACCAAGCGGCAAGATCAGAGAAAACGTTCAAATTCAGAGTGGAATGAAGAATCTCTTATCCAAGAGAGCTTAAGTGCAATCAACTATTGTTGAGGAGAAATCCTTGAACGGATCACGAGGCATGAATGCTCAAAATGACATGATGCATGCTGGGCTAAAATAAAGAAATTATTAAAACGAATGCAAAGAAAGATAAAATAGAAAGTACTCAAGGATAATATTGCTAGACGGAGCCAGACGGGGTCAAGAGTCTTCTTGCAACCACGGCGTGCGAGACAGAGTCTGTCGTCCCCCACTCGACTCAACCGAGCGGCCTATCCAACGATTAACCATATGCTCCTAGATCATCATCGTTTTTGTTAAAGGGGAACATCAGATCCTAGAACACACGGGCAACCAGCCGGTCCTTGAGAGGCTATAATAACGTAGATATCATATAGTAATGCAACAATGAGAAGGGATCGAGAGGCATACCTGACTTACCTGCCAAGCGAAACGGCATCTTTTTTAGATTTTTTGATTTTTAAGATTTTTATGAGTTTTCAAATAAGACAACAACAATATGAATGAACATGATAAACAAGCATGAACATAACGACGATAACATAACGCTCAACTGAACGACCGACAACACAACATAACATAACGATCAAACGAATGGAAAATAACACAACAAGACGAACAAGCACATATGCAATGGCATGAACAAGCCACACGTATGCAAGATGAACGTGGGGGACAAGACAACAATGCAGTGAGACAACACATGGTTGGGACAAGAACATGAGGGATGACCACATGGTTGGGACAATACACGAGATATAGAAGGACGACTAACAACATATGCAAGACAACTAACAACACGTGGTGAAGAACAAAATAACATGTGTGGGACAACACGGTGGGACATAGACACGGCGAGACAAGGACACGGCGGGATAAAGGACATAAATAAATATGCCCTTCAATCAAAACCCAAGATCAGAATGAAGTAGAACTGTCAGGTTCATAATCGTGGGGTAAAGCCCTCTCATTAGAAATATGATCATTGCAAATAAAAGCTGAGAAGGACACAAGCTTCAGATTAGATCGAGAGACATGATTGAAGAAGGGAAGACCAGATTAAAGATGTGGACAAGAGACAGAGCACAAAGATATAGTAAGGAATGCCTGAGTACCTGCAACCTGCACACTTAGCAAACAGATTACATATCTATTCTCAAAATAAAATATAAAAGATAAATATTTTTATATTTTTCAATTTTCTTGATTTTTTTGGATTTTAAATTTTTTTTGATTTGAACAATATTTAAATTTTTTTTGGATTTTTGACAATATCTCATCATGTTTTCTAGATTTTTGACAATATCTCATTTTTTATATTTTTGATAATATCTCATTTTTTTTAGATTTTTGAATAGTAATCCGCAACACCCAAAGACAGGCTCGAACTACTGTCCAGAGATCGCCGTCCCTCCCCTCTCATTAAAGACTTCCCTTGAGCAGGGCGTGCATGTGAGGGTGACTTACCACAACCAACTGCCTCTAAAGAACGGTGCCCTTACTAAGGCCATACCCGGGATACAACCCAGCCTAAGAGGGAGGAGCAGAAGAAAATTAGAGACAAGCTTTATGCAGGATGAGAGGTATCAAGATTCGACTTCCTTCCAAGGCACCACCCCTCAAAGAGATAGCCTGTTGCGCCGAGACTTTGTGTCTTTGATTTTGAGACCCATATTTATCAGGCATGCATGCGACCGGGCTCATGGCGTCCCGCGGGGAACTTTACTGCCACTCTTGCCATGCCTTTGATTCATAATTTTCTTTTGATTTTCATATATGATTTTCATTTGACAGCCCTTATTGGCTAGATAAAGCATGAACACTCATTTTTCAGGGTCAAGACTGCCCCTATTTGAGACCTCTCTCGTATTAGGGAGCGCATAGGTTGGTCATCTTATCCATCAATCTCTTGCCCCTGCACTTGGCCGAGCAGAGAAGAGAAAACGACCTTTGTGCATACCCAAAGTATGGCCAAAGCAGCAACGGTGTTGCTCAGAGGACAATCAGCTATGGCTCGCCGTGTAGTGTGTGAAAAACCCATGCTAAAAGGTCACCCTTAACAATCAGGGAAAGAACTCAGACTCCCAGAGTGGAGCTATCACCAGCCTAAGGATGCTGCAAAAGCAAACTCATTTGACTAAGCTTAATTAAGCAAGTTTTTAAAAGCCACTTAACCATGTCGAGGAACCAACGTTATAAGCATGTGTAGGAGTAATAAGAGTAATAGCAATGATAACATATTCTTGCACAAAATAAAAATACCTTTGCAAATCTGTGGAGTGATCTTGACCATCGAGCTTTGAGGAGTGCGAGCTTTATTTTCCTTACTTGACAGGGCAAAAGGGAGAGGATAGCAAAGGGATTGAAAGATTCTTTGACATGGAGGAGCGATAGACACCAAACTAGACGAAGGAGGATAAAAAGGAAGAGAGACGAGAGCTAGAACTCTCTCATTAAGGTACAGAGACCCTGATAACAAGGAACCAGATACAGAAGAAACCAGATTAGCTCAGATCAAGGCGGACTAAAACCTCGAAAGCAGCAAGAGAAAGGGCGAAGACCTCGAAAGGGAGAAGAGAAGAGAATAGAAAGATAGTGAGAGGATTGCTGTGAAGATGAGGAAGAAGGAGAATGATCATCCGACGTGGCCGGAGAAGGAGAGTAGTAGTCATCCGACAGGGCCAGAAAAGGATCAGAAGCAACACCCGGAAGTCCTGGGGAAGAATTAGAGGCAACACCCGGAAGTCCCGGGGAAGAAGAATTAGGTGATGTCCCGAGATTGGGATGGAAGGATGACATAGGCCGGGGCCTAGAATCGTGAGTGGAGGGAAACTCTGGAGGATCCGGGGAAAAAGGAGAGGAATGGGGACGCATGGACCTATGGAAGGAAGAGAAAATGATGGAAATAGGATCAGATGGAGGAAGGTACACCACCCAAGGGTGGGAAGTGAGTAGAAAGGAGGATGAATGAAAAGAAAGGGAGGAATAGGCGGACCCCTGAATGCACAACTGACGGCTCTTGAACCTGCATCGCCGTCTCTTCTTAGCTGAAATTGGCTTGAAATGGACCCGCTTGGCCCGGGCTTGAATGCTTGGGCACATTGCCTTGCAATATCTTCTCAAATAGCGAGCCCACCTAGCAGATGGCCTTGCCCGACTATGGACATGCAGCTTCATCGGGGCGGTTGCCCCTAGACTCCCGGTGCTAACAATAGTAGGACGTTCTTGAACAACTAACTCCTCATAATGCTGAATATCATAAAACCATGGAGTCTTGTTACTTGGCACAAGTAGCATGAGATTTGGCAGCTCCACTCGGCAATAAAACTTGAAGCATAACTCCCTTGCTAGAAGAGACGGGTGAAGCTGAGGGAGAGTAATACACGGTGTTGACATGGCCGGCTTGCTAGTAAACCAAGGAAGATTGCATAACAAGTGCAGAATATCCCCGGAAAGTGTAGAAGATACGGCCAATTGCCCCTTGAACATAGAACCCATAATCTGCTTGGCGGCCGTATGCGTTAGCACAACACGGGTAGAGAACCCTTCTTGGCCTGTCATCTGAATGGCAATAGAGAGAGGAGAAATAATAGCATCAACGGTGAATTCTCCGGCGAGCAAATAGATTGCCACCGGCCTTTCTCGGGAAGAAACTAGCATCAACTCAAGGGAACTCTTCTTGTCAACCGTCTTCATTAGGAGTGTAGGCTCAACATCCTCAAAATAACCAGAGACTAGGATGCGGATCGGCATTCGGCAAATAAAATCTTGAATTCTGAAATGCATGGCCGGCACTGAATCATCTTGACTTGGCTTATTGTCTCCCTGGGGATTAGACCCAAGGGGCACCATGGGCAACGCACACCCGCTCCGTGGGGTGGGAATAGGTGGAAGAATGGGGATAGGAGTAGGTTCAGAAGACGTGGGGGTTTCAACGGGTATGGTGTGTTTAGGTGGAGGCAAAGGTAAGGGTGGAGGTATGACTTGCTCGGGCGAGGGCGGCAAAGGAAAAATTTGCTCAGGCTCGGTCAAAGGTGATGGCAGGGGTGATGGAGGTTTAGGCAATGGTGAGGGTGGCGGAGATGGTGTAGGCGATTGAGAGGATGGTGGAGATGGTGATGTGGTCGATGGAGATAGTGGACATGGCAAGGATGAAGGAGGGGATTGTGGCACCCACCGTCGACGTATCGACACAACGTGCCGAACGACATTGGGGGTGGAAGTAGTGGTGGAAGAAGTAGAAGAAGGGGAGGTGGCACTAGCCTGAGCCGAGGATTGGGTTTGTGGAGGTTGCGAAGATTGGATAGGAGATAGCGAAGGTAACAGAGTAGGCAAGGTAGTAGGTGATGGAGCGGGTTCAACGCTAGACGAAGAATCACTGGGGTGCCCCCGGTCTTGTAGAGATGGAGACGGCTGCTTGGGCGGTGCTTCTTGTTGCTGCTGCTTGCTGCGGAGATCTAAAACAACTTTACGCATGGCGGCCTAATCAATTCTTTTATTATCTTCCAGGTCATAAACATACTCTCGGAACTCGAGACAATCCTCAACTAAATGCCCCTGCTGGCGGTGAAAATCACAATATTGAAGCATATTCCCGACCGTGGGTCAGCAAGGCACAACCGGAGAGAGCGACAATGCGTGAGCGGCCATCAAAGCCCTAAAAATGTCGGTAAAGCACTCTGGCAACGGAGGACAAGGAGCCTGCTTCGGGCAAGGCGGATGCCGAGGGGTATGAGGTGGTGGAGAAGGTTGTGGAGACGGAAGCGGAGGTTGCATAGGTAATGGAGTGTGGCTGGCAGAGGTGGGATTTGGTGAAGGCATATGTGGAATGGAGTGGGGAGGTATGTAGACGGCATCCACCTGCTCGGGATGTGGTGTGACCTTGACCGGGGGTGGAGACGGAGACGGGTATGCGGACGCAGGAGGCTGACTCATGGAAGGTTGATATGCGGAGGCGTATAGGTATGTAGAGGCGGGGGGTAGACTCATGGAGGGATATGTGGCGGAAGGTTGACTCATGGCGGGCTGACTCATGGGAGCATAGGGTCGGAACGTGGAGGGTGAAGGTTGATATGTGGAGGTGGATGGTGGAGACTCGGGGTCAAGAGAATCTTAGATTTGTTGGCGGATGAAGCGGGCTCGGCTATATAATTACTGCCAGGAGGTGATGTTGTTGAGGGCTAAGATAAACCGATACTCGGGTGCGGCATTGGATATCAGCATCTTGATTTGCTCTCCCTCCGGAATGTGCCCTGGGACCTGCGCGGCAAGGCGACGCCAGCGGTCAGCAAAGGTAGAAAACTCCTCTTCAGGCTTCATCATCTCATGGGCCAGATCCGCCATAGAATACTTGGGCCCAACTTGGTCTTGAAACTGCTGTATAATTTTTTCTTGAACGGCTTGAAAATTCACAACTTGCTCTTGCGGAAGAGAGAAGAACCAATCCCGAGCCGAGCCTTCCAATGACAGACCAAACAGATAGGCCATCAAGTGTTGGTCATGTCGAAATTGGGCCGACTCATAAACAAACTCCTTCAAGTGCACATACGGGTCACCGACTCCACTATAACAACGATATGTGGGAATTTGTGATGGAGGTGGGAGCCGAAGACCTTGGAAAGCGAACAGAACACTTAAAGAGGATTTAGGATCGATCCGACGTTGAAGCTTATCAAGTTGGCGTTGGGTTTGAACAATCATCTCTTGGGTAGGGAGAGATCGAGAAGAATATGGGCCAGCTTGAGCAAGAGGATGTGAATTTGGACCAGTATGATGATAATGGGCCGGATAAGAGGATCCGGGCTGAGAAGAAAAATGGCCCATTCCAGGAGTAGAAGGATATGTGGGCCTAGAAGGATCATGAACATAAGGACCCATTGGCCTGGCAGCATAAAGAGATGAAGAATGAGTCCCATTAGAAAAATAAGGCCCATTAGAAGAATGGGGTCCGTTAAGATGATGAGGCCCATTAATGAGATAAGAAGGCCCATTAAGAGAAGGAGGCCCATGAAGATGACATGCAATAATACGTTGGGCCTGGGCCGGGTCTATTTTGCGAACAAGGCTTGATATATGGGCCATGAGATTAGCATGTTCCTCAGAGGGATCAGAGGGATCAGAGGGACCACGGGAAGATGCGCCCGCATGGGAAGAGGATTCCACGCGGGAATAGGAAGAAGATTGAGAAAAAGAATGATACAAGGGGTTAGAATGATATTCCATGAGGGAAAATGGAGACTTAATATAAGGAGATCAAGGACAATACAAATGAGGAAGCAAGGGCTTAATGGGCTTGAGAACAAGGAGGGACTGACCCACTAATGCAAAGACCGATGGACAACGGACCAAGGGATGATGGACTGGATAATGAACCCACAAAATGGACTGACTTAAGTGGGCCTAACAACGACGAAACATGTGGATGCAACACAAAACACCACTAATGGGCTTAGACAAGCCCAAACAACACAAACAATGCAATGTGAGAGTTTTCACCCAAGTCAAACAAGTTGATATGATGGGAAATATTTTTGGGATTTCAATAGACCTTTTAATGATTTGAATTAATAATAATTCCTTCAAGATAAGGTCCAAACTTTGGGTTGACTAAGGTTAACTCTCTCACACTTATGCAAATGCAAGCCTAAGGGGTGGAAAGGTACAACCGGCCCGGTGTCCGTGTGGGAATCCACGGCTCACGGAGACTTATGGAGGTCCCAGATAAGATCACCTAGTCGACTCCAAGGAATATGGAGGCGAGAGGATCACTTACCAAGGTAGGAAATGTAACTATGATATGCAATGTATGGCCCTATGTGCACCGGAGTGCATGCAATTTCTAGCCTAAAACTAGAAAATCAAGATATAATTAAACTATGCAAACATGATCCAAATAAGACAAATAGTATATGGATGGAAAGACAATACAAAGGTCTACACAACGGGCCCAAGAACAGATCAATCTGACCCCGGGAGGTCAATCAAATCACTGAGCAAAGTTGCCCCCGTGAACCTGTGTGCAGACCACATGCAGATTTTATGGACAAAATGCTAAAATGATGATAATTTTTAACTAAGCAAACGTGACCCAAATGATGCAAATAAGCTATGGATGGAAAGATAATACAAAGGACTATCCAATGGAACAAAATATCAGTGCAATCAGACACCGGAAAGACAGTCAAATCACTGAGTAAAGATGTACCTGTGAACCTGTCCTGAAGCCTGCCTGCAGAACTTATGCACAAAACTCAAAAAGTTGGATAATATTAGAATATGCAAATGGATGGAAAGACAATACAAAGGGTTATCCAACGGAAGAAAAATCAGCACAATCGGACATCGGGACAAAAAGTTATGTCCCGACAAACACGGCCCTGTGAGCATGCGCGCAGGACTGCCAGAATCTGTAACGGTCTACCAAATGACCGTTACATTCATGTGGCGGTCTACTATAGGACCGTCACACTACCAGAGCCCTTAAAACGCCCCAAACAGTGGAAGAATGGATAAAATATCACCTAAACATGCATATGCACACACCCAACTTACAAAAGAGCATTAAAACAAACGTGATGGGCATTGGTGTCCCACAGTGATCGCCAAAAAATTGTAGATTTGTTTTAATTAGATTCCTATCCCGCCCCCTTTAAATACATACGTGCATAAACATGTGAATCAAAGACAAGGGGGATGAAATGATAAGAAATACTAACCGTGATCGCCACCAAGGTTCCAACAATGTCAAAGGATGAAGAAGTGTAAAGAACGGCGTCGTGTACCTTGGAAAGAAAACTTGATCGCGCTTGAAACGGGGTGCGGGAAACTTGTGGAATCAAACATCTTCTCCTTCCAGCCGGCTAGAAGAAGAGGGCTTCACGTTGTATTCATGCTCTCCTGTAAAATAAAGCCAAAACAAGGATAAAAAACCCATTAGAACATGCATGTGTAGTATCAATCCCACAGGGATAAAATAGGGGTAGAAATTGAGGGCAAACTCACCGGGGGGAGGTTTTTAACCCCTGTGGAAGGGTGGAAAAGATATGTGTGTGTGTTGTGCATGCATGAGAGTTGAAATCACGAGATTTGATTGAGAGAATAGAGAGAAATCATTGATGCAAAACGTATAAAAGTGCATGTGTAGCAGAAAAGTGCAGAATATTATGATGATTTGTGATTTTAAGAGGAAGAGAACTAACAATATAGATCATAAAATCAAGTCTAAAAGGATAGAATTGAAAGCTAATACTTCCCTCTTCAAGCCAAGGTCGAAGTTGTGAGTTGGAGTTGCAGCATGGCTTCGCCCCGAACCAAGAAAGAGCCCCCCGTCGCGACTGCGAACTGGGCAGTTTTTATAGAAAAGTCGTCAAACCCCCAACTTTCCTCCACGAGTTTAAGAGATAGAGTCCATCAAATCTCGAGATCTATAGATCAATCTCGAGATAATAGTCAAGATAAGTCATAAGAGAAAATGGGACTCTATTTGGATGAAGGATCTTGAAGATATGGCTTCTGGAAGGGAGCCCCGGAGCTTAATCTGTAGAGTTTGAGTTGAACCAGGACACCTAAACCCTCAACTTTTGAGTGTGATTTTGAGAAAGATAGCAAATAAAATTTGGAGTTCTTTGGATTGAATTCAAGATAATACCAAGGAGAAACCATAGGAACAAACGGCGCTCAATTCAGAGTAGAATTCAAGAAGTTATGAACTCTGCAAGAGGGCCACGATGCACAGAAACATAGTAGAGTCCAGCACGAATTGGACTCTCAGGTGTGTAACGGTCTATCGTACGACCGTCAGAGTTATGTAACGGACTAGGGTAGGTCTGTCACACTCTGGGGGTCAAACGAGACGATTTCGGACAAGTTTCGGTGTAACGCACCCATACTAGACCGTCACATGGACTCTGACGGTCTAGGGTAGGACCGCCAGGCTCTAGGGATCGAACATAGTGATTTCGGGCAAGTTTCGATGTGACGGTCTATCGTAGGACCGTCACACTTCCCTGGCGGTCTAGGGTAGGGCCGTCACACTGATGGAGGAAGATTTTGGGCAGACTACACGTGACTTTAGAAATTGAAGCGTATCTCTCAAACGGGGTAGAACTAGCGAAAGTGGTAGAAGAAGAAATTGTAGATAACTGAGAGAGGAACAACTTTCATGAAGAAAGCAAGTTGAGAAAATGATTATAAGATGGATAAAAGTGTGCTAGAAGAGAGAGAAAGATTCTGGGACATAGGTGAACAGCGCAGCAAGCCGGAAAAATGTGAATAGCTCACAATAGGGGCAGAACTGGCCAACATCGTAGAAGAAGAAATTGTAGATCTTTGAAATATGAACAACTTTGGTGAAGACAACTATTTGAAAAGAGGAACAGAAGGAGATGAAAAAGGACCACTTTCAGGACTGCACAGTGAGAGTGAACCGATTACTTGAGGGAAGCCGGCCTAAATGGGCCGTAAGTTGACTTGGAAGCTGGAATTTGATAAGATAAGCTCCAGGGCTCGAGGAAATCATGATATCCAAGACTCAAAGGATATGAAATGGTAAAAATGGGCTTGAAATCTATCCGAGAAAGCTCCAAAATAATGGATAATTCAGGACATCAAAAATGATGAATAAGAGAAATGACACAACTTGTGGGCTAAAACGGGTGTCAACACACACCTGTGCCCCCCCCCCCCCCCGCCGCCAACGGCACACTCCGACGCGCCGTGACCGCCTCCGCCACGTGCCGAAGAAGAAGAAGAAGAGACGAGGGAAAAGAAGGGAGAAAGAAGAAAAGAAGAAGAGAGGAAGAGGGAGAAGAGAAGAAGAAGAAGAGAAAGGAGGAAGAGGAAGACGGGAGCCTAGGGCTCCGTCGTTCCCCGAGCGAAAGAAGAACGAGGAGAAGAAGAAAAGAGAAGGAAGAGGAGAACGAAAGAAGAGGAAAAGAGGAAGAGAAGAAGGAAGAGAGGAAGAAAGAAAGGGAAGGGAGAAGGGCACGGTGGCCTCCTCACCCCAAGCACCGGCGACAGCGGTGAGCGGCGGCGGCGTCCGACAGCGAAGGAGAAGAGACAGAGAGAGAGAGAGAGAGAGAGAGAGGGAATTTGAAAAGAGAAGGGGGGGAGTTTCGAACTCCCCCTCCCCTTTTATAGCCGCCCCAAGAAAAAAAAGAAAAAAGAAAAGAAAAGAAAAAAAGAAACAAACGAAGGAACGAAAGGGAGGATAAAAAGAAAAAAGAGAGAAAAGAGAGAAAAAAATAGAGAAAAGAAAAGAAGAGGAAAAATAAGAAAAGGAAAAAAAAGGAAAGAAAAAAAAGAAAAAAGGAGAGAAGAGAAAAAGAGAAAAAGAGAAAAAAGAGGAGAAAAAAAAGAGAATAAAGAATAATAATAATAATAAATAATAATAATAATAATGTAATACATATATGATAGTAATACCATAAATACACAATAGAGATAACGATGTCCATGTCACATGTCTTATGAACGTACGCCCAATAATGTACGTTAATTCCATATAGACACCCGCGAGCACCGTCTGGCTCATCCTTCGCCCGCACTGCCCTCGGGTGGGGGGCATTTGTGGACGTATAAAATTGTACGTCCATATGTCCCACCAAGCCCCGCATTAATGTCAAAGTCAAAAGGAGAAGACTCGGGGAGACTGGCCATCCAGGGCTCCGGGAGAATACTACCGTCCGGCAAACCCCGCATTTGCACGGGCGCATTAAACGACAAAGAAAGTACAAGATCTCCTCCTGAATTTATACACTGTTATGGACCCACTCTCGGGTCCCTAACGGTGAAGAAATATCCCAAAGAATGCACAACTTCAAGTTCACGAGGCAAAAGCAGAAGGCCCTTTCAAACGGCACACTCCCTGCCCTTTCAGCGGCACACTGCCGGTAAAGCCCCAGCGGCACACTCCTCGGGTGCCCCAGCGGCACACCCCTTAGCGAGCCCCAGTGGCACGCTCTTCAAGTGCCTTCAATGGCACACCCTCAGGTGCCTTCAACGGCACACCCCTGAGGTGCCTTCAGCGGCACACCCCTTCAAGTGCCTTCAACGGCACACCCAAGTGGCCGTTCAACGGCACACCCCTTAGAGGCCCCTTCAACGGCACAACGCCCCAATGCCTTCCCAGTGGCACGCTTCAGGCGAGCCCCCAGCGGCACGGGCCTTATGCCTCTTCAGCGGCACGGTCAATACCCCTTCAACGGCATAACGGCCTGGCCCCCAGCGGCACAGCGGTGAATTCCCCTGAACGGCACGCACCGGTAGAAGATACAACGGTCAATAGGTAGACCCATTGGCGCGTAGCTCGGTCACTTCCAACGCCAGCTAGCGCCCGCCTTGGTGTCGCCTTCTGGTTGGATGAGGGAGATCCCCACCTGACGGAGATAAGATCCGGGTCAACCTCGGATGGCAGTGCCATCATGAGATCCTCCCGTCAACGGCCCGCGTATAAAAGGCTCTCACGACGAGAGAAGAAGAGAGATAGGCGAAGCCACCCGTTTGAAGAGAATAGCAGAGAAGAAGAAGGAGAGAAGAAGAAGAAGGTAGAGGAGAGCAAGGAGAAAAAGAGAGAGTGTGTTGTGTAGTGGAGTGGGAAGTATGGCAGTGAAGGGGATGATCACCCTTCCTCCTCCTGACCCTCTCCCCAAACTTTCTTCTTTTCTCTTCTCCGTTTCTTTGAATGTACTGAATCATGTTAGGCCTTCAGGCCACGATCTTCGTTATTTTGAGTTTGCCATGAATGAAGCATCTTTGGGCTTTGCCCTATTCAGTTGCATTTGTCATTTTTTTTTCCCGTGGGTGGTCTGTAATCTTTGTTGCATGCTCCCTTAGCTACCTAACTCCCTGTTTCGTTGGTTCTCCCATGTTGTTGGCCCGCATAGGCAGACGATTAGTGTTTCTAGCTTGATGATACAAGGTTAGCCTCCCCCCTCCTTTTGGTGATGCTCTGCAATGAAATTCCCTTTTCCTTCCCACAGAGCTTGTTGAAGTTTTGAGGTCCTCTACTTGGCGCGTGTCACCCATCTGCCGGCCAGAAGGCTCCCCAGCCTTTCCTTCAAAGTCCACAGTGTACATACACCCATTCCAGCCTCCTACCATCCTACTGCTCGAACCCTTCAACGGCACACTTCCCTTCTGTCTGTTCAACGGCACGCCTCTTTTGATTGCCCAGCGGTACACCTCTCCGGGTCAGCCCAGCGGCACACTCCTCCCTGGGTTTGCTAAGCGGTACACCCTCCTCATTTGTCTGCCTGGCGGTACACTCCCCCTCGTTTGCTCGGCGGCACACTCCCTCCAGCTGCCAGCGGTACACCCTTGGCTGCCAGCCCGGCACGCCTTGGCTATTATTTCTCTGGTGCACTCATGGCTTGTATTAGTCTATTGGTTTCTCGTTCGGCGTTTTCTCCGAGTTTTCCGAAGTTTCCCCAAAGGTGACTGCTTAAGCACACACCTCAGTTGTTGGTTCATGCCACTCCATGTGGGCATGTCCCTTGTATTCCCTTACCATCCGGGTCAAGGGGAGATGCTGTCGAATTTTTGTCAGAAATAACGATATGTTAAAAGACAAAAAAAGGGAAGCAATAAATGAATGAAGTAAGCAACAATAAAACATTCTATCCAAGATAAAGGAACTATACAATGCTCTAAGATTCAGACAGAACAAGAGTCCAAGAACTGCATCGCTGAACATGACTTGGGATTCAATCATGTGGCAGGGAAACTGAAAGCTTAACCATCTGGGACTCTCTATCAGACATGAACTGGACAAGGAATCCTCTCTCGAACCCTGGCTCACTCCTTGAGCGGCGCATTCCTAGATCCCCCCCAGCGGCACACTCTCCTTTTAGTAGCACACATCCTCTATCCTTCAGTGGTACGCTCCCCTTGGCTCCCCAGCAACACACTTCCTATTCCTCCAGCGACACACCTCCCAACTCTCCTGCGACACACTCCCAATTCCACCTCCAACGGTATGCTCCCAGTTGAACTTCATTCCATCCATCTGAACTCCACCTCACTTTTCCTTAACCCTTCACTCCCATTTCTGAACCCTCCAGTGGTACGCCCTAGTTCACTCCTTTCGGCGGTACACTCTCACCCGTGCCTTTCAGCGGTACACTCGCTCCTGAACCCTCCAGCGGTACACCCTAGCCTCCTCACTCCAACGGTACACTTCCCATCCTCAAGCGATACACTCTTCGGTCCCTCAGCGACACACTCCTAACTCCCCAGCGACGCACCCCTAGCTCCCCAGCGGTACACTCCATCATTCCTCCAATAAATATATGTAAAAAAATGTATATAATAAAAGGGATAATAAATAATAATAATAACGACAAAAGAGGGAAAGGGAGTAGCACTAATAGATAAACAATAACGATAAATGGCCCTCGAAGCAACCCACGAACATAACAATATGGCCCTCGTCTCCCCTTCTTGGATTCCGAACCCGGGATTATTAATGATGCTCTCGCAGGCCGGGCTTCACCCTCAGGAGCCGTTCCTCCCGTCATGGTCACGGCCCGGCCTCGTCCCGGGCCAATATCTCACCAAGGTTCCCCTCCCTCACTGGGATCTGACTTTCCCCTTGCATTAAAATTGCCGTCCCTCGGCAGACATTTGCGTAGATTTGTCCCCCGTTACTGCCTTGTTTTCCGTACGGACTTTTGTCCAAACATGGAATGGTCCATCGGTGACCGACATAATCCGAGTGTTCATGCCCTCACCACGGGCTCGCTGCATAGCCCGGCTACCATTTCCTTCCTGCACTAATTAGTATTTCTTTCGATCGTGAAGCCCTTATTTTCGGTAATTAATCAAGGGTATTCCCCCCTCCGAGGGGATGTAAATGACGTTGTGACCTTTATGGCACAACGGGTCTCAGTCCCGACACGAACCACACAATCGTCTAATTAGTCAGATCGAGCGCACCATGGGCTTCCTTGAAGCCCGAATAAATCATCACTTTGTGATTGGCACGCCCACGCACTCAATAAACGAATGAACTGTGAATAGAATAACATGTGATAAGAAGTGCGTCCATAGAAGGCTTGTCCTCCCAGACAAGGCTAGCGTCCAAGGCAAAGTCACGACCACGCTGTCGTGAACACGACTCTAACGGGGTGAAGCCTCAGTAAGGCCACCGACACCCCTACCTCTACCTCGTGAAACACGCGTCTATAGTCCGAAAAACCTCGTCACGTAGACGGGAAAACACAACCGAAAATACGAGAGTCACATCTCACGTGACGGGAGTACCTGCCCACCAGAAGCAAGGCCGGATGCGCCCCCTGGCGTCTTAGTCCGCGGCTCAGGTGTCTTCCTACAGCGCCCTTGGCGGAGATTGAGACACCGTACAAGTAACCACAGAACAAGGACTGGTCGGGGTTGCGCTCGTCAGCTCGGGTCCGCCGCCCCCGACCACGTGTGCATACACAGACCATGCGTCCTAGGTCAAGCCCTCTGACTGATTTTCTCCTCAACCGGACTCTAGCTGCAAGACGTGGGGCCCTACAGTAACCAGCCTAAAAATTATCTCTCTCGGGTAAAGCCTCGCCACTGCTCCCTGGTGGGGCCACATGCTTGTCGGAAGGCTACGACTAGTGGGGAGTCACTAATGGGACCACTCTCAGAGGAGAAACTCCAAGAACACGCACGCACCCTATGCGAAAGTCGAGAAGAACCAAGTGGCGCTGAGCCACTGGACTCTCGAGAGTCCTCTAGACTCACTAAATCTAACGGTCCTTAAGTCACAAGACTCGGGGTCAAGATCGTTGCACCGAACGGCTCCATGCCGTCAATCTGCCCTAACCCTAGGGTTAGAAACCTCGGCACGATGACTCATGAGGCAGTTCACAATCGTCAAGACCATTCCTTCAAAAAGGAATTTGAGAAACCTCCAACCCCAGACTGGGCAAATGGACTCATAGTCCACAGGCCACACACACGGCCCACTCGGGAACCATCTTCTGGAGAAACCCAGGACATGCGGGGAAATCCCACCGCACTCATACCACTACACGGTGACTCGATCAAGCGTAACACGAAAGCCCGGAACACATGCATAGGGTTACCCGGACCCTCTAAATCTATAGGCACGCTAATTGAGATAACATGGTACCTCCAGACACCCCATAAACACGGTCACGGAACCCATGGGATGTCCGAGACACTCACGAGGCCGATGGTCGACCACTAGGTCACAACCGGGTCGACCGGAGACCCACACGATGCGACGGTAACGCAACTAACACGGGGAACAGGGTGGCGGTCCTCCCTGGACCGTCACACCTAAAAGTGGTCCTCCTCGGGCAGCAAGCCAACAGTTAAGCGGTCCACCCTGGGCCGCAAGGCAAAGCTAAGCGGTCCACTCTGGGCCGCAAGGAACCCAAGGCGGTCACGGAAAGATCGCTACTATCCGAAAAGCAAGCACAAGGGACGGTCACCTCCCAGACTGTCACCAGTAGAAACGGCCAGCACCTGGGCCGCTAACCCCAAGTGGCGGCCCTGGCCTGACCCCAAGCCTCAGCGGCGGTCAGCTTCAAGGCTGTTACTATACGGGGTTACAAACGACGGGGTGACGGCCGGCCCCTAGCTGCCCCAGCCATGAAACGGTCGTGCTTGGACTGCTACGCCAACATAGCGGTCTATCACGAGACCGCAACCCAAAACATGGTGAAATGGGAGAGTGGCGGCCTCCCTAAGGGCTGCCTCGCCTAGTGGCGGTTCCTGGTAGGATCGCCTCTATTCCGGCAACCCGAAAATGGCGAGTTTGGTGGAAAACTTCGCTCCACGCCCCGTTCACGCCCACGTGAAGGGGAAAATAAGGGGAAACTAGTCCCCAACCTCTCTAGCACCGAAAGGATATATTTAAACCCCAAAAACGTGGGTAAAATGCTAGATCCGACTCACTCCCCAAAAACATGCATTTTTCCCAAAACGCTCAAATAAGCCCACTCGGCTCACCACGGCCTACCAAAATCGCGGGAATGTAAGTACACCAGCTGGGGGTCCATCTCCCTACCTCCACCAAAGATTTCACGCGCCGCGGATGCCGATCCGCGAAGAAAATGCCGTTAGAAACCCCGCCGGTGCCCCACGCTCACAAAGCAGCTTCACCGCGCCACCCCGCCTCGATCCTCGACCCATCCTCGCATTCCTCGGCTTCCCACCATCGCCGCCTCGCCCTCCTCCGCCACTGTCGGCCGCCCGGGGGAGAGGGGGAGAGAAAGAGATGACAGAGAGTGAGAAAGAGAGAATGGGGAGAGAGAGGGGGTTAAGGGGGTTTATATAAAGGAAATCCAAAAATTTCAAAAAATACCAAAAAATGGGTAAAATACTCCCCGCGATCCTCCAAAAATGCACAATGCAGTGGTAACGTCCCGGAGTCAGAGAACACAACGGTTCACCCTACATGGAGTTTCGAAGATCCGACAGATAAAAACACGCGTAACCCGCAAAACTCAATCCGGGACTCACAGAAGCGATCCGAAACCCACGAATCCTGATCCGATAAATAATCTAAAAAATATGAGGCATTACATATAATCATAAGTTGAGAAAATACTTGGCTAACCTTTTAAGATCACTGAGTTCATAACGTTAACCTTTAAAGTGTAAACGTGAAATATTCTAGGGAACACAATCTTATGCAAAAAGAGGAAACAAACAAAATTCTATATTACTTCCATATACCTCAAGGGTAAATATTCTATGCAAAAAAGCATGTTTGACCACTTGACTTGCCCTTGCATCTGCATTTATTACTGTGTATCCGTTAGGATGCTTTTGCAGCATACATATGTATATTACACACGCTAAATATTTGTTGAAGATACTCTCGCATTGTCAAGGTGTAGTATATAATGTATTTTACTACGTATTCAAAAATATGATGTCTCTTCTAACAAAAAGTATGAAATTTATATTACTTTTTGTCTCCTCAAATTTTAAATTTATCCACTTTATCTCACGTCACATTTAAAGGTCTGTATGGCAAAAATATTTTGAGTAAACCTGCAGGCCATACGGCCATGGGAAGACAAAGACAGACAAGCATGCAAGAGGGAATGAAACGGACAGACGTAGCTCTACAACAAGAGATTTACCCTACCTACTACTTGGACAAGACCTAAACAATCACACTGGACAAAGAGTCAACGATCTACGCTAAAGTTCAAGGTCCAAAGAATCCATACAAATCTCTGTGAGTTGAAAGCCAAGATCCGACCGTTGGAAGATGTTGTATCTAACAGGCACTAAGTTTTCATCCTATAAATACCTGAATATTGCAGCAATGTGAATACAACACTTTCACAATGAACGATCAAGCAGTCAAGCACCCTTTCTACAATTAAAGCGATCTCAGTGTCCTGCTTCCTGCGCACTCACGACTAGGAGAACTTCACCGCATTCAAAGCTCATCCTTGAAGTTCTTCATCCTAAGAAGCATTAAAAATGAGGATATTATGTTGTAACGATATTCTACTTTCCCCCTCCTCTTTTCATTCATTTCAATCATTATATTTACTCTTTGTTGATCTGTCCAAAGGACAGTTGGTAAGAGCATTCGTTACTCTATATAACTGGCACTGTATGTGACTGGTTGGTCCGCTAATGCCATTGAAATCAGCTGGGTGACTAGCTCCTGGAAAGCTAGCTTGTGCAAAATCACCAAAAAAACTAAGTCACAAAGCGTGACTATTGGTTGGCTGATACCTGATCAAAATCAGTTGGGTGACTAATCTTTGGAAGGCTAGCTAGTGCGAAACCACCAGAAAAACTAAGTCACTGTGAGTGGTTGTTGGATGGCTGAGACCTAATAAAAATCAATTGAGTTGGTGGTTCCTAAAAAACTACCAGGATCTGCTAAGTCCTACAAGATCAGCTGGGGATCTAGCCTTGGAAAACAGTTATTGTAACCTTTGAGAAGGTTAGTGGAATACCCATGTGAGTTACAAGGGGACTGGACATAGGGAAATTATATGGCTGACCAAACTATTATAAATCTTGTGTCTATTGTGATTTAATTGTATTATTTGTCTATTTATATTGCTACATAAATCAAAAACCTTTAATATGTGATTATTTTACATCGGCACACCTATTCACCTCCCTCTAGGGTGTGTTTGGCTACTAACATGGACGCTTGATTGTCCTTGTTTATCACTGCATGAATAAGGATGCCTCTACCGCTGGCACTTGTGGTATCTCTTCTCTCCATTGCATTATGGTACAATGTCAACATGTTAGGAAGTTCGTAACACTATGACCCCAAACACTTATCTGAACTATCAAAATTGGCTATTTTACCTCTCCCATGGACTTGGTCCATGCCTCTCCCACCTATGGTGGTTCTTCTCCCATGGCCAAAACCTCTCCTCCAGCTGCTACTTCCTTCACTGTTGCTGCCCGATTGGTACTTCTTCCCTGGTTGGTACCTCTTCTACCTCTAGGTGTGACCTGCCAAGATTATATCCATGTTATAGTGCTATGCAATTTTTGGTTTGATATGGAAAACTAATTGACAGTACCTAGGTTGACTGATGATGCACAATCTGCCCCTTCACCCCTCACAATGGCACCTCTGCCACCCCTACCACCTCTAGCTAGAACACAACTTGGTGGTCTTCGTGGCCATTGCCTACAACAAAAATTTTAGAATTATGCACAAAGCAAATGAGTAAAAGCAAGAAATTGGAATATGTATGTACTTCTAGGTTACAACCGTGGAACCTTCTCCAACTTCTGTAACTACTGATTGTGACCCTAGTAGTTATTTGCAAGTATTCTTATGATGCCCCCATTGCCCGCATATGGTGCATTTATGGACTTTCCTTGTTGCCTTTTTTTCAGTATCTTTGATCCTCTTCTTTCAAAGTCGACCTCGAGGTCTTCGACAATGAGGGAGAAGCACCTCTACACAATGCACACTTTCCCACATGTTTTTGTCTGTCAAAGGTTCTATGAGTTTCTTATATGTGGCCCTATATGCCTCCATGGAATAGCATCTATCAACATATTGATTGATAATAAGGCACCTACGCGGATCAACTGCTACTGCAACATGTTGACATGGGAGTGCACTTACTTGCCATTTCCTGTAAGTATATGTCTTGTCATCCAATCTGACAACACACCTCTCATATGGGCCTTCCACCTCAGCCCTAACATCAATGGAAAACCTCACTGAAAACTTTCCCAACTTCCTAACAATGCCTTTCAAATACCCAACAGTCCGGGACACAAACTGTTCTTTTGACCTACATCCATGCCTCCGCCTAAGGTCTATTTTGACCATTATCTTATGTCTATCCCATCAAGCATGTCCACGAGTGGCAAGCTTCTCGTCTCCCCAACAAATGAATTGAAGGGCTTTGAAAGACTTACCCTTGTCCCCGAATTGACACATGGACCATGAATAAGCTAAGGTATCTAAATAAGAAGCAGCCTAGGCATCAACTTTCTCAATGCCAAATAAAGCGGTTTGATACCCATAGAGAGTGTATGACCTTGGTGCGGTCCATGTAGCCGCCTCAACAGTTGGGCCGGGCCACTTCTTCTTGAAATTTATATAGAGGTGCCACATACAAAACATGTAGAGAACAGATATTAGGTAAACAGACATAACTTAGTCCCATCTTGAATTTAAGAATAACTAGACACAAATCTTTGATCAGATTAGCATGATCAGTTTTGTCTGATCAGATTAATCTTATCAGATATCACTATCTGATCAGACTAATCTGATCGGATTTCACTATCTGATTAGATTAGTCTTAAATTTGAAATTTGATCAGATTAGTCTATTTAGATTTTTCTCATCAGACTAATCTGATCAGGTTTCAATGCATGATCAAACTAGTCTTAAATCTGAAATCTGATCAGATTAGCCTGATTAGATTTTTCTGAGCAAACTAATCTGATCCTCAGGCTAATCTGATCAGGATAACCTTAAAGCGAATTCGAAACAGGTAAAACTCACAATATGATTTGAAGGTAACTGATAAGAAACAATATTACCTATGCTCAGCACCCTCAAAGATATCTGGAACAGCTACCTCAATCCCTTTATCCATATCAGAAATGAAAGTAATGCTGATAAGGTGTCCAACAACCTTCTTTAGTAGGTGTAAAAATCATGTCCATGAATCTATACTCTCTCCCTCTACAACCCCATACGCAATGAGGAACAAGCAATGATTCCCATTTATAGCAACTATAGTAACCAGGATCCCAATATAATTCCCTTTCAAGTGACAGCCATCTATCCCCAACACTGGATGGCAGCCATTTAGGAAACCATTGATACATTCTCCCAGGGCAATGAAGACCCTATGAAAATAACCATCATGTCTAATCTTGTACTATAAACCTGAAGTAGGGTCACTCTTCTTTAATTCATTTATAAGCTATGGCAGAAAATAATTTGTGACCTCAACTTTGCCAAACACCTTCTCCTTTGCTAATTCTCTTGCTCGCCAAATACGGTGATAAGGTTGAAAAGTTGTACGTCTTCAATAGATCAACTTGTAACTTTATAGGGGGGATGTCCATATTCTCTTTGACTACTTCCTTTACTCTTGTTGAGATTCAATCTTTCAAAGCTATCTTAATATCACACCTACTAGTGGTTGAACACATGTGTTTTGCATGCATTGTCTTCACTGCAAATGTTACTACATCCTGCAGTCTTGAAACATGCATTCTCTATTTGCATGTGAAATCTGCACAAACAATAGTAATTCTCACATTATCATTCTTAAACTGCTTAAATTCAAACGAGTTTTTAATCGCATGCTACCGTAGAGTAATCATGTACTCCCTACTATTTGAAAAGATAGAACCAACTCATATATCTGAGGTCTCCTCATCCACCTCCATCAAATCACCATCCACATCTGACATGGGCCCATCTGACTCATTTGAGGTACATGGCCTTGAATGATAACTATCTTCACTATGTACCTCATCTCCTCACTCTCACTATATTCATCTTGATATTCCACATAATCTGAGTCACTATCCTCTAACTCAACATGCATTGTGTTCCTTATGGTCTCATAGTCCTCGTCAACATCAGGTGCATGGGCATGATCACTAATAACTTAAGCATCATGAACAACTAGATCATCATGAACATCCTTAGCATCAATTTCAATCACATGTTGGGCATGGGCCTGAGCATCTAATTCAACCTGAGCAGACTGGCCGGACATCCCTTCCTATACATTGCCCATAGGCTGTAAATCTAGTGGCAGGGTGTCCACTATACTAGCATATAGTGTCATCTTCTTACGAGGCAAATAAGCTTTCATCATCTCATACAACTATTTATCTGACGCTACTTTCTCATATCAGACAAACCTATAATCAGACACTTCAAAATGAAATTCAAGAGAATGTGTACTTGCCCACTTTGATATAAGCCTCATGTCCTCAATCAATATACATCTATTATAGTAATCAGGATATGCCACTACAGTCTTACTCTGACCCATTATGCATACCCTCCTCCTAGACTGTAAGGTTTTTCAATAACCACCATATTTATAGGTCAGTTTCAAAGATGGCTCCGGTCCCTTCCCCCATTTACACAGTCGAAGAATTTGAGGAGAGTAAGGACACTTCAATATAACATTGCACAACAGCAAATGTGTCCACGTTTCTCCCAAAATGAAATCCTAGACATCAAAAAATACTTGTGCACCACGATTCGCCCTTCACACTTGGTTCAAGGAGGCCCAACTGTCGATCTCTCCAACAAATCTTTAGTACTACCCTCCAAATCAATCGTTCGTTGCCGAGTTGTTGACGTCGGAGTGCCGTTTGCCCTGCCTACAACCTCCTCCTGTCGGCAACATTGAAACTGGAAGGCGGAGTCGGTGGTCAAGAGCCCAGTTCGTCACCTACGCAACCCTACCACCTCCGTTCTCGTTCTGGATCCGCTGGCTAGGCTAATTTGACCGCCAGAACCCTCGTCTCGAAGTAGCCTCCTCCGTCGGAACCCTAGCACGTGTTCCTCGAATGGGTGAACAATTCGCAAATGGACGGGAAAGGGGGAAAGGTCATTGAGTCATGGCCAAATAAGGGGGGGGGGGGTAGTTTAATCTTTTGTCAATCTAGAGTCAAGTCAACCAAGTTCCGGTTGAGTTTCGTCGAACGGAAGGAACGGTAAAGACTTATTTGTCTAAAGGTGAAGAATGTAAGGGTTTATAGGGAAATAGTTGTAACTCGAAAACTAATCGATAATTCGTTAAGTTTGTAAAGATTTATTTGTAAAAATTTTAAAAAATATTTATCAGAACAAACAATACTTTGAGGTCCTCTTTAAAAAATGAATAGGAAAACTCAGGATAATTTAAACTCAGATAGGGTTTTTTTTTGCTTTAGAAAATTTTTGAGAATATAATCTTAACTAAGGCCGAATAAAAGATTCTAACATAGGATGAATTATTTCAAAAAAATCTGAGTTAGTGACCGGATATCTCACCTATCATGTCAAATCATTTTTTTATCTATTCAACGAAATAAACCTATTTATCCCACCCGGGTATCAAAGAGAGCCGACCTTCTTTGTTAACGGGATAGAATAACACATTCGACCCCTTTCGGTCGAATACGATATTCGATCGGAGAGGTGTCGATAGGTCTCACAAGTTTCTCTCTCATCGGGCGAAGAATCCTGGGACGCCATAACAAATTGGGCCCTAGAGAACGGGAGGATCAAGGAAGAGAACTGACGATGGACCAACCATTGGTTTCGCCGACCATCAGGGTGACTGACGGCTGGAATCAGAAGAAGCTGTACCACCATATCTCCGCCCGGATGCTTCACCGCCCAAGAATCGTTTGCAGCTCTCAAGGAAGATAATGGAACCCTCCTTCAAACAGTTGGCTCTGGTTAAAAGTGGGGGAAAGATTAGAAAAGAAGGGGGAAAGGCGGTGATAAAATATTTTCTAGTTAAAGATATAGTTTTTATAAATAAATCACCATTAAAATTGAAATGACAAAAAAAATCATGTCTGAAAATATATTAGCAATGACGTCTCTATTTTTATCTAAACAATACACAAATGTCACCGTTGTAATCCTGGTATTAATCATGAATTTAACTCTAATTAATTTTAACTCAATCATAGAAAAGACAATATATATCTATCGGTTAAGACAAAAAGAATCATCTCTCTCCCAACTTCATCCTTCTCTAACTTTTAACTCAAATCCTAATCAACTAGGCCCTCTTTGACAATGGGGTTGGATACCGCATTCGACTCCATAGAGTCGAATACGGTACTCGACTCCAGTTACGGAGCGTGCATATGAGAGGAGGGTGTGAATCTCCCACAATTATCTCTCATTCGGTATCGTATCCGTCTATCCTAACTCGATAACAAAACAGCCCCTAAAGAAGAAAAGAAGGTACGAGAGGGAAGACGATCGTGAGGGGAGATCGCCGGTGCACATATCACCGCCGCCACTATTTGAATCTCATGAACATGATTCGTCGACTTGTAAATACTGACGCGAGTACGTTGACCCGTACGATATTTGGAGAAATCTTACCGTGAGTAACTTAAGTCAATAGACCCCCCAAGACAATACGAGGAGTCAGATCGATATATGGTAGGGAAACATGCCCATGAATCTGTCCCTCGTTTATGTAATTTACAGCTTTGCCCACAACAATCTGACCACTAATTTTTTAAAAAAAAAATTACTGTAAACAACTCTTAAAAATTATTGTTAACAACTTACACTTTGAGTCCAAGTGAAAGAATGCTCGTGACAAGATCTTAGTCATTCAGTTGAAGTGTAAGGTGATAAAAGATAATTAAGAAAAAATAATAATACTCGATACGAAAGAACGGGAAAAAGCGGCACTCAATGAAGATCCCTGCATCCTTTTACACGGACCTGATTAACATTGATATCTCAGACAATGTCATTGTGCATTAGTGTATGTTAGTTTCTATCCGCTTGTCATATGCTCGGAGTACTCAGACATTGAACCCCTCGGCACGAAGACACCGGCGATGGGCTTCAATCCATTTAGCGCACGCGGCCTCACCATGCTCCACAATGCACTCATCCCTCGACCTCTTCGTGTCAGGGCAAGCACAGCAGATTTTCTTCTTCGGTTTAGAGTCCGGAGCAGTTCCTGTAGCAACTGCACACTGGGTGCCATCCTGCAGAGCTCGTGAAGCCGGCAGGTTCCCGGACGGCACACCAACCTTCGCATCCATGTCAGATGTTTACCAGAGAACCAACTGCAAGCGAAGTGAGCAGTAAAACAAAACCACTTTGAATAGCCAGCTAGATAGTGCCTCCCACATGTATTATCTTGCAGAAGCCAACAAACAATGCACAATAAATTTGTTCGTGCTAATATCTCCCCTGAATTTTGAAAAGAAATATGCAAATAACAATCTACCTTCATGGGGAACAGACAAGGGTAGATCCGTTTTTGAGCACAAAGGACTAAAGGTTAAGAAATATCTTCACGACTTTTGGAACATAAAATTCCCCTGGCTTATCTTTTCTTTGCAAGGCCTGGTGCCTGATAAAAAGGCCTTTTTGGATAAACAAACTATAAAGAAAAAGGGAAGATAGAAAACCCAATAAAAATAAACTAAAATAGCTCATAGGGGTTCTATAGAGGCATTCCTTATCTATACAACTCTTCAAATAAAAGTACAGATCTTTGTGTGAGGAAAAGGCAGCCGCTGTTGGTTAGAAATCTTTCTTAGTTGGTCAGTGACCATCTCTTGCTTTGCGCAATTGCGCTTGGAAGACTAGATGGCCATGGAGCTCGAGTATGATAAACATGGATGTTAAATATATGACTAAAAAGGTGGTAGAAGAACATAGTTAGCATGATGGAACAGGAAAACCAAGCAGGGAGAAAACGTGGCATGTAAGAGAATGGATGGAAAGGTGCAGTCTGCTACAAAGTGTTCAAATAAAAAAAAGTCGAGAAAGTGGGGACAGAAGGCGGCCTGTTTTAGTTTATTTTCCTCTCCTGTTACATGGGGGCATGCATGCACACAACACAGACGGTATCTTCCTTCCTCAGCCACCCCCCATTTCTCTCTTCTACCCGGTATCCAGGGAATTAGATTCCACTTTCACCCATATTGATCTGTTAAAAGCCTAACACAGTAGAGGGAGAGTGAAGACACAAGCAATCCCCCCTCTCCACACCCCCAAAAAAAAACATTATGTCTCTTTTTTCGCTCCCTCTCTCTATTCCCTTCCTAGGGTTTTAATCCCTGTGCCATTCTAAATGGATCTCATTCCTTTATCTGCCTCCCTTATTAAGGTCCAGAAACACCTCTAGAGAGACATTGAAGATTCAGTCATTATAGATGATGTTATACATACTAAATTGCATTAGAAAGCCTTACATTTGGGAAGAATCAGATAAGATGAAAGAATTACACAGTACAGAAGTTGAGTATGGATCTAGAATGTGAACTGTTGAGCAATGTGGAAAGCCTTTGGGGGTTAACACATAGCAATCGGGTCCTTCTACCGTGATGGTTAGAATGGATAAGGCATGGGCTTGAGCAGTGCCAGACAAGGAAGGCGGAATCGGGGATCGGGATCAGATCAACCGGTCCCAAAACGATCTGGATCGGTGGGGTCGGCAGATCCGGCCAATCCTGGACTGATCCCGGCCGAGTCAGGCCAGTTAACTCGGCTAGGAATACAAATGTCTAAAAAAATTCAAAAAAACTGAAAAAAAAATGAAAAAAAATGAAAAAATGTTATAACATAGTTCTATATCAAATTAATGTGAAATAGTTGACATATGCTCATCATTTCATGAAATAGGTGGCATACTCAAATGATGCAAGGATTCCATGAGATTGCTACCTTTCATTCATTGAAGGCGAACATTGAAAGACTTTTCTACATATTGTACATAGTAGATTGGTAGCCAATGGATATGGAAACAGGTAATACAATTTTTAAACCTGGTTTCTTAACAAGAAAAAAAAAATTAAACAGATTAGATTATTTTTGAACTTGCTATCTAATGATGACTGTCAGAGAATAATTCATATTCATATTAACATATGAATTCTTGGATCTTAATCTGAAGAATATGGAGTAAAGAGCTGAATTGCCCTACCTTAGGCTGAATTTGTGCATGCAACTGTCTGTTTTGAGCTTGATGTAACTACATTGGTATTTTTTTTCTACGTTTTTACTTGAAACAAGTATAAAATTAAGTATACTACTACTTCTGTTAAGGAATTGCTATTTCCTTCAAAGTTTCCAAGTTTATCTTTAATTGGAGATGTTGGGAAAATACCTTTGCCCATGTGATCGAGTATTCAGAAGGAAAAGAACTCTCAAGATATGTATGTGGTGCAAGTCTGAATTTTATTATTAGACTTGGAGAGGAAGGAGCCTAGGAGAGTGAAAGAGAAGAGAAGAAAGTGAAAGGGTGTGTGTGAGAGAGTGAAATTCCGTTCAAAATATCCTAAGGACCAAAGACCCTTGGTTGGCATTCCCCCCCCCACCCCCCCAACCCCCCCAAAAAAAAACTTTTTTTGAAATTCAAATGGGACCATGGGCAGGATCACCTGGGATCGGCCGATCCGGCCCGATCCCACCAATCCCATTGTTGGATCGGTCCACTTTGACTCGGGATCGGGTCGGTTCGCCTGGAAACCGATCAGATTGGCCGATCCGGGCCGATCCGATCCGATCCCGGCAAGCCATGGTGCCAGGTGATAAGATATACACATTCAAATTCACCTCAATTCCACAACTTCTTGGTAAGTCTATTCATATCTACTGCTGATGTAGTATCTGTTTGCAATTTATTAGAAATGCTTTTGCATCCATCCAGATTTGTTTCTATGCATTGTCATATAATCCACCATTTGATTTCTTTACGTAAACAACATACGGTAAATGAGTTCTCCAGTTTGGATCGAAGTCACAAACACGACAAGTTCCAATTGCCACATTGAAGTGAACATTCGGCCAAAAATGGTCCATTTTGTCTTTCATCCCTCTCATTTTCTCTCTCTACTTCTTAGTTCTTTTTTCTTTCTCCATCTGCCCTTCTCTCCCCCGCCCCCCTTCATCCTCTTTCTCCAGAACAACACGAAAAATATCACTCATAACTTTCCTTTTTTGGTTTGCAAATCAAACAAGCAACTGTTGACAGTGTTCACGATACTAAAGTTAATGTGTGTTAAATTTTAGGTCCAATTCTTAATCAGATTACCAGTTAAAAAAATAGTCAATATCATGATATATGGTTGTGAATTCCAAAATCATCATCAATCTGCTGTCATATATCACAACTTATATCTTCAGATAACTTCTCATCTCTCTTCTCCACAAAAATTATACCTCTCCATGTGATCACCACTGCCCTTTGCCCAGTTCGGAACCGAAACAGCTTGCCATTTTTGCACTATCAATTGACACATTTTCCAGCCACTCGTCCGAAAGATCCAATCTTTATCACTGAGCATCCAAGATCCTGAGTAGATCTATCAGCTTTTGTCATTCATGAACGTAGCAGATAAATGCTTTTCCCGAATAGTATCAAATTGACAATGGATTTCCTATAATAACTACCAGTTGCCAAAACGATGACTTATGTCGTGGGTTGACATGAGGCCGGGAAAAAAAAAGAGGAGAGAGAGAGAGAGAGAATCCTGATGCAGGGCCGCGAGTATAATCTTTCCCTGATTTTTTCTCCCCACTCTGAAAACAAGATAACTGCATTTCACTCGGGAACATTGTTAAGATGCAGCATCACAGATTTGTGGTGCAAGAAATGAAGAACACCTATCTACAAGGCACCCAAACGAAGAAACCCAACCCTAATATACAAGCCCCGTGAACATAGGATGAAGCGGGTGGGAGATATAGAAGGAGATGTGGAGGAGGACCTCCATACCTGGCGGCCGCGGGCACAGATTCCCGTTGGTCGGCGCTTGGTGACCTGCAGGCTGCTTCTGGTGGAGGAGGGTGGTTCTGAGAACACAAACGCGGCTCCTCCTCGGAACAAAACCACGGTCGAAGCCCCACCCCCAAACCCACCCCGTCAACGGGCCGAGCTCAGGTAGATTCGATATGAGTCTGATTTATCAATATTAAAACTTGAGTTTAATCAGAGCCCGAGTGATGTCGTGTTAGGTCGGGTCGAGTCGAGTCTGATATTATTAAAAAATTATAAAATCTAATTAAAGTCTGATTCGGTTCGATAATTTAAATAAAAATAAAAATTAATATATTTAATAATATAAAAATTATAATATCATTAAATTAATTAAAATTTTGATATCAATTACATAATTTGTATGAACATAAAATTTTAAAAATTTTAATTAAGTAAAATAATATAATTTTAACTAAGTAATTTTTAAATTTTGAAGGAAGAAAAAAAAAGAGAACGAGCCTAGTCAGCTTGCGGACCGAACTTAAACCCCGAGCTTGACCCGTGAACTTAGTCGGGCCGAACTTTTAGATCCGATTAAGAACCCACGAGTCGGAAAAGGCCCTGCGTCTCGACTCGAAATCAGGTCAGGCCTGCGAGTCTATCAACCCGGCCCGACCCATTGACAGCCCTACCCCGAGACTTTTTAAAATAGAACGGAATTGAGATGTTGACAACTTGACACCAACTTCAGAATTATTGTGAATCTTGAGCTTTTTTTCTGAAAAAAATTGTTTAATAAGAACACTTTATATTTAAAATATTAAAAAAGAGCATTCTTCCTCAAGTTCAGACAACCATAATAATTTTCTAGAATAATATCAAGAATATCCTCGGCTATTCTACAAATATATATTTTTAAGTTAAGTCCATGTGATGTGGTTTGTAAGTTGTAACATATAATAATGAGGTAACAAAGGAACATGACTATTATATTAGTTAAATAAAACAGAGCATGATTATTGTATCAGTTAAAATCAAAACATAAAGTTGACTTATTAATATTATCATACGTAAGAGAGGATGATCCAATGAAATATGTTGTCTTGTAAAGCAGAGTATTTTATGTTTTATTACATATTATTTGTATTGTGAAAATTTTAATATATTGATTATTTCCGTTGTGATTTGGAAGACATTGAAGTAGGATTCGGAACATGATAATAAATCACATCCTCTTCTAGATTTAGGGTGCGTATAGGAATACGTGTGAGAAAAGTTGAATTTTGATGTGAGAGATTATGAAACATGTGGATCTCATTCTAATGATTAGAATCTATTTTCTCTTTTCAAAATCCTACCAAAAGGAGCTTTTAAATTTGAGAGAAAAGACACATTATTGTTTCTATCTGTCTCTAACCTTAATAATCTAATTTAAAATGAGAGACCAACTTTTTAAGTATTAATGTATTTATCTCTCACAAAGAACCTTCCAATGATTAGAAACTAATTTTAAAATTGTATTACCTGTTTCGATATCCATTGGCTACCAATCTACTATGTACAATATGTAGAAAAGTCTTTCAATATTCTCCTTCAATAAATGAAGGATAACTATATCATGGAATCCTTGCATCATTTGAATATATCACTTATTTCATGAAATGACGAGCATATTAACGTGACTGACGTTATATTTTGACATTTTCTTTAAAAAAATAAAAATTTTAAAAAAATATACGCTCTCACTACGATTCAAACCCAGACCTAACTAATTTAGTCATTAAAGTTTATTGAACATAAAATAGAACATATAATATTAAAATAAATATAAGTATCGTATCGGTTACGTATCACGTGTCGGCCGTATTGACCTACGGCTGATTCGGTCCGATATATGTGGTACGTAACGTATCGGATCGGTATTGTAAATATTACGTCTATCTAAATAATATTTATTAATATGACTATATACGATGACTTCAAAAATATAAAAATATAAAATAGTATAAACAAGATTATATGATATTTATGTAGTTATTCCGATGATATTGATATTCCCGTTGGTTACCTAATAATTGTTTACGTAATAGATAACTTTACACGTACACGCGGCATTTTCTGCTAGCATCGTGCGCACGAAAGCTGGAACAGCTTGGCGGCGCCTCTGTGGATTTCAGAGTGCTTAGCGACGACATCGTTGTCGTCGTCGTCGACATTCCCGAGTTCCAAGATGAGATCTTGCATCGCCAACTGAGAGCAAACTCCATCGGAGAGAGAGAGAGAGAGAGATGAGCCGGCACCGCAGCAGCAGCGGGGCCGATGGCAGCAACACGATCTGCTTCCTCCTATCGGCTCTCCTGTTGCCTTGTCTCTCTCCCGTCGCCTCCTCCTCCTCACGGCCTCCTGATTCCTCGTGCAGAGCATGGCTGGTGCAGTCTATTCCCACCGACATGCCCTTCCTCCCGCTCGTCCCAGGCGTCCTCTCCTCTGGTAACCCAATCGGAACAATTAGTCCCACTTCTGCTTCCAATTTCTGGTGTTTTTCCCCAATTCGGTCGGTCCTTCTGAGAATCTGAGACTGGGAGTGCTGCCGTCCGATCGCTGACAGGTGACGTGCTTAAATGGCTGGCGGGCAACTCCACCAAGAGCCTCGACATCATAGCGCAGTACTGGCAGCTCGTTGCGCAGCCGGGGAACCCTCTTTCGGGGGACTATGGCTACTCCGACGCCGACATGGAGAGGTTCGGGGCGGGCCTTGGGCGGGAGGTCTACAGGTCCCTTGAGGACGCTGCCGACCGGATTGTGGATATCAGGCAATCGATCTGCTCCTCCTGATACCTTCTTATCCGATTCCGGGATGAGCAAACCTGTGTCGCATTTGGCGTTTGATACCATGTCATCTGAAGCAGGATCGTGCAGCATTCTGGGGTTTATCCGGATTACGCTAAGGAGTCGGCGAATCTCGCTGCAGGGAGGCCGAATGTGAAGAATGTGACATTGCTGCTCGGCGACTGGTGGGGATCGGGCATTGTCCACGCGAAGGTTTGGTTATCCGATGACGAAGACCTTTACATAGGGTCTGCCAACAACGATTGGAAGTCTCTCACACAGGTGCGCCAGTAAACCTTTGTGTCTACACAGTAGGGGGTCTCTGCCGCCTTGACCCATCTTGGCATTTTTGAAACACCCAACACATGGTTTCTGTGGTATCTGCTTCATGTTCTTCCATTTTGATTTTTTCCTTGTGGAGTTTCCGCTAATTACCCTACCTACTGTTGCCAAAATTTTGATATTTCTTAGGTTAAAGAAGTTGGAATTTATCTTGTTGGATGTCCAGCTATAGCGAAAAGAGTGAAGACATACTTCAACAATCTATGGACCATTGCTTCACTTAATTCTTCAGCTTACACAAAAACAGTGTGGGACAAACAATGGCAAGTTCTTAGAAAAGTGCCATGCTGGTCGCATTTTGTCCATTACAAAAAAAGGTGCAGGTATGTATGCAGTGTTTAATAGTTGCTGTATATTCCCTAGAATGTTTACTGCATTTCCTTGACTTATGTCAATTATCTCATCTATTGCTCATTGTAAACCTTCATCTTGCTCCATGACTATATTGGAATTTTTGTTGTTAAGTTAACAAGAAAAAGGTGATCCTATAGCAGCCATAGCCTTGTTTCTACTTTAAAGTTGGTTATCAAAACACTTAGAAAGGGACTCGGAGCACGGTAATCATTGACCATGTGTGGCGACCTGTTTCTTATTATCTTCGATCGGCTCCTTCACATGAGGATACTAAATGTTCAGTTTGTGGTTCCCTCATTTCAGTCTCTTGTGCTATGAAAAGTTTTATTTGTGCAGTGGTTCAGAATGAGACACAATTTCATTTTTGAGGAAGTATGGTTGTCAACTAACTGTTCAGAAGCAGTTGAAACAGAGTCATGCGTTCCTCTTTCAAGTGTCATTATATATGACATCTGGTTGGTTAGACCTTACAAGAATATTCATAGGCAATGTGTGACAAAATGCATGTGCTTTTTATTGACAAAGCCAAAGGCCATAGAAGATTGACAAACAATCATTCAGTCCACATGATGGTTGTTGAGTCTTCTGGACATTTCCCAGTGTGTGTTGCTACCATCTGTCGTTTGCCAATCTTGAGAAAATATGTCCTCCCTGAAGATCAATCATTTACATTGTTTCCTACGGAATCAAGTTTCCACAAGTTCAGAATGTAAGACCTTTAGATAACTATATCCATTCCATAAAATGAAGGATGACAATTAGTTGAATGATTAAACTCACAACTTCAGTTCTACACTTTTTTTTCTAATTGAGCAGGAGTTATTCAAAACAAAGCCACACGGAGCAGTTATGCAATCAGTTTGGATAGCGTAGCCCGAAAACTTGTATAGCATATTCAGAACAGATCCAAGAGATATGATCGTAATGCTGCAAGAGTTGTGGTAGATTTACTTAAGGAATTTAGTGTCATTCCACTAAAATTCCAAATAGTGAAAAGCCTGTAAAATAGGAATTTTGAGTTCTCTAGTCTTTAACGACAGCTTGCTAATATTGCCCAGGCAAGTCAGATTAACTAGGAATTCAAACATCAAGCTCATGTATCTACTAGCCTTGCAGTGCAGAGTGAGAGTAAGGATCAGAAAAGTTTCTGGAATTTGTCGACTCTGCAACAGCATCAATAGAATAATCCTTATCTCATCAGTCTAGAATTGTCTAAGCTCTAATGAAGGGTCCCAAGATTTGGCCAAGTTTTCTGACTGGCTGAATTGCTTGATGTGAATCTTCTATGAAGTGGTGAAACGTACCTGGTCATCATAACATTTGATAGGAGAAACGGATGTCTTATGACATTGATATTAGATTGAAAACTGACTTCTAGTTGCAATTTCACATAACCAAGGGGAAGCTCTCAGTAGTTTTTCCAGATAAAAGAGGGAAGAGGGCAAGTTTACAGGGTATGTCATGTTTTCTGTGACAACAGTCAGCCAAAACTGAATGAAATGCAGTCCTATGTTTATTGACTCCAACAATTAAAATGTAAAGGGATTTGAAGTCTAGTGACAAGAAATGTTCCATGGGACACCAAGATGATGAGTCATTGTCGTGACCCCTCTTCGGACCTTCAGTCCTAGGCAAGGACAAGGACGAGGAGGCATCTGCATCCCAAATAACGGTGGCGAGAAGGACTTGAAATTTTCACTTTTGCACACGATGACTCGTAAATTATAATCCTCTTGCAATGCACGGTTTCATCCATTGTGGTGTTTGGGAGCATCAACAGATCCCTCTGTCTAAACCTTGGCATGTTGTGCTACTAGTTGATCACTGTGGGCCCTAAAGTTTGGACCAAGGCTCAACCATCTAAACATTGGTCTGGACTCTGGATTGGTTTGTATGGTCTACTTCTGATCAAAATTTGGTTGGTCTAGTTCAGTCACATCTTTAGCAAACAGTAAAAGATGGGGAAAAAAGAAGATATATTTAAATGAACAAAGGGTAACCAGGGAGAAAAAGTCCTAGTTTCATCAGACAATATAGAGCTTGCTTGAATAGATGGCTAACCTCCATCACTTATGTGATATTAACTAGTAAAATAAGCAGATTTTTTTCAAAAAACTGAAAAAGAAACTTAGTAAAAATGAGCTGATTTACACACAACCCATAGAATTGGACCCATACTAAGAGCAGTTGCTGCAGGTCTACATGGGATTAAGTTTCCTCTACATGTGCTTGACTTGATATCAGTATTAGACTGAAAACGAGGCCCATATTTGAATCAGGGGCCCTTAAATTAAGTTTTGGATTGGATTGGACCAAGATTTTCCATCTCGAATATCGGTTCTGTCTCGGAAAGGCGGAAGAGAAGAGATCTCGGAGAGATTTCGGAAAAATCTCGGGAGATCGGATTCGGTGATTTCAGAAAAAATTTTCATATAAATACTCTATTTCTAAGAAAATGCTATTTTTCTACTAACCACTCAATTTCACAAACATGTTTTTCTAATTGACAACTCAAATTTTCAAAATAAAGAGTAATGATAATAATAACAAATCCATTCACATGCACCAATGTTAATATACATCAAAAGTTACACCCAAAAGAGATACATAAAATGATACATGAATCACAAACTGAAGAATACATAAAAAATCATCAAACATGGTACATGTATCTCTGTCTTCCCCCCTCTCTGTCTCCCTCTCTCTCAGACAGAGAGAAGGGGGAGACAGGGGGAGAGAGAGATGTGTGTGTGTGTGTGTGTGTGTGAGAGAGAGAGAGAGAGAGAGAGTCCAAGGGAGAGACAGAGAGAGTCCAAGGGAGAGGGAGAGACCAAGAGAGACTGGGGAGAGGGAGAGCTCAAGGGGACTGAGATAGAGAGAGACAGGAAGAGAGGAAGGAGGAAATCAGGGGCATGGGGGAGAGAAGATCTCGGTTTCGGAGACTTCGTTCCTCACAACCTTTGGAGAGACAGAGATCTCGGACATCTCGTAAGAGATGGCAAACCATGGATTGGACTCCCCCCCTTTGGGACTGGCTTTCTTACTATTACTGATAACCTTACCGCTTGATATTTTATTCTGCCCACAGAGGATTGTGGGGCTATTTGGCATTGGGCTGTGTATCAAGTCAACATGCATGTCTTTTAAGAACATGACATACATATCTGAGGTTAGATGGTAACAACATGATTCTTGACAGCTAATGTACTTGCATTTATTTGAATGACAAGGGGTAAAGTTTAAACTCTATCCTGCTTTCATTGTTGAGTAATTTACCGGGGAGTATTAAAATTACTTTTTAGATGTGCAATTCAACTATATCTCTTTCAGATGACATCATCAATGAGTGGAAATCCTTTGTGTACGATTGAGTCTCAAGGTTATGCTTTTTTGGTGTTTGACGCCAGTGCCACTTGTCATCTCATCAATGGGAAATATATGTTTGTCTTTCTGAACGCAAAAACATCCCATCTTTTTAGTTTTTTTTAATATTTTTGATCCTGATTTATGGACAGATCACCACTTCCAGATTATGTTAAGGTTCCCCATGTGGCAGGCTATCCATTTTTGTCACACCCTTCCATGATCCGTGTACCAATCGAGGCAACTGGAGATAACAAGTATAATGCCAACACTCATTTAAGCTATCTTTCATTTTCGCCACCAGAGGTGAATTCTTAGTTCTTTTACATGCTTTGACATTTCCCAAGTCATAGTTAACCTTTTAGCCTTTTGTTGGTGGTAATTTCTGCTAATTTATGATTGAAAAAATATTTAATCTACTGTGCACCTTTCTATTGGAGTTGAGAAAGTCCAATATCCTTGCTCTGAGGAGATTTAGTCAGTGACTCAGTACCATCTGCTACTGGTGCTTGGGACATTAAAATTCTCATCAGATTCCAATGTGACTCATTCATTTTATATTCATAATCTGCCTGGTGAAGTGATGAACTGGGCATAGGAACCCAATCCTCATACCGTGTTAAAAGACATGAGCATAAAAAAAAAATGCTAATAATAGGCAGAGGTCTAACATTATATAGAGGGGCACTACTTGTGAAAGTCCACAATGGGATTAAATGGCTTTTCCCAAGAGTATGAATGTCACGGACATGTCAACATAGAGCCTCCTGGAGGAAACTGTTGATATTCTTTCCCTTTATGACAAAGAAACACCCAAATTTACCTGGATTTGCTTGCAGTTTGTCCAAAATATACCCCTTCTCATTTATTCTCAGTTTTAGCCTGTGCTTAAACTGGGGAGATTTATGGACTGAAATGTTACTTTCAGTAACAATAACCAGTTTTGAATTTTTTTTTGGTAGGTATCTTTTTTTTGTTAAACGGGGAGGGGATAAGCGGGTTCGAACCTGGGACCTCCCCTAAATGGGGGAGGGTGCCGAACCAACTACCAGTTTTGAACTTAAATTGTATGGTCTAGCCCTTTTCCCTTTTTTGTCTTGAGTAATTAAGGATTGTTGCCAAGGCCAGTTTTCTGGGAATGCCATTGTTTTCCCTTGACAAAATGCTCCCTCAACTTCCTACAATGCTGATGTCTGACAGAATCCATGCAGCAAATCTTTTAACCATGCTGTGTTATGTATCCTATCTGTCTGCAATAACCAGAGATCCTTTATAACATCATTCGGTGTTTGTCAAGTTTCGACGCAATGTGGTTGATGTTCTTTGTTCTTTCTCCTGCAGCTGTCATTTGGCAAACTTCCAATGGATGAACAGGGTTGGGTGGACACAATTAAATCCGTCAAGCATGGAGGAACTGTGAGAATCAGTACCATGGACTGGCTTGGGCAATCACAATATACAAAACAAACAATATATTGGCCTACTCTATCGTCTGCTATCTCAGAGGTATTTATGTTTTGGTAACTCTTAACCTCATTGTCTCTGGGTGCCCACATGACATGCTTGATTGCTTGTCATGTTTCCATCTTGCACATAGGGGGTTAAAAAGAGGCATCCTCTCTCTCTCTCTCTCTCTCTCACACACACACACACACACATATTCTTGTAAACACAGACAAAAGGATGGCATTGCAATTTTTATGACTGTATATTTACGTTGCTCGGTTGTCATTTACATTGTCAAGAAGTTGGGGTTAAACTGGACTTGTTTATCTGAGTTTGGCATGTTAATGGTTACCCTAGACCAATGTGAGGCCTTGTGGAATATCTCATCTTACCAACCAGGTTTTGGTTCAATATCGAAACCAACACTTTTCTGATAGAATGTTGAATATGCGTACTAACACAATTGAGCAAGCATCTTACTTTAAAGCAAGGTTCACCGAATCGGATCGGATCAGGTCGGATCGCCCGATCCGATCGGTTTTTGGGTGAACTGATTCGATCCCGAGCCGACCTTCCCCGATCCTTCACTGAGATAGACCGGATCGGTCGGGATCAGTTTGACTCAGTCAGAATCGGCTTGGATCGCCCGAGTCCACCCGGTTCTAGGCGATCCCCTTGGCCGATCTCGATCTTTCTGACGGATCAAAAGGGTTTGTTAAAAAAAAAAAAAAGAGGGGGAGAAGCATAAGAACAATCGACGAGAAGAAGAAGAAGATGACGGATCGACCAAGAAGAAGAAGAGGAGGAAAATACTTACCGTCACCACTGTTGTCACCACCGCCGGTTCTGGTCGTCGATACCTTCTCCTCCTTGTCCTCCACATCCTCCTCGTCCTCGCAATCGGTCTCCCTCGGAAGAAGAAGAAGAAGAGGACACGACGACGCCACCATCGCGACCAGCCGCCGTCGACCTCCTCCTCCTCCCCCGCCACCTCCGCCTCCTCCGCCTTTGTTCTCCTGCAAAAGTAAAAGTGAAAAAGGAAACACGGAGAGAATAGGTTAAAGATGAAAGAGAAATATTAGAATATTATATTTATATAAAACCCCCTGTAAAACTAGATACATAGGCAACTAACCTCAAGGGGTTCGGTAGTTTGGATCGGCTCTGAATCGTTCCAGGATCGGTTCGGATCGGCCGATCCCACCGATGCGAACCGGTTTTGGATGGACCGCTCCGATCCCGATCCCGAGTTTACCTTCTTTGCTTTAAAGTTTCTTTCATAGTACAAATGTGTAAGTTTGATTTGCAATAACTATCATTGGCCTCATTTCATCGGCATGAACTTGGAATTTCATTCAAAAAGGTCATCTCTTCTAATTATTCCGTGATGATTTTTTTGAAAACAGGTGGTGTTCTCCAAGAATGCGACTGTCAAGGTACTTGTGGCTTATTGGGCACACTTTATTCAAAATACAGATCAATATCTGAAGTCCCTTCTGTATACAAATATCCTATGCGCTTCCTCGAAGTACAACAGATGTGGCGGCAAAGTGGAAATCAAGTACTACATGGTGCCCGGGTTCAACATGACTGGACCAGCGTTAAAGAGTGGGAAGGCTACAGGAAACTTATATCCTGGCTATACCCGCGTGAATCATGGAAAGTATGCAGTTAGCGATGTGCGAGCACACATTGGAACGAGCAATCTTATATGGGATTACATGTATACAACTGCCGGGGTGAGTTTTGGAACATACCATCCATCCCTCGTATCGCAGCTGCAAGAAATCTTTGATGCGGATTGGAATTCGCCATATGCGGGGACAGTGCAACCCTTACAGGGAGCTTCATGGACAGTTTAACAGGTCTAACCATCAAATTCTGAAACATTGCAGTGTCTTTTATGTTAAACAAGGAGCATAATGTTTCGGGGCATTGATATGAGCAGATGATCTTCGTAGGTCGGCTTCCACTGGCCGAGAACAAATGAGCAGCGAGCTGGGTATCCCCCGGCCAACCCCCACTTGCATATGTCAATGTTTGAAATGAAATTCACTGATGTAGTTGTGGTACCCGCTCCCATATCCACCCCAAGAACGTACAGATCCTCTCCCTCTCTCTCTCGCTGTGTGTCTTTTATGTTTAAACAAGGAGCCGTTCTATTATGGCCACTCTAGCATTCTAAATTCTAACCTACCATGCTTAAGAATCTTACAACATCTTTAACTCGCCAATGCTTAGAAGCCCTGCAAGTTTACTAATAAGCTGGCTCCGATAATCTGACAAGATCGTCTTACCTGATTTGATGGAGGACGTCGGACTGGATGCTCTCCATCTCATCCATCAGATTTCCCATCCATCGGATTAGGTGGGATGGGATGGAGCGCATCCGGTTGAGAGTTCTCCGTCATGTTAGGTCGGTCCGTCTCTAATCTGACAGCGGAATGTGAGAGCATCCATGTGCACATAGATGCAAGCTTCTACATGACAATGAAAATTAGTGGAAAGAATCAATTTAAACATTTTCCTTGGCTATTAATTATTTTTACATGGCATAGTTAGCAAAGAATTGTAGTTTTGAAAGAGATAATTATATACATACCCCTAAAATCTTATGTATCCAACTCTGTGTCTTTATATTCTTCATATTATTACGACATCCCCATGATGAATCGTATTTCACCACATATACCTCTGTTGACACCTACTATTTGCTCGACTTAATTTTAGGCAGATTATGTTGGGAAAAAAAAGGCTAATGTATCCTTGTTTATTGTTCATACAAAATTATATTAATAGCACATATACCCGTATAATTTTTCATATTATCTTGTACACCTCTCTAAAATCTTATATCTTACATGTTCAATAAAATATTTTTTGTTAACTTTGACCGTGTTACAACATCAGAGATATAATTAAAACGATATTTCCTTAACATGTGGTATACATGATAACATCAAGAATACGAGTATAGAGTAGAATACGCAAGATTGCAACTATTCCTTGTTGAAATGTAATGCTAAAAAATGGGGGGGGGGGGGGGGGCCTAACATTAAGCCAAGAACATCTACGCAGAGTGTAACGAGGGCACACGTCGGAGATGTGTTCAGAAAGATTATAGGTGTAAAACTTCCTGTGTCCAGATTAATCAGCAAAGCCTTCACGGTTCGCACAGCAACCTGTACGTGTGCTTTGTTTCTTCCCATGTCCATTTTTCTTTTATTTTCCTCTTTTTTCAAGTGGGATGAGAATTTGACCATCTCGATTTATAATATAAAGCTGCTACTACTCTACTTCTCGTGTTCCGCATTGCAAGGAAATGCACGGACATCGATTTAATTCATGTAAAAAAGTACGCATTCCCGGTCAGGAAAATCATAAGTCAAAGCAACGGGTAACATTACGCACTACACGGCTCATTTTATTCCTCCATGCCCCCATTTTGTTGCATTTTCTGATGGACGCAATGGTGCAGGTAGAGCCACTCTCACCTATAACCACACCAAGGTAGACACTACCTCAGATTAACAAGAGTTCTTCAGAACCCACTCTACCAGGGTAGAAACTCCGAACCCCGTGGCGGCACGTTTCTTCTCGTTCCAGACAGGGCCCGCCAAGTCGATGTGCAGCCATTGGACCTTCTCATCAACAAACTGCAAAATCAAGTGCAGTTTAGTTTCAGTTTCATGGTAATTGTTGTTTTACATAATGCCCTGAAGTCAATCATCTAGTGGTTCATAGAAGAAAATCTTGAAAATAGGGTTAGACAAATGAGCAGAAGTAAAACCAAAATGTTCAGACTCTATACCCTAACATCATCAGCCCGTGGCTGATGTCTATACTCTGCAATCTTTATGGAGGGCATCAGCCCCAGTCTAAACGCCTTTCCTTTGTTCCTTTATACAAAGGGAAGGTGCAGAATGCACTGGACCTGAGACCAAGAACGCATCTAGTGAAGTCAACGCCTTTAGGAAGAAGCAAGTAAAAACGGGTCCACAGACAAAACTAAATGAAATATCCTAATAGACACTGGACAGGCAAATATGATATGTGCTTATCTGCATTGGCTGAGAAGCTTCCTTTCAGGCAGCAAAAGCTTTAAAAAAAAAACTTATATAAGGAGCAAAGGAAGACATTTAAAGCTAACCTGTTTCAGAAAAAGCGCAGCAGTGATGGCACCTCCTTGACGCCCACCAGTATTCACCATATCTGCTACACCTGATTTCATCGATTCCCAGTAGCTGTCCTCCAGCGGCATCCGCCATAACTTCTCTCCTGTGATATCTGAAGCAGCAAAGACCTCCTTTGCCAGGTCATCACTTGGTGTGAAGGCACCTGAAGAAACATAGGTTGACAAGCATGGAAGATTGACTTCAGACATAACTGAAACTTGATGGTTGAAAATATACACGACACAAATCCAAGTGCCACACCAATCAATCAGTCAATCATAACATTTTCAAACACCACTTACTCCTAGCTCGGTTTCCTGTAAACAAAATATAAAAAAATGTGCATGCGGCTGCATATTTGATATCACCTTAAATACCATGGCAGCTTCCCCCACGATCAATAGATTCTCAGGTGGTTTAAAATGGCAGCAAGCATACAGAAACTATCGGGTTGCGATGGTATCCAGAAGTCTTCATATGGAACACATTTCTGTTTGATCACAAAAGTTTATGAAAAATTTGTGTTTATATCCATGACATCTTACCCTACAATTACGACAGCTCTCTTGTCCATCTCCTCTACATAGTTTCAGTGACCAACAGACCCGTGCTATATATCAAGAGAAAACTGCATTAGCCAGGGAGCTAATTGCAGCGCATCAGTGTGCTTAAGGGTGCATTTGGTAAGGCTTTGTGGGGTGGCTTTTGGTCTCGAAAGCCCCACCCCCCAAAAGCCAAAACAAATGGCTCAATGGCATGTCGAGTTTTTCAAAAGCCGGGTTATTGGTTTTAGAGAGATATAAGACCAAAAAGTGCCACTTTTCAAAAGCCCAAGAAGCTCCTTTAGAGGAGCTTCTTCTCTCTGGAAAAAAGCCAAAGCCCATCCTCATTCCCAAACGCGCCCTAAGTATCCTAGATTGCCGATTGTAGACCCTTGAGAAAAGACTCAATTCCACGGCTAAACAAACAATGTGAGGAAAAGAGCAAGCACATAAGGTTTACCTGCAATGCTGGGCCCAAGTGCAACTATACATGCACCAGTTAGCGTTGCCAAGTCAACAATCTGCAATACAACAACACAATCTCTTAAACACAGTACCTTGTTTATTAGATGGCTAAGACAGCAAAGTATCTGTACTAGAAAAGTATCATATATATAAAAACTTTTTCTCATGATCACAGCTAGAATTAAAATCATGAACAAAATAAAATTTTCCTTTGAAGCACAACATAGCGTTCTGTGACCGTTTGAAAATTTACCTTCTCCACACCTTGATTGCAAGCATAGACTAAAGCATCTGCAAGTGTTAGCCTCCCTTCAGCATCAGTATTATTAACCTGCAATAAAGAATGAACCAAAATGCATTTATATTATTAGATTTTAGAGGCCTCAAATGTGTAAAAAAATAAAAAAAGACCCTGTCCACATAAATGTAATAAAGGAAATACTGCTAAACATTTTTCCCATCAGTAAGAAAAGCGAAATCTAGAAATGAAACTCTTAGGTGGTACATGAATACTAATACTAAACAGACCTGTTAACCAACATAGAGATAAAAAAAAAGAATAGCACAAGGCCCTGATAGCTTGAACTGTACCGAGCTAAAGGAGGAAACACATGTCCACGGTATCAAAAACCTGAAACCACAATACTGCAAAGCCCTGATAGCTTCTGGCCTGATTCAGATTTTGGCCCAGAACCGAAGCAAGTAATTGCCATGATTGTTTCTTGCCAAGATCATTATACAAAGAATAGGGGTATTAAAGAAAATAAAAGGAATACATTGGTTCCAGTCAAATTTGTGACAACCCTAAGGTGTAACATATTTGACCACTTTGGGGCAACCAATGGTTCCACCATTTATGGGCTGGACCAACCATTTCACAGTTCTGTGCACATATGCACATGTCCTGAGCTGATTGAGACCACAATGAGATCACCAGACTTTCATTAGTTGTAAGAGCCTGAATTCACAGTAGTTTTAGTTTCCAACATTCCAAATATACCAGGTTGATTAAACAAAAAAAGTCTTTAGTTTCCCCAACCAATTCTGCCATTTTCAAAAAATTTATACCATTGCATCCTCATTGGACATGTTCAAAGCAGAACTATGTTTGGTTTGATGCTGTGGACCCCTTTGCTAATAGGAACAGAAACAGATCATAGAGGAAAATGACATAATAGGGTGGTCATACAAAATAATAAAACAATTAATAAGAAATTCTACAAATAAATTAAATGCTTGGAGAAAATAATGGCAAGCATTTCAGAAATAATTAAACATAATACGCTTTTCCTTCCAAGACTTAAAATTCTCCCTTCATGTAAGCAGAAGAAGTACCTCGATTGTCTTACCATTCGAAGCTGTAACTATGTCACCTGGCCTCATACCTGTTCCACTAATCATATTCTCACAAGCAGCCACAATGAAATGAACCTGGTACATACAGCACTAACATGCTCAGGAATTCTCCTTTTCTCGGAGCTACCTCCAAAAGTCCAACAGCCATTCTGAAACCACATGATATATAGAACAATAGGGAAAAGACTTGCCTCTACACCTGGTGGTTTAATTTGACCTATGGCTTTTGCAGCACCAAAAGCTGCTGCAGAACCTCCCATGTCAAATTTCATAAGCTCAATTAAACAGCCTGGCCCAGTCTTTATGTTGTAGCCTCCACTGGTAAAGAAAACAGTGGTATCATCAAAACATTGGACAATCTCCAGTAAATCCACAAAATTATCAAATATTTTGTTTTATCCTTTGACATTAAATAAGTGCTGAATCTCATAATGACGCAAAACCATTTAGGTATTGCCAACCATTTATGACACAAATACCAAGACTATGAATACCAAGACTGTCTATGTAAAAGAGTCGAGCACTTCATCACTATTAGAAAGAAAAAGCATAGTCTACTAGAAGGATACGTAGCTATAAGGCATTCGACATTATACAGCAGAAAGATGGGGAGAAAGAAACAACAAAATGGTGGATAGTGGCTGATGCAAGCATCCTGATTGCACTCCATAAGAACCAAGTTGCATAACCAGGACAAAGGAACATGCTTGTCTCCAATGCAAAATGAAGCATGTACCTGTCAAATGTCAAGCCCTTCCCCACTATTGCCAGCTTCCTTTTCACTTCCCCGCTAGGAGGTTTATAAGTGATGTGGATGAAATGAGGAGGGTTTGAAGATGCAGCAGCAACGCCCAGGTAAGAACCCATCTTTAGTTCCTTGCACTGTTCAGCATCTAATATTTTCACTGTAAGGACGTCACTGTATTCTGCAACAACCTTTGAAGCCTCTTCTGCCAACACACCTGAAGATAGGCCCAGACATCATTAGAAACCCATCATTTTTACCTGTCACTACTTCAGCATATACTATGCCCTCACTTTGGGCAGCGAATGTGAATTAAACTAGATATGTGCCGTGGGATCAGAAAATCTACAAACCAGGGGTAAGCACATTAGCTGGTGCATTTACAAGCTCCCTTCCAAAAATCACCCCAGAGCAAACATCACCTGCATACTTGAGTTTATGCTCCAAATTCGGACCAGACCCTAAACCGATAATATCCACAGACTTAAGATGCAACTTCTTTGCCTCTGCCTTAAATCTATTATCGTCATGGACACCTAGCACGGTTCCTATTGAAAACCAAGCAACAATGTTAAGTAAAGCAACCATAAAAAGTCAACAAACATGAAAATGGAGGCATGTACCTAGTACAATTGTGTAGGCAGCGTTCAGCTTTGACTCCTCAGAGAGTCCATTAGAAGATGCAAGGACAACGGCAGCATTGGATGCTTGGGAAGCTTTTGCAGCTGCTGCAACAGACCCACCAAGACCTCGATATGCAGTCGCAATGGAGGATGATGCACATTGCCCAAGTCCAAGTAAAGCCAGCCTTCTGAAACCAAAGCCAGGTAGCCGGAGAATAGTAGACTGCCCAGCCTTCCCAGTGAAATCCTCCTCAGATGATGCCTCAGCCAAGAGGCCGTTGAGTTGTTCATCCAACCTTTTCAAAATGGGGTTCTCAAATTTGGAGTTTGAATCCTTTGACATGTCTTTTTCAGTGACACCGACTGCAAGTATGTCTCCTTTCCATTCTGCAAAGTCAATATCTTTTGCAGCAAATGAAATCTGCAAAAGGGAATTTTGATAAAATTTAATGAATAAGTGCTGGCCATTATAATCTTCAGAAAAGAGTTTGAGGAAAAGTAAAAAGCATTTTAAGAATAGGTGTGGTAATTATTTTTAGATGGATTATTGCCAGTGAAATGTATCTAAAACTTCGACACTAAAAAAGAAATAGAACTGAAGTCAACACTATGTATACCAAACATACATGAGAATAAGAATATGGATAAATTAACCCAGAATAAGTTACGTCTATTCTCCTCAAAACTTATCCCCATACCAAATGTACCCTAAGAAACAATGAACTGTAAAATGACTGTAACTTCACTCTTCCATCCCAGAATCGAAGGCAAAACTTCACAACTCCAGCAAGGAGGAAAACACTCCTCAAAGAAATCTTCTAAAATGAACTTCAATAACGGTTTCTGCATATTTATTGAAGCATCAATGTTCCTCGTGATGGCACCGATCCAGAGGTGCTGGGCACGAAGTTCTTGTGACAATCAAGTCTTAAGGCATTCACATGTCAAACAAAGAGAAGCGAAAGAATGCTTTTTTGAAGATAAAAGTATCTATTGAGACAAAAAAATTGAAAGAAAAAAAAAGAAGGGAGAAAACCTACCCAGGGTCACCCCCTCTCTCAAATGACCTGTTGGGCCCGGATAGGTTGCCTATTCGGCCCCATTCCCCTCTCTCTTTACTAAACAAAAACAAAAAAAAAGTGGGGGGGACCCCCCCTCTCCCTCATCCGGCCTAGGAAGATCGAATAGGCATTGGGGACAGTTACCCTTTTGGGACCTACTCGGACTAGATAGGCTCCCTCTAGAGGCCAACCGAGACCGGATAGTTCCCCAAAGAGGGGGGGGGGGGGGGGGATTTGGATTCGGATAGGCCACAGAGGGCCAACCGGGGCCAGATATGTGGCGCCCCCTTCCCGCGATCCCATATCGTATCCGGAGACGTCACAGCGGATAGACGAATTGTTGTGGGCCGAGATATTTGCAAGGCGCTAAAGGCCAAACCATCACATATTCCAAAAACATAACCATACCATTTCCATAATATAAACACTCATAATTTACATCGTATACAGAGTACTACATATCTCTACTCAAAAGTCATATTTACATTCATTACACAAAATAAAATCAAATCTACTTATTATATGCAGCGGAAATTCAAATTACGCCCGGGATCACCCTCCGACCTACTGTCCGTCAGAGTCGAGGTACACACTTGTCAGTTTCCTGAAATGGTTAGGCAACAGAAATGAGTCCAAAGACTCAGTAGACATTAAAATCAATCACATGCTTATCATATACTAAATAGTGTAAATCCATGATATATATATACAGCTAATCACAATTTCATTAGATTGTACATATACTATGAATGCGAAGGAAAACTAGTAGAATAGAATAATTTTTCATATTATAAGAAAATACGTATAACAAATCATATCTGACATATATATGAATGACATAGTACATATCTCAGCTAAATCAGAGCTTATACAGATGAACTTATTTTCAGATCATATCAAAGTCATATATCAAATCTGAACTTCATATTAGATAAGCATATATTTGGCAGCATATATTGGACAGACATCCCGTCACTCATACCTAGGCATCCATACGTCGACATAAAGACAAATGGTCTAAACGCTGGAACCTGTCGACCTTGATCAACCACGCAGGATCGGGAGTTAATACTCCACCATTCCCCAGTTAATACTCAAAAGCCCGTTTGTCCTCGGAAATGGGCCTAATCCCGTAGCGGAAGCTAACTACGGTTTGTCGCCCCACACCTCCTTAAAGTGACACAGTCCATATGCTTAGTCAAATTTTTATTCTTATTATTATTCCTATTACATAGTCATCTCAATACTTAAAACTTGTCATTAAACTTTATAAAATAACGGAATCATATTTTAATATCATGAATTATATTTTTAATCATAGGGTAGTGGGTCAAATTTATTAACTAAATAAATTACTGTTATATAAAATTCGAAGAGATTAGAGAGAGAGTAGAGAGAGATTAGAGAGAAAATAATATTTTTACATAATGGTAACTAAATAAATAACCGATTCTAGATCATCGGGTTACATAAATCACTGACTTAAGTCTGAATAATTACATTTCAAATAAAATCAAATCAAAGAAATATAAATACGAAATAACATGCACTCGGTTTATCATATGCCTACCTTTAGGGTGGACTTCCCAAATCAAATTTAGTATCTCACCCGAGCTCCCGTAATAGTCCTTGCGTAGGAAAAGATAATTTTCCCGTCCCAAATATGTAAAGAGGGGTGAAATGGTCCAAATAAGCTCCAAATCCTACGTCCAAGCTTTTATCAAATATTTATATTATTCCGACGTTGTATTCTCTTCCCCGTTTATTTATAAGAGAATGAGAGTGGGAAGAGAGATGAGAGAGTAGAGAGAGATTAGAGAGAGTAGAGAGAAGAAAGTAGAAAGTAGAGAGTAGAGAGAGAAAGTAGAGAGAGTAGAGAGAGAAAGTATAGAGAGTAGAGAGAGATTAGGGAGAGATGAAAAGAAGAAATAAATGAAAATAGAGAAAGAGAGAGAGAGAGAGATGAAAAGAAGAAAAAAAATATAAGAAGGGGAGGGAGTGAGAACGTGTGAGAGGGAGAGGAGGAGAGAAGAGATGAGAGAAGGGGGGTGGTTTGTTACGATGGGTGGAGGGGGAGAGGAATGAGGAGGTGTTGAAGGGAGGAGGGGGTATTTATAAGAGGGGGGGAGGAGAAGGTAAGAAGGAGGAGGGGGGGAGAGGAGGTGAGGATAAGGAAGAGGAGGGGGTGAGGAGGATTACATGGGAGATAAGAATGGGAGGGGATAAGAGAACATGGGTTTTGTTTTTTTTTTGTTTTTACTTTTATCGGATGAGGGAGGAGGAGAATAAGAGAGGGGGGTAATTTTTCATAAAAACCCTCGGAATTCTAACACTAACAATGTTTCAAAGATCTAATTAATTCTATCTTATTTTTGACCTATCAAATGTCAAAATTTGAAAATATGCTCAACATGAAACTTGTAGATTTTTGAATTCTCTTTCCAATGGATCTAATATTGATCCTATTTTGATATTCCGACGAAAAATTACATGCTATTAAAGTGAGATATCTATTTAATTTACTTAATAAAGTTCGTTAAACTATACCGTTCAAGGTATTGGGCTTTAATTAAGAGAACCTAAAATTTATACGGACTCTAAATATAAAATATTTAATTATTTTTAAGTTTTGGATGAATTGGGATGTTACAAAATAAGTCCTCTGAGTATATCTAGTTCGAGTAGGTCCCAAAAGGGTAACTGTCCCCCAATGCCTATAAATAAACCCTGTGGCCCCCACTTCAACACACACAAACAGAGAGATCGAATCCCAAAGAGGATGGAAGCCTAAGGAGTAGTTTTCCAGACATTTTGTACTTTGTGTGTCTCCACCAAGGAGGGTGTACTGCAAGGGTTACACATGTGCCCTCGAGGTTTGCAAAAATGCCCCTGTGATTGTGCCTTATATAATTCCTTGATTTGCATGTATGCCCTCGTGATTAGACTATGCTCTGTGTCATTTCTTGGAGAGGGATCATATTGTAATTTTTCTTCCAGAGGACTCCGCCTCCCGAAACCCTCCGCAAGGGGCGTTGCCCCCTTGACCCCCGCGACCTGACCAGTAGGTTGATCCCCGACAGTGCGCTGACGGACGCATAGAGATGGACCGTAGCCCATGGGACCTCAAGAAGGAGAAACAATCTCCTAAGTGTTTTTGTCCTATGCACCTCCACCAAGGAGGGACTTGTCCAGATATTACAAAAATATCTCTGACTTGTCTAAAATTACATAAAAGTCTCTATTCAGTCCAAAAATTATAAAAATCCTGTCTGTCCATAAATTACAGAAAAAACCCTATATTGTCCAGAAAATACACAAATACCCTCTGTTGAACCCCACAAATTTGTGAAACATCTCTGGAAATTTATAAAAAAATTCAGATATTTTTTAAATTTTTTTGGAGGTATCAAGAATTATCAAACAATTTCAAAGAATTTTTGGGAAAGATCAAACAATTTTAGAACATTTTAGGAATTATTAAATAATTTTCAGAAAATTTTCAGACAAGTTTTCAAGAAATTTCTGATAATTTCCACTAATAATTAAACACATTTCAGAGAAATTTTCAAATATTTTCTGAACTTCCTGAGAATTTTCAAGAATTTACAAAACAAGTTTTAGAGAATGCTCAAGCCATTTTCCGAGAATTTTCAGGCGATGTGAGACCGCGAAAAAAATCATCATTGTGAGAAGAAAGTTCCAGGACGACGTCTAATTATTGCCGTTCAAAGGGATCCCAGAAATTAAACTTATAATTTTCTAATTTAATCCAGAGAAAAAAAATATTTTTTATGACGGCATGACATGATATAAAATCATCGCCGTTCAATCACAGATACGTCCGAGTATAGTCCGAGTATAGTTCATACGCAGTAATTTCATCAAACATCCCACAGGTGGCATAAAGTTGTGAACTCGGGTTCAAAACAAACAAAGACATCGTCTCTAACCTTGGGGATGGTACTCGACGTCTCGAGGTGCGAGAAACCCGACAGCAAGCCGATGTCAAGAAAAAAAAATTGTGAAAGTCTCCGTGTAAGGTCGTGTCCTTGAAACGATGGCAAGAAAACGACAAAGAAAAGATGAAGGGGACGGGCCTTGTACGAGCACGCGTAAACAGGCCTTCTTTTAGGATCTTCTTGGGTCCACAGTACAAGAGAATCACCAGTCAGCCCTCCTCTCTGGGTGAATGTGCAGCCAAGCAGCAGCCGCTCTCCTGTCTTCTTTTTTCTTCTCTCGTGCTGGCACAAGAGGGTAGCAGCCGCCCTTGTCCTTTCTCTGACCTGTCAAGATGAAAACAAAAAAAAGGAGGAAGGGAGAAAGAAAAGGGGGGAGGACCCCGGTTTCCCTCATTCTACGCCAGTCCGGAGGAAGTACCCCCTTCCAGCGTGGACCAGGGGAGAGGACCCCTGGTCTCCTCCTCTTTCTCTGCTCTCTCAGACGTACACAAAGGAAAAATAAAAATAAAAAAGGAGGGGAGAGAGAGAAGGGGGACCCCAGTTAGACCTAGGTCTTAACCGGGGGAGATTCCCCCTGGGTGCGATTAAAACAAGGAACCGGGGGGAAGCCCCCAGTTACTCCCTCTCTTCCTGCCAGCGAGGGGGGGCAGCTCTCATTTCCTCTCCTCTGTCTACCTGGGTGGACCGGGGGAGAACCCCTTGGCTCCCCCTCTCCTCCCATCTGCCTGCTGGACCGGGGGAGACTCCCGTGTCCACCTCCTTCGCCTGCAAAGTAAACCGGGGGAGATCCCCTCCGATTCTCTCTCTTTCACACCCAATGAATATTAACCGGGGGAGTCCTCCCATTCATTCAATTACATGTCAACTAGGGGATTGCATCTGTGGACCCTTCATCATCCCAAATGCAATAAATGCATAAGATGGAGTTCCCCCCATTCACCCCCTATAAAAGGGGGAGGAGAGCTCACACACACGGACACGAAGAAAGAACGAAAAGAAAAACACATGGGGGGAGAGCACACTCAACCAAAGGAAAAATCTCAAGAACATTTGGAAGATCTTCGAAGAGTTTTAAAGATTTGAGATAAAGCCTAGTTTGTCCAGCCCCCAAGATTTTGTCTGTTTGATCTGAAAAATCCCTTTGGCAAGATATGTTAGTGTTCTTACACTTAAACCCCTATCTCCGGAATTTGTTCGTATAAATGAGAAAATTTATGTGAAAATCATGTAAAAAAGTCAAAAATATATAGAAATGCATCTGGAACTAGTTTTCATATAAAAAATTATGTACAAGTCTTTACTTTGTGTGAAATTACAGAAAGACCCTACACATGTATGAAATTACACAAATGTCCAAAAATTCAAGGAAAAGCCAGAAAATGCATAAATTGTGCAACAAATGTTTAAAGTTTGCAAAAATGTCCTCCAAAATTGGAGATAGACCCCCACTTTGTTCAAAAGTTCAAAAAATTGCAAAAAAACCCTCAGTTAAGGGAGGATTGCAAATAAACCCTAATTGAAGAAAAATAGCAAATAAACCCTGATTGAGGAAAAATTATAAATAAATCCTCAGCTGAGGAAAAATTGCAAATCAAGCCCTAGTTGAGGGAAAATTGCAAATCAAACCCCAATTGAGAGAAAATAACAAATACATCCCGATCGAGGAAAAATTGTAAATAAACTCCCGATCGCAAAAATTACAAATAAATCTCAACTTAAGAAAAATTACAAATAAACCCCAGATCCAGAGAAAATTAAAAAATAAGTTCCATGCGCTGGGGCATATGGGGATCCCTTTTTGAGCTTAAGCTTACATATCACACAGATAATACAAGGGTTAAAACATTTTTTTGATAGTTAATTAAAGATGTTTGGACATACGCCGATGCAAATAAACACCGATTACGGCCGGTGGGAAAATATCCAGCACTTGAATTCTAAATCGTCTGATAAAAATGAAACGCAAAAATAATCATGTACATGTTAATCAATTAGCTAAAATGTGTGCACATTTATCCAAAATGGATAAATCAAAAAAAATAAATTCTTATTTTTTCGCGTGTAAACACCCTCATTCTATTCAAAAATTACTAAAATATCCCCTGAACCTTCCAGAAATTATCAAAATGCCCCTGAAGTTTAAGAATTGCATAAAGTACCTTTGTTCAGTCCAGACATTATCAAAAACACTCCTGAGCTTCCCAAAAATTGCAAATAAACCCTGTCCCATTCAATAGTTGCATAAAAATCCTGAACTTTGCCAAAAATGCACAAAGATCCTGTTCTACCCCGAAGTTTCCAAAACACACTTGTCTAGGGTCACATCTCCTACACAACTCAATAGAGTGGGACCTGTGAGCGACGTCACATGGCGAAGAGAGAGCGATTTCTCTCTTTTTACCGCGTGCGTTGTGGGGTGATACAGGAAAGAAGGTGGAGAGTACGACCTAAAGGAAACATTCTAGTAGAACACGGAGAATCTAGACTTATCAAATTTCCGGTACAGGGTGGAGATGGGGATCCGAAGGTCCTCTCACGCAAGCTAACTTCCTTCCCAGTAGACGTGGCCTATTGTTCCGGGGGTAGCTTTTCATATACCGGATACTGGTCCGGGGACTCTACGTGGTGGAAGGTGGCGGTGACCGACACGCGTTACGGGGTAAGATACGGGAAAGGTGGCGGAACTGGGGAGCTAGACTTATCCAACATCACGCACTGAAGACGATACTACACCTGACTAGACCGTTGATACCGAACTGATTCGAGACGAGTTGGAACTCGAGACCAACCGATTCGGAACTAGGACTTACACGGACTAGTGATATTTTTAGGTGGTTGTGTTTATTTATCTTTTTGTGAACGCCCTAGCTAGCCCTTGCTCACTTGTCATTCCATCCGGGTTCCAATGTAACGCACTGCAATGGCGCCCGATTGCAGTGTCAAATAGACAAGGGTTCTCGTGTGGGGTTTGACGCACACGGGTAAAGAAGCAAGTTCAAAAACATAAGATCCGTCTAGCTACTTGGAATATAGGAACTTTAACGGGTAAGAGTTTAGAATTAGTTAAGTTAATGAAGGACAAGAGGATTAACATAGCTTGTCTACAAGAAACTAGGTGGAAAGGACATAAAGCTAAAGACATTGATGGATATAAAATTTGGTATACGGGTAATAATAATTCTAGAAATGGTGTTGCTATAATAATAGATAAAAACTTAAAAGACAGAGTTGTGGAAGTAAATAGATTGGGGGGTAGACTAATGTTAATTAAACTTATCTTAGGTGAGGATACTTTGAATATAATTAGTGCATATGCACCTCAAGTAGGATTAGAAGAGAGCATTAAAAAGTAATTTTGGAAGGCTATTGATAGTTTGATCCAAAATATCCCTAGTGAAGAGATAATCTTTATTGGAAGGGATCTTAATGGTCATGTGGGTAAAGATAATAGAGGCTATGAGAGGATTCATGGGGGGCTTGGTTTTGGCAATAGAAATGATATGGGTAACACTATTCTTGATTTTGCTATGGCCTATGATCTAGCAATTACTAATACCTTCTTTAAGAAGAGGGACGAACACTTAATAACGTACAAGAGTGGAACATATATAAGTCAAATTGACTATTTTCTCATTAGGAAGGTCGATAGAGTTTTATGTAAAGATTGCAAAGTTATTCCTAGTGAGAGTCTAGCTCTTCAACATAGGTTGTTAGTAATGGATGTCAATATCCCTAAATTCAAAAGAAACATCATTATAAATAATTATTCCAAGATTAAATGGTGGAATTCAAAAGGTAAAAGTTTAGAAACATTTAAAAAGCATCTATTAAAGAAAATATTTAAAATTTAGAACAAGAAACTAATGTAATGTGGAATAATGTTACAAATTGTATAACGAGGGTTGCAAAACAACTCTTAGGCGAATCTAAATGTAAAAAGAATTTAGAAAAAGAGACTTGGTGGTGGAGTGAGGAAATCTAAAATACCATTAGAGTAAAAAAAGAATGCTTTAAAGTTTGACAAACTAACAAAAATGATCAAACCCTAGAAGCCTATAAAATCGCTAAAAAGAGAGCTAAGAAAATAGTTAGCGAAGCTAAATCAAAGGCATTTGAAGATTTATATAATAAATTAGGAACCCGAGAGGGTGAAAAGGACATATTTAAACTTGCTAAATTAAGAGAAAGGAAAACTAGAGATTTAGATCATGTTAGGTGCATTAAAGGTGAAGATCAAAGGGTTTTAACTAAGGATCTTGAGATTAAAGGGAGGTGGCATAGCTATTTTCAGAAGTTACTTAATGGAGATTCCGTCAATGATTTATCTTTAGAAGGTATCCAGGAGTCCACAATAATTGATAAATATCAATATTTCAGGCGTATTAAGATGTCAGAAGTGGAGGATGCTTTAAGACAAATGAATGTGGGTAAGACCTTAGACTAGATGGCTTACCTATTGAAGTATGGAAATGCCTAGGAGATATTGGTATTCAGTGGCTAACTAAATTTTTTAATAAAATTCTAAAGGAACGGAGAATGCCAGAAGTTTGGAGAAAAAGTGTTGTAGTTCCTTTCTATAAAAACAAAGGAGATATTCAAAGTTGTAACAATTATCGTGGAATTAAGCTTATGAGTCATACTATGAAACTTTGGGAAAGAGTAATTGAAAAACGCCTCCGATGTATGACTACTGTATCGGAAAATCAGTTTGCTTTTATGTCAAATAGATCTACTACAGAAGCTATTTTCTTACTACGGCAGCTAATGGAGAAGTATAGAGAGATGAGAAAAGATTTGTATATAGTTTTTCTTGATTTAGAGAAGGCGTACGATCGAGTACCGAGAGAATTGATTTGGTGGACATTAAGAAAGAAAGGAATCTCTCAAGGATATGTTGATTTGATTAAGGATATGTACGACGGCGCTATTACTAGTGTTCAAACTATTGCTGGGGAGACTGGTGAATTTCCCGTTTCTATAGGTTTGCATCAAGGTTCTGCACTAAATCCGTATCTCTTTGCCTTAGTTATGGATGAAGTAACTAAACAATTGTATGAGGATATCCCTTGGTGTATGCTTTTTGCAGATGATATTGTTTTAATTGACGAGAGTATTGATACTCTAAATGCTAAGTTAGAGCGTTGGAGACTTGCCTTGGAGTCTAAAGGTTTTAAAATTAGTAGGAGTAAGTCAGAGTTTATACACTGTAATTTTAGTAATGGGAGAGTGGTTCAGGAAGACATGGTTCTAATTGATGGACATAACATTCCGAAGAGTAGTAGCTTTCGATACTTAGGGTCTATCATACAAAAGAATGGGGAGATTTATGATGACGTTACACATAGGATTAAGGAAGGCTGGTTAAGATGGAGAAGTGCATCAGGTGTCCTTTGTGATCGTCGTATGCCTGTGAAACTCAAAGGGAGATTTTATAGAACAGCTGTGAGACCTGCTTTGTTATATGGTACCGAGTGTTAGGCAGTACGAAAGGAACACATCCACAAAAATATGTGTAGCAGAGATGAGGATGTTGAGATGGATGTGTGGCAAGACTAAGAAAAATAAGATTAGGAATGAGCGTATCCATAAGGACTTAGGGATAGCTCCAATTGATAGTAAAATGAGAGAAAATAGACTCAGGTGGTTTGGACATGTGTGTCGTCGCCCTAACTCAGCGCCGGTTAAAAGATGTGACCAAATCTTAGTGGATGCTAGTAAAAGAGCTCGGGGAAGGCCTAAAATGAGATGGTGCGATGTTATTAGGAAGGATATTAGTTTCTTGGGTTTAAATACGAATATTGCACTTGATAGAAATCTTTGGCGGAACATGATTCATGTAGCCGACCCCCATTAATTGGGATAAGGCTCTGATGATGATGATGATGATGATTTGTATTTGTATTTTTTACAACTTTTTCTCGATTTTTTTTGTATTTTTTTGTGCAAAACTAAAAAAAATATAAATCACCCGCATAAATCAAATGCGTAAACCACTTCGGTAGATCGTGGTGTAATATGAGATTTACCCGCGTAAATGTCAAAATGGCGTGTCTACAGGACCATGTCTCTTCTCTGAAGCGATGTGCGTTCTACTAGACTCTACTTAAGGCTAACAATAAACTGCCAAACCCAAGAATCTGGTACTCAAGAAAATTACGGGAATACTCCTACTGGTGGTAAAATTACAAATAAACCATGGAAAGTCAAAAAATAACACAAAATTCTATGGAAATCCTAAAACTACAAATAAACCTAGGAAAGTTAAGAATTGGCAGTTATGTCCAAGGAAATCAAGAAATTGTAGAGATACAAATATCCTGGAAAGTCAACAAATAACAAAAATGCCCAGAGGTGTCAAGAAATGATGAAAATACCCTGGAAAGTCAACGAATCACAGAAACTCCCAGAAAAGTCAACAAATGACAAAAATGCTCCGGAACATCAAGAAATGACAGGAACCTCCTAAAAAGCTAAGAAATGACAGGACTATCCCGAACGGTCAACAAATGACAGAAGTACCCCGAACAGTTAAGAAATGACAGTGATGCCCAAGACAATCAAGAAATTGCAAATATATCCTGGAAATTAAGAATGACAGATAAGTCTAGGAGAATCAGAAAAGTGTAGAAATACTCAAAAAGTATCAAAATTGCAGAAATATCTAGAAAATGCCAAAACTACATAAATATTCAGGAAGGGTTAGAAACTACAAAAGATGCCCAGGAAGGGTCAAAATTCAACGGCCAGATCTTGACCAGAAGCAAATTCAACCATCTGATCGTGGCCGAGAGTAAATCCAACCGTCTGATTGAAGACAAAAGTAGATTCAACATACGCTGGAGGTTAGGAGCAAATCCAACAGTCTGATGGCAACCAGAAACAAATCCAACAGTTCGATCATCTACGGAAGCAATCCAAGATCCAAATGTAAGCAGAAGCTTACTCAGTGATCAGATGGCGATCTGATGTAAACTCAAATACCCGATTATATAATCGAAACTAAATGTAAAAGTCTCAAAAGAGCAATTATAATCCAAACTCTACGTGTTCAATGAATGAACGTCTTTGAATTTCGTGCAAAAGTATGTATCTCTAATGGGCGATCATCAAGATCATATCCATTAGACAAAACCCACAATATCACAACAGATATTGTAGAGACTAAAGATGTTCTTTGATAGTTAATCAAGAGTATTTGAATTTTATACCGATGTAAATAAATACCGACTACGGTCGGTGGAGAAATGTCCCGTACCCAAATCCTAAATCATCTAATAAATCTAATCCACAAAATTAATAATGTGCATGCTATTTAAATAGCTAACACGTGCATTGATGTTCATCGTATGAATATTATTTTTCTTTAAAAAAAATTCCGTGTTCAACAGTATCCAAGCAGAAGCCGGGAGGGGGGAGGATATCTCCAATAATTTCTCGACGGAAAAAGACAAAAAAAATCCTCCTTTTTACAGTGCATTCGAGCTCGGAAAAGGGAGATAACGGCATCACCTATAAAAGCACACTCGCAAGCGAAGTACACAACTTCAGGAACAAGGAATCGGGGAACTCTGACCTAACTCTCTAGCAGGAATTTCATAAAACAAACACCGCAGAAGCAAGAACCAGCCAATCGAACAAAATGCAAATCTAAGCTCTCTATCAGGAATTTCATCGAACAGCTTCACGGACACAGGAACCCAGCAGATCGAGCGAAACCAAAGTCCATACTCCCGCTCAGGAATTTCACCAAACAGAAACAACGGATCAAGCCAAACAAGAATCCAAAGTAAGATAACAACAGGATGACGGGCGCAAGGAGACGAAGAGACAGAGAAAAGGAGGCGGAGACCTGGGGGGCTTCAACGGCGTTGGGCTTGGTGAGCCCGAGCGTGGCGCGGGCGACGCCGCCGTGCGCCATGCGCACCCGACCGCCGAGCCGGCAGGGCACGAGGAGGCAGACGCGGAGGGACGGCTGGCGGTGCCTCGGCCGGAAGAGGCGGACGGCGGCGGCGGCGGCGGACGAGCACGGGCAGGCGGAGAGGTGCGAGGCGAAGATCGCTACAGCAGCGCGGGTAGCAGCAGGAGCAGGAGGAGGAGGCATCTCCGTGGGCTCGACGCTTCACTCTTATTTAATGTCAAGTGATGACGCCGATGGGAACGACGAGAGGAGCCGTTTGGAGGTGGGAGACCGGGTGGGATCGCCACCCCTCGGACGCTTTTCATTGGCGCATGGGTGGAGTGGGGCCCACATAAGGGTTTAACACCAATTGAATTTTTATTTTTAATTTTTTTTACTTCCTTCGACTTAATGACGAGTGAGTGGGGATCAATCGTTCGTAAGGGGGGCTAGACGAGGACAAGCACAAACCACTCACCCTCCCCCCCCGCCCCCCTGAAGAGAAGTCTTGAAAAAAATGCAGGATTTTTTACATATAAATTATTATTACGTATGAATTTACAAGTATATCACTCTTAAAAATGTATTAATATATATATCATTATTATTTTAAAAACTTTTCAGATATGTCATCGTAACTTCTCGTTATCACCCGTCAACTTAACCGTAGTTAAGTCTAACTAGATTAAAAAATATAAAAATACCCACAGTTATATTACCTAAGGTTTGAGTTATTTACAAAAAATCTTAAAATAAAAATAACACATATAATAAAAGTATATAAAATAAATAAATATATATATATATATATATATATATATATATTAGGGTTGAAATGTTTTGTATGGTCATCCTCTTCTCTCCTCTCCTCGATGGATGGCGGCGATGTTGTCGAAAGGGGTTGCGACCTCGTGGTGGCGTCGGCGACTTGTGGCCCACTCTCCGCTCCCTGCCATCTTTCCCTCTTTCTCATGGGGGTGGGGGGAGAGTAGCAGGGAGAGGTTGGAGCTTCGTTGTCGGTCACAAGGGGGGAGAGAGAGAGGGAGGGGACGTGGTGAGAGAGGGACAGTACAATGAGGGGGATGGCAGAGATGTCTCCCCCTTCGACGGTGAGAGAGAGAGAGAGGAAGACAGAGAGAGAGGGAAGGGATGGGGTGAGAAAGAGAGAGAGGGGGAGGGGAGGGGGTGAGAGAGAGAGAGAGAGTGCGTGGAGGGGGGATGCCGGAGGCATTTCCCCCTCCAACGTGAGAGAGAGAGAGAGTGCGGGGAGGGGGGATGTCGGAGGCATTTCTCCCTCTGATGTGACAGAGAGAGAGAGAGAGAGAGAGAGAGAGAGAGAGAGAGGAAGACAGAGAGAGAGCAAGAGAGGATGGGGTGAGAGAGAGAGAGTGCAGGGAGGAGGGATGTCGGAGGCTTCTCCACCTCCGACGTCACAAAGGGAGAGGGAGAGGGAGAGAGAGAGAGAGCGAGAAGGAGGGGATGGGGTGAGAGAGAGCGAGAGGGAGGGGATGGGGTGAGAGAGAGAGTACAAGCCCTCCGACGGTGACAGAGGGAGAGGGAGAGAGGAAGGCAGAACTGGAATTCCCTCCATGTGAGAGCGACTTCCTCAGAGAGAGCGAGAGATGAAAGTTGCTCACCGTGGGAGCGACTTCTCAGAGGAAGTCACTCCTGCACGGAGAAACTTTCGTCTCTTACTCTTCTCTCTCTCTACCTTCCTCTCTCTTTCTCTCTCCCTCCATCACGGCACATACTCACGCCGAGGGTGACCCTGCACCCCCTTCCCCCTCCCACGGTCACCCCTACTCTCTCTCTCTCTCTCTTCCCCACCCTCCTAACCTTCCTTCTCTTCCTCTCCTTCCTTCCATCATGCCCCCTTCCCCAGTGGTGGCCACCAGACCACCCTCCCCTTGCTTTCTCTCTCTATCTCTCAGTCTCTCCCCCGCCCCTGCTCTCTCTCTATCTCTCAACCCCTCTCTCTCTCCCACCACATGCTCTCTCTCTATCTCTCAGTAGCAGCGTTGGCTCGCTCTCTCTAAGATTGACCGACGGAGTCCCCCTCCCCATCTCCTTGCTCTCTCTCTAAGATTGACCGCCGTAGTCCTCTCTCTCACTTAATCGTCAGAGCCCCCTCCCCATCTCCCTGCTGCTCTCTCTCTAAGATTGACCGTTGTAGTCTCCCCTCCCACCTAACCATCAGAGCCCCCCTCCCCATCTCCCTACTCTCTCTCTCTCTAAGACTGACCACCAAACCTTACCCTCCCACCTGACTGCTGGACATCTCCATGCTCTCTCTCTCTCTTGCAGGGGTATTTTGGTCATTTCAACATCAAAGGGATATTTTGGTCATATGATCGACACTTAATAGGAATATTGGTATCTTTTAGGAATATTTGTGATCTTGTTGACGAAAGTTAATTAAGATGGCATATCTGTAAGTTTTTCAAGATATTGGTGATATAAATGTTAATACATTTCTCATAGTGATATATGTGCAAATTCATTTGTAACAATGATTTATACGTAAAAAACATAAATTTGTATCTATGCATGTCTTCATCCCATATCATTAGCGTGGTTAGTGTCTATGTTCTTTGTTTATCATGGCCCTTGTTGAAAGTTTTGTCCGTTTCTTTGGGCTGTCGTCTGTCAAAATTTTTGAATCCACCACTAAACTTAGAACTCAAGTTTCTCGTGATGAAATCTTCGAATCAAATCACATCTTTCAAATTTATGTTAAAGGAGATATATAACTCATAAACTAGTAAAATATATGCTCACCTTCTTCTCACAAGTGATAAGATATGTGGAGGGATTATTAATTACTTAACCATCTTAGCTCTGCTTTCATATGTTTCTCCCTGTAGCAGTCGAGAATTGGTTGTCCAAATTACGATCCATATCTCTAAAGATTTATTTAATAGGGATGATGAGAGTCGACGGATGAGGACCTGTAGCCACCAAATTAAGAAGAGTCAGAAGGGGCCCTGAGAGCTATCCCACGGGACAACCCTATGACGGTCAAGTCAGACAAAAGTGAGAGAAGGAGGCGAGCACTCGGGAGGGGAGGAGGGAGACCAGAATGAGGGAGTGAGAGCTTGATGGGGTTAGGTTGCGCGTACCTTCTATTACCATTGGACCAGGGTCCTATTTATACCATCATCGTGGGGTTGTCCATTGCGTTATTATGGTCAGACGTGAGTCGCCCAGCTTGCATGTATGACGAGGTAGGGAGACATGGGCATTGACTTGCCGTCTCTTCACTGGAGGGGCAGCTCCGCCATTAATACGGCAGGGCTCGTAGGAGAGGGCGTGAGGTTGCACTGTTAGGGAGAATGACATGGGTGGCATCCTCCCCTCATTGCTGGACTGGCGTGCTTCTCATCATTGATGCGTTGCCGGAGACGTGTGCCATGGCCATTAATGGGGGAGGTGCATACGGGTATGACACCTACATTGGGCCTACGTCAGGGCAGGTGGTGTGTTAGGCTAGCATGTAGCGTAACGGACCTAGAAGGCTGGGCCTTCGTGGTGGGCCCAATAGATCGGCGCTAATAGACTGGCATGATATACCCTCCTCACTCTCCAAAACCTTATCTTTTACGAACTTTTCCTTTCTAAAAGGAGGAGTTTCTTCTTTTACAAGTGCTCTCTTGTACCCCTCTGACTTAAGGTCTAACTTATTCTCCATTTTGGGATCCTTGTCTTCCTCGTAAGAGGTTCCTCTCCAATTAACATAGTAGTATACTTGCTAGATTTTATCTTATCTAGAATTCTTCCATGTAAGAGGGTCATGCCTAGATAATATAGTCGTATACTAGCTGGATCTTATCTAACCTAGAATTCTATCTTGCCTCCATAAATCTTTCATCTTTCTTATGACTAGTTTTGAGTCCAAAACCTATTCCATCCTTTCTCTCTTCCTCGACAAATCTATTGACTCTTCCGTCTAGATCAATCTGAACTCTTGCATCGCCATCTCAAGCAGTTGGTTTTGATGGCTATTGCATGGAGGATCAGATGCCTACTCTGATTCGCATGTTATATAGTCTAAATGTTTTGTCTTCTCATGATTTTCTAGTCCGAATGTTCATTAATTTTACTTATTCCACATTATCAATGAAATATAGACACGGATTGTTAAAGTTTAGTCCTACATCAGATAATCTATAGGCATCTTCTCTCTTCCTCCGTAGAGAATTCTCTCAACTCAACATCTAAATTTTCGGTTAGAGTTCGAGCCTCTAACATTATATCAAAGTTAGACTTTCTCATTGGAGCCAACCCATCCATTCATTTGCGTCATTTATACCATAACAATTCAAGCTTAAACTAGAACCGTATGAATTTAACATTAGGAAGGTGTTGAGGCTTAATCTCACATTGAATAATCAACGGGCACCTTCCCTCTTCCTCTATAAAAAGACTATCTTAACTCAACGTCTAAATTTTAGGTTAAAATTCTGATCTTTAAAAAGGGATCATGCAGAATTGAAAATGAATGAAATGCCTGTAACTAACTATAAAAACATGACATTTTTGTACTTCCTCTGTTAGGGTTAAAGGGAGAAATAATTGATCCTCATTGACTCTGATATTTGTTATAGATTCACTCCTTTTCCCTTTTCAGGTGAGAGTTTCCAAAAATAGTGGGAATACTGCAACGTTCCAGTGGTTTCTGTTGGCTTTGAAGGTTTGGTCAATGGCCATTTCTTTTTATGCACTGGTTATCGTTTCTCCCTTTTACGAGATATGTATATGTAATAGGGAGATACTATAGTGCATACCTCTTTGGTTGCGGCGTGCCACATTTCTCGGTCGCCATCTGATTTGAAGATTAGAGGGTTGAGGTGAATTCCCCTTCTTAGAAGATTGAACTCAATTTAACACCCTCAAGATTAAAAACACTAACTTATAGGGTGTTTGGTCGCTCTTTTTTACCTTTTTTTCTCTCAAACTTAAAAATAAGAAAATGAACTCGTTTATAGGGTGTTTGGGAGCATTTTTTTCTTAAAGATTATTTCTCTCTAAAAAATTATGGTACACTGATTTTTAGCCTAACTTTTAAAATTGATGAAAATCAATCCCGACTGTTTGTCAAAAATATCATAACCTTTTAATTTTAGATAGCCTTGTTTGGAAGATAATAAATCACATGATCGCTCCGGGAAGCTCCTGCCTCACCGACTCCTCTCACCGGGACGACCCCCTTGTTGTAGCCGTCATGGACGAAAGATAGCATGTTTCGAAGGCCGTTGCCACACTCGGTGGCTCTCCTCCCGATGTAGTTCAAATGGCAGAGCAACAATGGCTGTAATGCCATGGCCGACTGTAGCAAGGGCAACACATTGGGTTGCATGGCCTGTGGCCGGTGCTGGCGGTGAACATGACTATTTTGTTCATTGGAAAGGCATCGTGGGATTGCTGGCAAGTGGTGTGGGCGTCGATGCGATGAGGTTGCCGTGCGTGAGCACCACGCCCTTGTTGGTCCCCGTGGTGTCGGAGGAGTACAGGATCGTCGTCGGGTCCTGCTGGCCGCACGGCGCCTTTGTAGGCGCCATCAACGGGCCGCCTCCCTCCTCCACCGAGAGGAGTCTTGCGTCCTCCTCGTCACCGTCTTCCTTGTGGGAGGTGAACAGGACGGGCCCAGCAACAGTGAGCTTCGCGCCGGAGTCCCTCCCTTGCTTCGCCACCTCCGCGGCGGTGTTGAGAGGATTGGCAGTGGTGAGGACGCCGCCCATGGCCAACACGGCGAGGCAGACGACCGGGTAGAGGACGGAGTTGGGGCAGAGGAGGAGAACCACGTCACCCCTGGTAGATGACCAGGTAGAGGACAGAGTCGGAGGGAGTGCCAGGAGAGGGGACTGGGTGCTCCGGGAGAGAGAGAAAGAGAGCACCGAGAGAGAGAGGGAGAGGGAGCCAGCCGCGGGGGAGGGGAGGGGAGGGGACGTCGGCCGCGGGGGAGGGGAGGGGGGACTGCGCAGGGCGCCGGCCTTGAGGGAGGGGAGGGGGAGCCGCGGGGGGCGCCGGCCGCGGGGGAGGGAGGTCGCGCGTGGGTGGGAGGGGGAGTCCCGAGACGTGTGGGTGCTTTTAAAAAAAAATTACTCCAGACTTTTTTTTTTTTAGGAAGATTTATACGGGATGAGATTCTCTCCCTAAAATTTAGGAAAGTAATACCAAACAGGGTTAGAATGTCTCTTACTCTTTTTTTTAATTTGAGAGAAAAAAGAGAGAAAAAATAACAACCAAACACCCTATTAGACGTGTTTGGTAACTCTCCCCTAATTTTTAAGAAGAAGTTTCACCCTTTGAAAGGTTCTCTCAAAATAAAAACATGGGTCGACCAATTTTTTTTTGAAATAGCTCACGTCTCGCACGTATTCTCCTTTCCTCTCTCTCCCCCCTTCCCCCCGCGTCCGGCAGCAGGGGCATGCAGACGACGGCAGGCGGCGGCGGTTGCTTGGCGAGCGGCGGTGGTGGAGGGCCTGTTTCTGCGAGGGTCCCGCAGGGGTGTGGAGGGTTGTCTCCCTGGCGTCACAGGAGCCCTGCGAGGGAAGGCCGGCGGGTTGGGGACCGCTTGCGAGCGGCAGCTCGGCTGGAGGGCAGACAGGCGACGGCGCGGCGACGGAGTTCACGCAGGGGCCGGTGCAGGCATGCAGGGCCGTGGCGGAGCCCGCGCGGCAGCGACCAGCCGCGGACGGTGACGACAGCGGGGACCGGCGGCGTCGGCTGCGCGATGCGGAGCCGGGGCAGCGACAAATGCGGGGTGGTCTGCGGTGACGGGGGCCGCGAGTGCAGGCCGGTCTTTTCAGACGCACGGACGGCGAAGGGAGGATGTGGGCGGGGTGAGACTCCTCCTGTGATCGAGAATCGACCAAAGGGCACTCTCTCTCTCTCTCCCAAACAAGTTTACATAAATTTTAAAAAGCAAAATACTTTTACCAAACAGATAATATCATTTTTTCAATGTTAAAATTTAAGTTAAAAATTGACACAGCACAATTTTTTAGATAAAAATAATTTCTTTAAAAAAAATATTTTCAAACACCCTATTAAGATTCAACCCTTCTTTCTCATCCTCCAATTTTCAAATAAGGCGGCAGTACGTGGAGAAGTGTGGCATATCATGTCCGAACGGGTGTAGATAAGAAGAGAGGTCCAAAGTAGTGTTGATTTTAACACCCTTTATTGCCAGAGTGTCTCTCAAACCTCGGTGGTCCATCCCTTTGAAACTCTCGCCGTTCGTCTTCTTCGTCGCCCCCAGCAGTGAAAACTTCGCTGGAGACCCCTCCGGCAACTCCCTCGCTGACCAGCACCGGTAGAACCCTTGTTGGTACTAGACATCTCGTTGGATGGGGGAAGCTCCTCTCGGACCTCTCCCGCGCGCCCCCACCCACCCCCTCTTCTGCTCTTCCATCGCACACCCTCTTTCCTATCCTCTCTCTTTTTTTTTTTGTTCACTGACTGAGCCCCTTCTCCTCCCCACCTTCCACCCCCTTCTTCCTCCCCTTCCATCTTGACCCTGCTCCCCTCAGCTCACCTGTGGCCTCCCCTTTTGCCATCTTCCCTCTCCACCCCCTTCCTTCCCAGTTCCCATCCACCTAACCACCCCTACCCCTCATCGGCTCCTTCATCCCCACACCCTCCTCTCAGCCGCGCCCGCTTTTCAGGTACCTCGTGATAGTGCACTTATCGCATGCTTCTCTTTGATTGCATGCATGGCCTTTGTGCTCTCTTTTGATCGTATGCAGCTGCCGCTTGTTTCAGTGTAGTAGATCATGTGCGGTCAAAGCCAACTCAACTCCATGGTGTAGCTGTCTTCTATTATGTCTGTCGCTACCGAGGCTTCGTGCCAATGCCAACTTAAGGCCGCATTTGGTAAGGTTAATTTCGGGGGGTGACTTTTGGTCTGAAAATCTTAATATCTCAAAAGTCGAAACAAATGACTCGATATCGTGTCAAATTTTTTAAAAGTTGACTTTTTAATCTTAAGTCGTGTTTGAGAGCACTTTGGCCCCTCCGGATTTTCAAAAAATCCCTTCCACCGTGCATATCGTGACAACATGATGGATTTTGATTTTTGAATAAATCTAAAATTACATTTGGATGGATTTAACGTCAATTTGACATTGAGAGGGAAAGAGTTTACAAAATCTAGCTACTTATGTGCTTATCCTTCTTTGTTTCATTGTAAACAGTGTTGGTAACCTAAAGTCTCTTGTCACTTTTAAATTTTAATCAGTAATATTAATGGTATTTTTATCAAATAATTTATTATTTTAATGATATATTTATTTTATAGAATCTATTAAAATTTAAAAAAAATAAGAAAATGAGTTTAAAGTGAATAGTGAGAAGATATGTGACATTTTCTGATTAGTTGGGAGTACTGGATCAAATAAATCTTTGAAAAAAAAATAAGGTCTCTAATGAACTTTTTGAAAAAATATTTTTGTACTAATTATTATTATCAAAATGATGAATTCAATAAAAATATTAAAAAATATACTTTAAAAATACCCACGATCTTTCCTCAATTTTCACTTTTGAATTTTAATTAATAATACTAACAATTATGTTTATCAAATATTTTATTATTTGATGATAATTTTATTTTATAAAATTTATTAAAAATAACTAAAAATAAAAAAATAAATAAGTTTAAAGTGAATAGTGATTGGGCACGTGTCATTTTCAAATTCATTGATACATTGGGCCTATTAGACCAATGAATCTTTTGAAATATAAATGAGGGGTTTAACTATTTTTAATTAAAATCATTTGTATATTAATTATTATAATTAAAAATACATATTTTAATAAATATATAAATATATTTTAAAAATCTCTCTTTTTTTTCTCTACACCTTTCTCTCTCGCTGGATGTCAAATTAATGGGTTAGCAACCATTAAAACTGATTAATATTGGTCGTTAAAATGGGTATTAAATGATAGATGAACATTGAAATCCTTGAGATTATGGGGATTTTTCAACTCCCCTATCAACGTGTCTTTCTCTCTCTCAATTGAAATTTTTTGATGAAATATATCGTTTTCACAAATTTAATATTTTAAATTTTCATAAAATAAATAATTATTTATCTCAGTAATTAAAAACTACAAGTTAAACCAAAATAAAGACTACAAGTTAAACCAAAAATTTGGACTTCATATATACCTGAGATCAAATGGAAATAATATCACCTAAAGTACTCTAAATATTGCCTACACAGATAGGCGAACTTCCTGCTATGTCACAAATATAAAGCAGTTATTCGAAGATATCTTTTGATATCTCACAAAGAGAAAGGAGTTAGACAGAAAAGCCTCCTGCTATGTCACAAAGGCAAAACATACAAGCAGAAGTCTATCATAACTAAAGTAGGCAAAGACAAGAATGAGATAAGCGATACTATGCCTACTTTAGGAAAATGACAAGAGTTAAGTCGAGAACACTTGTAGATAGACGATCTTGCACCTATCTTAGTTAAAAACATCACATGTGTCTATCTTTTTAACTCTCATGGTTTAAGAGACACATGTCTTAACATGACTAGATAATAATTGACCAATCATCTCGTGAGGCATGTGAAATATTTTAAAAGAATCACATGTATGCACAAAGACTCGAATCCTATAGAGAAAGCACTCTTGACTATTTGACCAACCTTATATCACACATTTAATACCCCATATCTTTGGAGATACGCCTCCACATAGGTATATATATATATATATATATATATATATATATATATATATATATATATATATATATATATATATATATATATATATATATATATGCATGTATGTATCGCATCAACATTTATTGGTCAATATCTGTTGAGATATTCACACATTACATAGACATGATATCTTTTTGCTACATGCTTCTAACAAAAAGTAATTTTTTTCAGCATTTCAAATCTCTCTACTTTATCTCACATCATATTTAAAGATATGCATGGCAGAGATATTTTTGAATATACCAACAAGCATGCTTGTCGTGAAAGAAAAAGAATACAAACACGAAAGGAGAAATACATACATATATATCTTTGCAAAAGAAGATCTGCCTTACCTATTGCATGGACAAAAGACTAAAGTAATTATGCCATGCTATGGATAATGACCCAACACTCCACCGTTGAAAACACAGGTCCAGGCTGTACACAGATCTCGACGTACTGAGAGCTAGGAATTCGACCATTGGATGGTGATGTATCTAACGGACACAAAATCATCACCTTATAAACACGCGATGATTAGCGAGACGAAGAGATACGAAAGGTTGTTGAGCAAACGATCAAGTTTTCAAGCACTCTTCAACAATCAAGGCATCCCCAGCACTTTACTTCCTCGCATTTACGCTAAGGGGGACTTCACCTTAGTAAAAGCTTCATCATTGAAGCTCTCAAGCTCAGGAAGCATTCTAGAGGAGAAAGTTCTTCATCGTATTCATATTGTCTCTTATGTCTGTCTGTTTAGTTGAATAACTTATTTATTTCATTGTGTATTTCGTTCCACCATTAAAGCTCATCTAGGAGTAGTTGGGTGGAACCATGATATTGTTTGGTTTGATAAACAGTTTGGCCCACATTCGGCCCAGTAACGATCGGCTCATGCCCACAAGCTTTTGATAAGCGCGCAAATCGACAGATGCGGCCCAATTCGACCCGACCTTGGATTCTATAATAAGGGGAAGCGCGGTTCTCGTCGGAGAACACTCTAACGACCGACCGTTGTCCTCACGACGTCGGCCTTGACCCCGTAACGGGCGAGCACGCCCTATGAGCGCCGTAAGACTCGCCTAGGGATCGACCGGCGCCGAGGCTATCGCCCCCCAACGGGAAACTCCCGCCAATATAGCGGGGGAACGTTACTCTACTAAGCGGACCCTTCCCCCTCAAGGGATGAGGTCCCTCGCTCCAAGACAACCCATTGACGCGGCGGCGACGTGAAAATAGATCGACGGCACTCCGATATCACGAACAGGACGGGAACAGATAGGTTGTTATCTCACACAGCTCGGCCTCACGCCGGACGGTCTCACATCGGGCGACACTCAAACTCGCAAGGAGAAAGAGGGATGGGAAATACAAGAGGGGATAGCTCTCACAACATAATCTTTCATTCAAGCTTTTCATTCATTCATACGTAACACACAAGTATTGGCCTTCTTATATAGGAAAAAACCATAGCAATAATACCATCTAACTTCCACTAATTATGTTTATACCCTAGCCTAACAAAATAAAACCCACCCACCTCACTTTGACTTGTGGGTTTTAATCAAATAAAATATAATAATTACACACATGTTATTTGACTATGACTAGCCTAATAAAATGAAAGTAAAAATACATGTAGGAATACATGTATACATATACACAAATACATATACTCAATACGCAATATACTACCATAGCCGTAAGCCGAGTCTTCAGGAAGGATCTTCGAGCCATAAGCTCAGTGCAGTCGGGGCGGTGCGGCGTCGGCTCCGAGTAGTGGGCCCGGTAGTGGACCCGGTGGTGTCCCCACCAACCCTCCCGGGACGGCTGGAACTCGACTCCGTCGAGTAAGGGGGGACACTGCTGTGGTAGTGCTCCAGCAGATCTGGATCGAGGCGCTGGAGATCTTCCCGGCTGATCCAGGAATTATCAGAAGGTGGACGGTCCCGCCAGCGGACAAGGTAGCGCTGGTACACCCTGCTCCGTGTAGTGGTCACCTGCTCATCCAGTATCCTCTTAATGTCCTCGCGCGGTACTCTCGAGGCTGTAGAACGCACATGGGTGGGCTCACTCTCAATGGGAGGAGAATGCTCGAAAGGGTCACTAGGAATCGCTGTGGGTTCCTTGTAGGCCACTAGGTCTGCCACATTAAAAGTCGAGCTAATCCCATATTCGGGAGGTAAGTCCACAACATAAGCATTGGAGCCAATCTTCCACAGAATTGGGAATGTTCCATCACTACGGGCTTGCAACTTTTTAATGGCTCCCGAAGGGAGTCGTTCGGGTCGAACCCGTACCATAACCATGTCACCTTCTTGGAATTCATGGTGACGCCTATGCGAATCAGCCAATTTTTTATAAGTCTCATTACTGAGGTTGATTTGCTTGCTAATTGACTCATGCAGACTTTTGACATGCTGTGCAAACTCCTCAGCTGACTTGGATATCCTAGACTCGAGGGGAAGGGGAATGATATCCACAGGTTTCCTAAGTTTGTATCCATGCACGGCCTCAAATGGACTCATACCTATGGACCGATTGACCGAACTATTGTATGCGAATTCGGCTCTAGGCAAGAGAAGATCCCAAGTGCCAGAATGTTCCCCTACAAGACACCTCAAAAGGTTTCCTAAACTCCTATTGACGACCTCGGTTTTCCCATCAGTTTGGGGGTGATAGGAAGTGGAAAACTTCAGTTTGGTGCCAACTATGTGCCAAAGTGTCTTCCAAAAATAGCTAGTGAACCAGACATCTCGGTCAGACACTATGGTTTGGGGGAGACCATGCAGACGCACGACTTCATCAAAGAATAAATGGGCTACTCTAGATGCATCAGATGTTTTGGAACATGCAATGAAGTGGGTCATCTTAGAGAACCTATCAACAACAACAAAGATGGAATCATGCTTGTGAGCAGTGTGAGGTAAACCAAGGATAAAATTCATACTCACATCAACCCATGGTCGATCAGGAACGGGGAGAGGAGTGTAGAGACGAGTGTTTTGTTTGACCTGTTTGGCCATTGTGCATGTCCTACACTGGGCTACAATATTGGCCACATCTCTCTTCAGGCCAGGTCAATAGAAGTGCTCCTCCATAGAATGGATGGTCTTGTTGCGGCCAAAGTGACCAGCAAGACCTCCAGCATGCATTTCCCAAATCAGGAAGTCCCGAACAGAAGTCCTCGGGACACAGAGTTGCTGCCCTCAAAATAAAAAACCATCCTAGAGTAGATAGTCAGAAATGGCTATCGAGGGTCCAACAGACAGAGCAGAGTAGACAGGGCCAAAATCAGGACACTCTCCATAGAGTTCCTTCATGCGGTCAAATCCCGTGACCTCTACCCGAACAGTGGAAAGAAGGGAGACCCTTCGACTCAAGGCGTCGGCCACCTTATTTTCCTTGCCAGCCTTATGTTTTAGGACAAATGTGAAAGACTGGATTAATTCTACCCACCGACCATGCCTAGGGTTTAAGCCCATCTGAGAGTTAAGGAATTTCAGAGCCTCGTGATCCGAATATAAGACAAACTCTTGAGGTAAGAGATAGTGTCTCCAGTGTTTGAGGGCTTGGACCACGGCATAAAACTCCTTATCATAGGTGGAGTAACGAAGCTTTGCATCAGAAAGCTTCTCACTGAAATAAGCCACAGGGTGGCTTTTCTGGCTAAGCACTCCTCCTATTCCTACGCCAGAGGCATCACAGGATATCTCGAAGACTTTGGAAAAGTCTGGCAGGCAGAGGACAGGGGCTTTGGTCATGAATTCCTTTATGGCATGAAAAGCCTGGGAGGCGGCTTTGGTCCACTCAAATTTTCCTTTACAGATGCAATCCGTAATGGGTGACATAATGGTACTAAAGCCCTGAATGAAGCGTCTATAGAAAGTGCCTAGCCCGTGGAAACTTCGAACGTCATGGACGTTCTGGGGCTCATGCCAGTCTACTATAGCTCGGACCTTGGATTGGTCCACAAACACTCCATGACTTGAAACCACAAATTCGAGAAAAGTGACCCGATCTGTCATGAATTCACACTTAGTCAGGTTGGCAAACAGGGTTTCTTTCCTCAGAGTCTCGCAGACCTCCCTCAAATGTGAATGTGGTCCTGAGGGTTGTGGCTATAAATGAGAATGTCGTCGAAGTAGACGACAACAAAGCGACCGATGAGGGGACGAAGGGCTTCCGTCATAAGCCTCATGAATGTGCTGGGGGCATTGTGGTGCGGACACCCGAGCAATTGATCGGCACGATACGCAGAGCCACCGGTACCGCACGCGGAGTACGACACGAGCCACCTCGGCGTCCATCTGGCTCGGAGACAGTCTGGAGACACCGCCCTGAGTCTCCCCATTTATTATATTTAGTTAGACTTTATATGTGTGTAATTTGTGTTTATTTCATTGCATTCGGTTTGCCATTTTGATTGTAATAGGGGCTTATGTGTAATTCGGACCCCGTGGGCCCCACGGGCCCCCCAGGCCCCATCCCATTGGGCCACCTCAGCCTAGGGTACCACGTGGGGTCAGTCAACATGCCAAATGGAGACATCTAGAAGTTTGACTGGTAAAATGACACATGGGGGACAAATGGCTTGAAAAGTCTAAGTAGGCTACCCACCCCCACCTACCAAGTCCACATGCTACATCCTAGTCCAAGGGTCGCCCCCCTCCCCTTAGTTTTTTATAATTTTAGTGTGATGTGTCACACTCCATCCCAACCCTCCATTCCCATCCCCTAGATCCAATGGTTGTGGATAGATGTGAGATGTAACACATAAATACTTGTATTTTCCCATTTTCATGAATTAATGCCATTTGAATCAAAGTATTTCTAAGAGCAAGGGCTGGTGCGCCCCCCTCCTCTCTCCTCCCTCTCCCCCTTGAAGGTGTGAAGGCTTCCATTCTGAGGTGTGACGCCTCGTGTATCAGTTCCGACGATCGCCGCCGCCGTCACGAGCCGCCACCGCCCCGCCTTCGCCATCAACGGAGTTCTGCCCGCACAGTACCATAGAGGCTTCCACAAATTTCCTGTCTCAGCCCCGAGCTCCGATAGATCTGGGAATTTTAGTGGATGTTCCAGAGGTGTCAAGGACATCCTACAAATTTTGGTTTGCCATTCAGATCTCGTTTCATATTTTTTGATTTTTGTCAACTCTTCCATTTCAGTTCTGCCAGAGTTCTGTCCAGATTCATCCCCGCCCTGAGTTTCATGTCTTAGGTCCACTTTTTGATTTATTTTGATTCGCCCAATTTTACTGGAGGTTCCACCCATCCACCCCTTCATCCACAATTTTTCTCAATTTTTGGTTCGTCCATTTCATATTTTCTAAAAATCGCTCTCAGTCCCAGCTACAGTTCTGTCCCCCTGTTCCCAGATCCGACCACCAGTCACCCCAAAAATTATAGTAAATCACCACCACCTCCAAATCAAATTCTAAAAATAGTTCCAGTTCCGTGGTTTGATCCCCTACAACGTTGAAGAAGAGCTCAAGAGCTGAATCGGAAATTTACTAGGCGGTCAATGGTGGTTCTCAGACAAGTACCCAGCAAATCTGAGATTTAGGTTACTGTACAACAGGGGCTTGTAAATTCATTAAAGTTCTGATCCGACCAGATCCAGCAGATCTCTCTGGGTCTAGATTGAAGCATTTGAAGATAGCTTTCCAACGATAGCTTATGCGTCCCGATCCGACGTCGGGATTGATCGCAGTGGCCGTTTTCCCCGGAGGGCGCGCCGGAAAACAAAAATCAAAATCCGTGGGCAGCTAGTTCAACAATTGGGAATCGGGGCCGATCGACCCCCGATCGGTGTTTCCGGCCGACCGCCGTCCGTGGAGGCGTGCCACCAGGGGTCCCCATCATAGTGGGTCCCACCCCCGCAGATCCGGAGGACAGCGCCATCCGTGGGTCCCGCGGGCCCGCAGAACCTGCCGTTCGGAAAGCACGAAAACGCGGAGTTCGGCACCGCCGGGTGACATCAAGATGCTGCCCGTCAACCCGATTTACGTGATTCCCGGACCCCACATGTGACCTTTTACCTCCCTGCGTGGAGTGGGTCAAATCATTGTACTGTTGTAAAATTGTTTAACCGGGGATCCGTAATTCGGCCGGGGTTGTCTTCGCCACGCCGGGTGCGTGGAGGTAATGGTCCAAACCTCTTGGCGTTCATTTGCTTAGCTAGTATACGGTCTTTGCCGCTGCCGAGAGTGTAGGTACTAGCCCGTGTGTCCATGTCACCGCTGTGAGAGTGAGTGTGACCCGTCCCGTGACTCGATCCGAGTCCGGAAGTTGAGTCGGACTACCCTTGACCTCCGCCAGTTCCTTAACTGCGCACGGTCCGCGTTTTCCCTCGCATGGGACGACGAGTGAGCTTCCACTTCTGTTAGCGACGTTTTGCCACTAGGAGCTCGTAGTGTCGGGCTTAGTGTCTCCTTGGTGTGTGCTGCTGGTCGCGTTTTCATCTAGAGTCCGAGGGTGGCACCTAATAGTGTCATCTCCCGTGTCCATCCCGCATCACATTGGATAGCCCAAACGGCATGACAAGCCACTCATACAAGCCTTCTTTTATCTTGAAGGCTGTCTTCCACTCATCCCCTGGTCGAATCCGGACCTAGTGGTAGCCACTTTTCAAGTCAATCTTGAAAAATATGGTGGCTCCACTCATCATGTCAAGCATGTTATCAAGACGGGGAATGGAAAATCTGTACTTGACAGTGATTTTGTTGATGGCGCGGCTGTCAACACACATCCACCAGGTGCCATCTTTCTTTGGTGTGAGCAAGGTAGGAACAGCACATGTGCTCTTACTCACCCTGAGGAAGCCCTTTTGAATAAGGTCCTCGACAATCCTTTGGAGCTCAGCATGCTCCTTGGGGTTCAATCGGTAATGGGGAAGGTTGGGTAGGGTGGACCCGGGGACAAGATCAATAGCGTGTTGAATGTCACGCATGGGAGGGAGTCTAGAGGGCAAGTCTTCTGGAAAAATATCTGGGATGTCCTGCCGAATTGCCTGGACCTCGGGTGGGACTGAGACTCGGGACTCCTCGGGGGTGATTATGACAACAACAGCCCAGACAGGGGCAACCTCGGCAACCTCCCTATTCAGCTCACGGACACCTATGAAGTTTAGACTCCTAATCGGGTCATGGTCAACCTTAGGGGCCTTAGGGATGGATATGAGAGGTGTAGGAGAGGAGGGCATGAGAAGCTTCCCTTTGGTGGGGGTTGGGACATTCTCCTAAATTTTGGGGGATGTAGCGGGTGTAGAGGTAGGACTCTTTCCCACCTTGAGGGGTGTCGGGCACAACTGAATCCTCTTTCCATTGTGGGAGAAAGAACACTCATTGGACCGACTGAATGTAGTAAGGTCTACATCGTAGATCCATGACCGTCCTAGGATGATGCTCCCGACCTTCATAGGCACTACATCGCATAGGATTTATCCTTGGTAGGACTGGAACTGGATGGGAATGACACATGTAGTGGTGATTGGGATAGACGTGTCGTCAACCCAAGCCACGTTGTATGGCCTCGGATGAGGATGAGTAGGTAGACCTAGACGGGATACAAAGTCTGAAGAGACTGCATTGATACAACTCCCGTTGTCAAAGATCACCTTGCAGGGTTGAGTTTTGACCATGATGTAGGTTTGGAAGATGGAGGTTCGACGCCAGTCCTCCTCCTGTGGGTGTGCGAGGATGCAGCGAACTACACCTAGTCTTCCCTGGTTTGAACTTTCGGTAATTTCTCCCACTTGCATGTACTCGACATGCGTTCCATCATACCCTGCATCTAATTCCTCAAACTGGGCAATGAGATCAGGGTCCGGCTCATATCTCTCAAGGGGTTCTTCTTCCTGAGGTGGAAGCTCTATAGGCTGGGGGTCGGTGATGACCAAGGCTCGGGTGGGGCAATTGGTGGCAATATGCCCTAGGTTATGACACCTAAAGCAACTGTAATGTCTCGGATCTTTATTGGGTTTTTCGGATCCTTTTCGGAGAGTTTCGGATCACTTTTGTAGCTCCCGAGTTGAGTTTTACGATCCGTGTGGATTTTTCTCTCGTACTAGTTACGGAACCCTGCGGTGAGTTTATTTCTCAATTCATCGACTCGTGGATGATACGGTGGCAATGTACTCTTCGAGCCGATCGTTTTGACTATTTTTGTGTATTTTTCTGAGACCGAGCCAAAAATCAAATTTTTCGAAAATTAGGAAAATTTCCTAATTTCTTTCTATAAATTCAATTCCACTATCTCTCCTGCTCATTTTCAACTTCACGCTATCTCACTCCGTTCTCTCCCGTCTCTGGTCCGTTCGGCGCGGGGCGCGCACCGTTGCGGAGCTGGCTGAGGCGTGGACGTGCTCGAGTGATTGGTTCGCGGGAAGGAGCAGCGGATGGAGCGTGGTGGGCGCGATCCCTCGGTGGATTCCGAGAGGGCGTCGTTCGTGATTCGGTGGTTTTCGGTGTGGTTTAGTTGCTTCGACGCACGGTTTCTTCGGTGGAGATAGGGAGATGGACCGCCACTTCCTTCTGCACGTTTTCCCTGCTTATGTGCATTGTTTGGTGCTCGATCGGGGGAGATCGGGCCGGTTTAGTGAAAATCGTAGTTTTGGGGTTTTCAAGGTTTGCCGGGAAACGGCAACCATTTGTGATGTGGTTAGTGTCAAACTGACCGTTGGGATGTTTGGATCGCACTCACGTAAGTTTCGTGTCGATCGGTTGTCATTCGAGGCCGGTAGGAGTCCGGGAACCTTGGTGACCCACTTTGGGTCGATTTGTCCAAATCGCCCTGATCTCTCGTTTTAGGGCTTGCATGTGGGCTTTTGAGCCTCCTAGAGTTATTTTTCGTCGTCTAGGTTTGTTTCCCCTGCGCTTCGGCGTGAATGGGGCGTGGAACGGCCCGATTTGGCGTTTCCATTGTTTTCCCGCCGTGACCGGTGTAGCGGTCGTTTCAGAGACCGTCACATGTCTATGACGGCCCTACGACATATCGTCACAGCGTCAGGGCGTTTTTAGTTCTTCGTGATTTTGGGAGTGTGACGGCCCAGGGGAGGCGCGTCACAGCTCTCTGACGCGTCCGGGCTGATGCGTCACGCCTGTTTTGTCGTCTAGCGTTTTGGGTGAGTCGGTTCCCCTGACGTGCCTGCCCTGGTGCGTCAGGCTGTGTAACGCGTCTGCCCCAGGTCGTTACACCCTGTTTTGCTGTTTTGGGTCGGTTGGCATAACGCGCCTGTTCTCACGCGTTAGGTGGGCGTAACGCGTCTGCGCTCGCGCGTTAGGCTGCTGTAACGCGTCCGTCCTGGACCGTTACGTGGCTCGCGTTTTGGGTTTGAGCCTGTTGGCCCTGACGCCCCTGTCCTGGCGCGTCAGAGCGGTGTAACGCGCCTGTGCTAGGCCGTTACAGTCCTTGTGGCCGTAATGGCCGTTGGTTTGTGTTGTTCTGTGTTGGGCCGTCTAGGTGATGTTAGGGGCTGTTAGAGGTAGGTTTGTGGCGTGGCTGTGTGTGTGTCGGTCTAGGTTAGGGTTGTCTGTTGTTCCCGTGGTCTGGCCGCTTTCTTCGTGGACGTCGGTCGACGTTTCTGTGAAGGCTAATACTATGTTTCCGAGTCTGTCGGTAGTTTCCTGCGCTACCCTGGGTGTTTGAGGTACGGGTGATAGTGCATGTTTATCTGTCCGTACTTCAGCGCCGCGTTTCGAGCTTCCTCTTCTCGTCGCCCTCGGCATCCAGTAGTCGAGGGGTGACCCCGATATACGGTTTTGTAAGCTAGTTTTCGTCGGCTCCTGCGGTTACCGTAGCATCCTACGGGGGGAGAAAACTAGCTAGAGGCCTGGCTCTAGGCAGGAGCCGGTGTGTGCACATGTGGTCAGGGGCTGAGAACTGACGCCGACGGGCGTAACCCTGACTAGTACTTGTATCTGTGGTTCCACGTGGGTCTGCGACTCGGCCTTGTCCGTGTTGGTTGTGCTTGGCGGGTGGTCGGGACACTTGTGGTGGGTGTTCTGGTGCAGTGTAAGACGTCAGTGGACGCATCTGGCCATTCTTCCGGTGCGGGGGTTTTCCGTCGCGTGGCTCGCGACTCCTGTGCTCTTCCTGTGTTGTGACCTGTCCGGGTTGGCCTTTCTGTGGCTGTACTCGAGGTCTGTGCCTGTATAGGTCTTTTCTAGACTTTCTTTTGCATGCCTATTGTAGGTGTAGGTTGGGGCGTTTGTGCGTGGTTTTTCCCCTTTGTCCTCGTTGCTCCTTACTCCTCTTTCCCTTTCTAGGCCTGCTTGCTTGTTCGGGTTATTCCCCTCGTCCTTACCTGTTCCCTACTCCTGCTTCCTTTTCTTTTACAGCTTTCTAGTGTTGTTTCCTTGCTGTTATTCCTGTTGTTCCGTGTTACTGTGCATTTTTCAGTGGGGATCCGTGTGACCCCTACTGAGCCAGTGACACGAGGCTCACCCCTACTTTTCAGGTGGGGTGATGTGTTCGTTCTGCTTCCGTGGATCCTGGAGTTCGAGTCGTAGCTGCCAGTTGGTACCTCCGTCGGGCTTCCCCCAACTTTCCGGTACGTCTTTCTTTTCTGTCGACTATACTTGGTAGACTTGCTGTCTTTCCTTTGGACTTGACTCTGGTATATAATTGTTTAAAATATGTTAATAAAATGTAATTTTATTTCTGCTACTTTAGCAAACCGATCTAATGAAATTTTAATTGCTTGCTGCTATATCTGTCAGTTCAATGTACTACACGACAATCCTTTTTCCCTTCGGAGGTTTACCGCTCTTGGGAGGCCTCGCGGGTTCCAAGTGGTATCAGGTGTATTCGGTAGTCCTACCGGGTATACCTGGTATCCGAGATCCGGGTCGTCACAATTGGTATCAGAGCGTTGTTGTGTGAAGTACATGGGAATCTCAGATATACAGTGTCCAGAGTCGCTAAGTCCAGTACAGTCTTCAGCTGGCATTAGGTCGTTTTGTGGTTGTGTTGTCGGGTTGTTCTTCCCTGCTTACCCTTGCTAGTCCTTAAATTTCAAGGACGAAATTTCTTAAAGGAGGGGAGGATGTAATGTCTCGGATCATTATTGGGTCTTTCGGATCCTTTTCAGAGAGTTTCGGATCGCTTTTGTAGCTCTCGAGTTGAGTTTTACGATCCGTGTGGGTTTTTCTCTCGTACTAGTTACGGAACCCTGCGGTGAGTTTACTTCTCAATTCATCGACTCGTGGACGATACAGTGGCGATGTACTCTTCGAGCCGATCATTTTGACTATTTTTGTGTATTTTTCTGAGACCGGGCCAAAAATCGGATTTTTCGGAAATTAGGAAAATTTCCTAATTTCTTCCTATAAATTCAATTCCACTATCTCTCCTGCTCATTTTCAACTTCACGCTATCTCACTCCGTTCTCTCTCGTCTCTGGTCCGTTCGGCGCGGGGCGCGCACCATTGCGGAGCTGGCTGAGGCGTGGACGTGCTTGAGTGATCAGTTCGCGGGAAGGAGCAGCGGATGGAGCGTGGTGGGCGCGATCCCTCGGTGGATTCCGAGAGGGCGTCGTTCGTGATTCGGTGGTTTTCGGCGTGATTTAGTCGCTTCAGCGCACGATTTCTTCGGTAGAGGTAGGGAGATGGACCGCCACTTCCTTCTGCACGTTTTTCCTGCTTCTGTGCGTTGTTTGGTGCTCGATCGGGGGAGATCGGGCCGATTTAGTGAAAATCATAGTTTTTGGGGTTTTCAGGATTCGCCAGGAAACGGCAACAATTTGTGATGTGGTTAGTGTCAAACTGACCATTGGGATGTCTGGATCCCATTGAAGTAAGTTTCGTGTCGATCGGTTGTCATTCGAGGCCGGTAGGAGTCCGGGAACCTCGGTGACCCACTTTGGGTCGATTTGTCCAAATCACCCCGATCTCTCGTTTTATGGCTTGCATGTGGGCTTTTGAGCCTCCTAGAGTTGTTTTTCATCGTCTAGGTTTGTTTCCCCTGCGCTTCGGCGTGAATGGGGCGTGGAATGGCCCGATTTGGCGTTTCCACTGTTTTTCCGCCGTGATCGGTGTAGCGATCGTTTCAGAGACCGTCACATGTCTCTGACGGCCCTACGACAGACCGTCACAGCGACTGGGCGTTTTTAGTTCTTCGTGATTTTGGGAGTGTGACAGCCCAGGGGAGGCGCGTCACAGCTCTCTAACGCGTCCGGGCTGATGCGTCACGCCTGTTTTGTCGTCTAGCGTTTTGGGTGAGTCGGTTCCCCTGACGCGCCTGCCCTGGTGCGTTAGGCTGTGTAACGCGCCTGCCCCAGGCCGTTACACCCTGTTTTGCTGTTTTGGGTCGGTTGGCGTAACGCGCCTGTCCTCATGCGTTAGGTGGGCGTAACGCGTCTGCGCTCGCTTGTTAGGCTGCTGTAACGCGTCCGCCCTGGACCGTTACGTGGCTCGGGTTTTGGGTTTGAGCCTGTTGGCCCTGACACCCCTGTCCTGGCGCGTCAGAGCGGTGTAACGCGCATGTGCTAGGCCGTTACAGTCCTTGTGGCTGTAATGGCCGTTGGTTTGTTTTGTTCTGTGTTGGGCCGTCTAGGTGATGTTAGGGGCTGTTAGAGGTAGGTTTGTTGCGTGGCTGTGTGTGTGTCGGTCTAGGTTAGGGTTGTCTGTTGTTCCCGTGGTCTGGCCACTTTCTTCATGGACGTCGGTCGACGTTTCTGCGAAGTCTAAGACTACGTTTCCGAGTCTGTCGGCAGTTTCCTGCGCTGCCCTGGGTGTTTGAGGTACGAGTGACAGTGCATGTTTATATGTCCGTACTTCAGCGCCGCGTTTCGAGCTTCCTCTTCTCGTCAACCTTGGCGTCCAGCAGTCGAGGGGTGACCCCGATATACGGTTTTGTAAGCTAGTTTTCGTCGGCTCCTGCGGTTACCGTAGCGTCCTACGGGGGGAGAAAACTAGCTAGAGACCTGGCTCTAGGCAGGAGCCGGTGTGTGCACACGTGGTCAGGGGCTGAGGACTGACGCCGACGGGCGTAACACTGACTAGTACTTGTATCTGTGGTTCCACGTGGGTCTGCGAATCGGCCTTGTCCGTGTTGGTCGCGCTTGGCGGGTGGTCGGGACACTTGTGGTGGGTGTTCTGGTGCAGTGTAAGACGTCAGTGGACGCATCTGGCCATTCTTCAGGTGCGGGGGCTTTCCGTCGCGTGGCGCGCGACTCCCGTGCTCTTCCTGTGTTGTGACCTGTCCGGGTTGGCCTTTCTGTGGCTGTACTCGAGGTCTGTGCCTGTATAGGTCTTTTCTAGACTTTCTTTTGCATGCCTGTTGTAGGTGTAGGTTGGGGCGTTTGTGCGTGATTTTTCCCCTTTGTCCTCGTTGCTCCTTACTTTTCTTTCCCTTTCTAGGCCTGCTTGCCTGTTCGGGTTATTCTCATCGTCCTTACCTATTCCCTACTCCTGCTTCCTTTTCTTTTATAGCTTTCTAGTGTTGTTTCCTCGCTGCTGTTCCTGTTGTTCCGTGTTACTGCGCGTTTTTCAGTGGGATCCGCGTGACCCTTACTGAGCCAGTGACACGAGGCTCACCCCTACTTTTCAGGTGGGGTGATGTGTTCGTTCTGCTTCCGTGGATCCTGGAGTTCGAGTCGTAGCTGCCAGTTGGTACCTCCATCGGGCTTCCCCCGACTTTCCGGTACGTCTTTCTTTTCTGTCGACTGTACTTGGTAGACTTGTTGTCTTTCCTTTGGACTTGACTCTGGTATATAATTGTTTAAAATATGTTAATAAAAATGTAATTTTAATTCTACTACTTTAGCAAACCGATCTAATGAAATTTTAATTGCTTGCTGCTATATCTGTCAGTTCAATGTACTACACGACAATCCTTTTTCCCTTCGGAGCTTTACCGCTCTTGGGAGGCATCGCAGGTTCCAAGTGGTATCAGGTGTATTCGGTAGTCCTACCGGGTATACCTGGTATCCGGGATCCGGGTCGTCACAGCAGCGGACTCCCGAGATAGGGGTTGGTTGGGAGGTGCGAGGGACCACTCCCTTTCCCTTGTCATCTCTCCTCTCAGTTGGTGGAGTATACTCCAGCCTAGGCACAACAACGGGTGCAGGTAAATGGTTCCTTGGGAAAGGAGCAGTAGGGGCAACGGCCCTAAGTGGGGTAGCAGTAGGGACGTAGGAGGTGGAGGGGACGGGCCTCTCAGAATAGCGGACCATGGGATTTCGGGACTCGGGTTGGCGGTAGGTGGGGATCCGAGGTGGGGACACCCTTTGAAACCTCTCAACATCTCGTGCAACCTGGTAGGCGTGCTCGAGGGTGTTAACCTCCCGCAAGAATAATTCCCGCTGAATACTCTCGTGTAGGGCAGCCCTAAACCGTGAGAGGGTGACGGAGGCATCCTCCATGACTCGACTCCGAAGGAAGAAGTCATCAAATTTGGCGATGTACTCGTCCACAGACTTTCCATCTTGGGTGAGTTTCTGCCATTGGTCTAAAAGACGCTGATGGTAGGAGGGTGGCAGATACTTCTCCCTTAATTTCTCCTTCATTTCTTCCCACGTGCCTATAGGTTCCTCTCGTCTCCTTGCAAGGAGATTCTCAACGTTACACCAGTATGTTTTGGCTTGACCTAGGCGCTTCATTTTGGCAAACCTCACCCTTGTAGCAGGGGTCATGCGACGATGCCAAGCAAAATATTGGTCCATCCCGGTCTCCCAATCAAGATATGTAGCGGGGTTGAGGGACCCATCGAAACTTGGAGCGTCAATCTTGACGTTCCGTAGGATGATATCTTCATCGTCGTGGTCTCTCTCTCGAGGCACACGGGCCTCTTGCTCTATACCTTGGGGGCCTGATTCTGAGGGGCTTGCTCTCTTTCCTCCCTAGGATTGGCTACGGGATTACCGTGGCCATTCACTCTTCCTTCCTCCCCCTTCAGTCGATCCTCTAAGGCTCTGATCCTCTTATCGAGTTCCGTCCGTAGTTGGCCGATGGACTCTTCAAAGTGGGCCACGAGATTGTGCTCGAGCTGTACTAGCATAGCAGTCACGCTCTCTTGATCCATGAGTAGCGTTGAGGGGCGCTCTAGGCGCCCGGATGAATTCCTAGACCAACGTGGCATGCACGACCTCGGACCTAAATGATGCAGTCCTGGGACCGATAATTAGCAAGCTATAGACCCGAATTTGTTGGCTAAATAGGTAAAGGGCCAAGTTTGAAGGGACTGGTCAGGGAGAGTTGCTCGCCCATAGGCGAAGTAGTTGTGGAACTACCTCCTGACAATTAGGGTGCCCTAATGCGACAATCTAGGGCCTAAGGATGGGTACATACAAGCTCTCGCTTTCCGTCCACAACGATGCACTCAGGAGACTGGCTGCATGGATCGGACTCTCGCTGACCTCGTCGCGCGACAAATGATAAGGATACTAAATGAGTACGCGAGGGGAGCACATACCTAGCTAGACTGAAAAGTCTAACTCCGATCGGAGACGAAGGCCAGCGGGGACGTGCGTGTCCGCACGGCGTCGAAGAAGCTTCACCGGTTACAAAGAATTCACTTCTCGCAGGGAGGTTGCAATTATTACAAAATCACGTGACTTAAAATTTCCCACGCAGGGGAACAAATTAGTCCAATTTCTCCGCGCAGGGAGACTTACGGACACTCACACTCCGTAAGTTATGGACTGTGTGTCGGTGACCGGATGACTCGGACACCTGACAAGCCGTCATTTATGGACTTGGGTGCCACAATTGATAAATATATATTTTTATATAGTTAACTCTTTTTGTAATCACATACTATATATAGATATATATATATATATATATATAGCATTATATATATTATATATATTCAACAGTTTTTTTTCAAACCTCCTTTTTTGACTTTTTCATACTCCTCTTTTTTTTCGATCTTCACCTACTTTTTTTGGACCTTTTCACACGCTTTTTTTTCAAATTTTTTTGTTGCGCGAATCACGCGGGCGGGTGGTCAACACTCGCAGGCGGTGCGGCGGGCGCTTCGCTGGCGCACGGGCGATCGCGGGCGACAGGCGCGTGCGGCCGAGCCGACGGGCGCGCGGGCGCACTCGGGCGGGCGCGCTCGGGCTGGTGCGCGCAGGGGTGTGGGCCGTGGTCAAGCGCGGTGAGCGGACGGTCGGGCGCGCAGGGGAGCGGGGCCGGACGGCCAGGCGCACAGGGGCGCGGGACCGGACGGCCAGGCGCGCAGGCGGAGCGGGGCGGGAGCAGGCCCGGGTGCGGGGTGGGCGCGACAGCAGGGCACGGCCAGGCAGCTCTCGCGGGCGGCCGTGCGCGGCGGCTGGGTATCGCGCGGTGGCGGCCGCAACGGCCAAGAATTCTTGGCACGGGCGACGATGCAAAACAGGGGGGCGTAAACTCCTTTTTTTTCTAATTTTTTTTTCTCACCTTCTCTCACATCCGCTTTTCTATATCTTCTGTTCTCGCCTTTTGTTTTTTTTTCACTTCTTTCTTTTGCTTTGCGTTGAACGAGAGAGAGATAACAGAGAGAGAGAAATAGACAGAGAAAATAGAGAGAGAGAGAGAGAGAGAGAGTACGAGAGAGAAATAGAGAAACAGAGAGAGGGGGGGGAAGAAACGCAGGGGAGGTTTCTTTGCTAAGAATTTTTTTTCCTTTTTTTTTTCACTCTAGCAACCAAGAGAGAGGAGGGGAGATGACGGGGATGCCGGTGACGACGGAGACGCCGTTGTTAGGCTCTGATACCAATTCTGACGCGGCGGCGATGTGAAAATAGATCGACGGCACTCCGATATCACGAACAGGACGGGAACAGATAGGTTGCTATCTCACACAGCTCGGCCTCACGCCGGACGGTCTCACACCGGGCGACACTCAAACTCGCAAGGAGAAAGAGGGAAGGGAAATGCAAGAGGGGATAGCTCTCACAACATAATCTTTCATTCAAGCTTTTCATTCATTCATACGTAACACACAAGCATTGGCCTCCTTATATAGGAAAAATCCATAGCAATAATACCATCTAACTTCCACTAATTATGTTTATACCCTAGCCTAACAAAACAAAACCCACCCACCTCACTTTGACTTGTGGGTTTTAATCAAATAAAATACAATAATTACACACATGTTATTTGACCATGACTAGCCTAATAAAACGAAAGTAAAAATACATGTAGGAATACATGTATACATACACACAAATACATATACTCAATACGCAATATACTACCGTAGCCGTAAGCCGAGTCTTCAGGAAGGATCTCCGAGCCATAAGCTCGGTGCAGTCGGGGCGGTGCGGCGTCGGCTCCGAGTAGTGGACCCGGTAGTGGACCCGGTGGTGTCCCCACCACCCATATAAAAGGGACATTGACAGAAGAGAAGGACACGGTAGATACTTCTGCCATAAAAGCTTCCTACTGAGAATAGAGCAATCAGACCTACCACAACAACAGAGAGGCTACCCGCAACGCCCAGAGAGAATCCTCCTCTTGCACGGCCTTGCCACCCAGCGAGCACTCTCCGAGTACCCACCGGGAGCGACGAGCACGCGTGCAGAGGACCTACACGCCTCTCGGATCATCTACTACAGACTCGACTTCTCTCATACTTCACTCTTCTCTATTGCTCATTGATCCATTGATGACTTAAGCATCGGAGGGTTGTCCCATGGGTTAACACCCGGGACTCCTTCTGACGCCTTTTCGGTTTCTTGGTGTTTGCAGGCCTTCACGGGCGCTAGAAGACTTCCCCAACAAATAAATAGAGAAGGTGGTTCGTGACCTAAGAACCATTTCCTGCCGCTACACTTCTTGGCGCCGTCTGTGGGAACTAGAGCAAAAGGCTATGGCGCCCTGTGGAAGCCTCCGCAACGCCAGCAACCGGGGGCGGGGCTCCCACCAAGGACCCAATTCTCGCAGGGGATCGTAGGAAGCTTCCTCCGCTCACCCCCAACAAGAGGTCACCCCAGGTGACCTAGATAAGCTCCGCCAAGAGGTCCGGGCCTTGGCAGAATTCTGCCGAGAACTTCGGGACCAGAGGGTGAGGCCCCAGTACACCCCATCCGAAAGACGAGAAGATGAAGGAGGCCAGACTGGAGAGAATCTCTGGCGAGTATGAGAGACATCCCATGCCTCCGTCACAAGGGCCTGACGGTCGTGCAACGTACCTACACCGAAGGTACGCGGTCCACTCCACTCCAACCTAGATATGGACCACCAGCTCCAACGGTTCGACAAGATAGAGGACAAGGTCCGATACCTGGATGACGTCCTCCTGGCCGCCAAGAATCGCGGCCTCATCGACGACGACCTGGACTTCCACGCTCCCTTCTCTAGGGAAATCATAGAAGCCCCCATTCTGCCAAAGCTCCAGCTGCCGTCATTCGCCTCCTACGACGGCACCACCGACCCGGCCGACCACTTGCACGACTTCGAGTCCCACTTCGTGTTTCACTGGGCCTCGGATACCGTAAAATGCTTGGCGTTCGTCACGACCCTCCAGAAAAACGCCCAAGAATGGTTCAAATCTCTGTTGGCCGGGACGATCTCCTCCTTCTAACAACTCAAAAAAATGTTAAAGGAGAACTTTGTGGGCTGGCAAAAGATAGCCAAGTCTGCTGTTACCATGCTCGCTCTCAGGCAGGGGAAAGAAGAAACGCTGTGGGACTTCGTCTTCCGCTTCCGCACGGAGGCACTCCGCATCCCCCACCTCGACGTCGGCATCGCCACCACGGCACTCACCCAGGGGACGCGGGACAACATCCTCCAACGCGCGCTCAGAGTCGAATCCCCGACGACCCTTCTAGACCTCCTCGCGCTAGCCCAGAAGCACGCGCACTGCAAGGAGAACACCGCGGCCTTGCGCCACGCAGCCGAGACTGACCAACCCGACCGGAAGAGAGCCGCCGACCCACCACGAGAAGGTCAGAGTAAACAGGACCGCCACTATACGCCCCTGACGGCTCCACCCGACCAGATCTTGATGGAGATCCATGAGGAGCCATTCCTCAAGTGGCCCCCGTGGATGAAGTCGGACCCGAACTCAAGGAACAAGATAAAGTACTGCCACTACCATCGAGACCATGGTCACGACATCGCCGACTGCATCAACTTGAAAGATGCCATCGAGGACCTCGTCCGCCGAGGACTCCTCGACTAGTTCCTCGCCAAAGCCGCTGAGAGGCGACAGAAGACACCTCCCCCGATCGATAACCGACCCAATGGAAAGAAGATCATGATGATCTCTGGGGGGCCCGCCGCGGGGGGTGATAGCGCGAGCAGAAGGTGACGGTACGCGACGGCCATCAACACGGCGGACCACGGCGATGGCACCCCACGGGAGCCCTCCCCCTAAGGTCATCTAGGGGACCCCATCGTTTTCTCCGAGGACGACCTGGAAGGCGTCACCACACCCCATTCTGATGCTCTTGTGGTTTCGGCCACCATCAACCAATGTACTGTACGTCGCATTCTGGTAGATAATGGAAGTGGACCCGACGTTATTGCGTACGACTGTCTTATACTCATGGGTGTGGATATGTCACGACTCGCGCCATGGCACACGCCGCGGTACGGGTGCTCCGGCACGACTATCTGCCCGGAAGGGCGTATCTCGCTCTCAATCACGTTCGGGATTGCACCAAAAGAGGTAACCTTCCTCGCCGATTTTACCGTGGTTCGTGTAATGACAGGGTACAACGCTATCATCGGCCGAGGGATCCTCGGCACGCTTCGAGGTGTCCCTTCTACCTACCATCAGAAGCTTAAATTCTCCAACCCCCATGGGTTAGGGGAAGTCCGCGGTGATCAGAGGGAATCCAGAAGGTGCTACCTTATCTCCACCTATGATGGGCGCCCCGAAGAGGTGCCACCAGAGAAAAAGGCAAGGACTGAGGATCCAGGTCCGAGCACGAGCGCGTCGGCTGAGGACTTATACCTCATCCAAGTTGGGGACGACCCAAGTAGAACACTGAAGATCGGCGCTACCTTAGCCGAGCATGATAAGTGAGCATAAGCAAGCTTCCCCACGGTCAACCAGGATGTGTTCGCTTGGTCCGAGGACGAACTCCCCAGAATCCCCCTGGAGGTCATCACGCACCAACTTAGATTGGATCCCACCTGTCGCCCGGTGCAGCAACGCCGAAGGCGCTGCAACCCCGAGCGGCAGGCCATCATCAGGGAGCAAGTAGGAGAAAAGCTACGATCAGGGCTACTCTGGCCTACCCAGTATCCAGACTGGGTGGCCAACGTGGTCCTGGTGCCCAAGAGCAACGGGAAGTGGCGGATGTGCGTGGACTACACTGACCTCAATAAGGCCACGCCCAAAGACAGCTTCCCCATGCCCCGGATCGACCAGCTGGTCGACGCTACGGCCGAGCACGAGATGCTAAGCTTCCTCGATGCCTATTCTAGGTACCATCAGATCAGCATGCACTAGCCCGACCAAGATAAGACTGCGTTCATCACCGACCACGACCTATATTGCTACACTTGCATGCCGTTTGGACTGAAGAACGCTGGAGCTACATATCAGCGCCTAGCCAACCATATGTTTTGATGCGGGGAGGACCACGGACTCGACTCCAATTGGAATGTGATCCTTGGACTCTATGCAAACTCACGATCGTCCCTTAGCGAGGGAAGCGTACGGACGTGCGCGGTTGAGAAACTGGCAATGAGCTAGGGTGGTCGGCTCTCTCTTGTGCCCGGATCGGGTCACGGGATGGTATCTCTCTCTCGCTCGCAGCAGCGATGCTATAAAAGTGAAGCGGGCTACGATCCTAGCATGCTCTCTAGCAGTGGCATATAAAGCATGTACGAATAAAGTAAAATGCCGAGTCAAGGGAGCGAACACGATACCTCCACGCTCTCGACGTAGGGAAGACGACTCCGATCGAATCTGTACTCCCAGAACAACAAGTAATTAATTTACAGTAATGAATATGAATGCCCACTCCATGCAGGGAGGTAAAGGGCGACACAATGGGGCCCGGGAGTAACGGGTTTGGGTTGACGGGCAGCTTCTTGTGTAGCTTCGGCGGCACACGTACTCGCGACTGTGGGACCCACGTGCTGGTCAGTGGGGCCGTGTGGGACCGGGGTGGCACCACTGTGGTGGGGACGCCTAGAGGGGCGCTCCCTGGGATGGCGGTGCACTGGTTCTCCGGCCGGAGGCCGGGCGGCTCCGATCTTCACCTGTCGGAGTTGCTGTCCACGGACCTGGGTTGCTGTTTTACAGCGCGCGACCAGACGAGATTTGTTGCTACGATCACTCCTGATGTCGGATCGACACACAAGAGATACCGTTGGAAAGCTCTTTTGAAGTACTTCGATCTAGGGCTAGAGAGATAAAATTGAATTTCTCGGATCTGGCCTTAGTTGATTTTACAAGCTGCTGTTGCAGAGAACCCGAAATCTCAGGGCAGAAAGGAGTTTTCCTAAGAACTGACGTTGACCGTAGATCAAATGACAGATCTACAGGTTGACCCCTTCATAAAAGTTGTAGATGGCAAAGAGAGAAAAACGGGAATAATTTTTGTGAAAGGTTTTGTGGAGGTTTCAATTTTTTGTGGATTTTATACTGACTTGGTGTCGGATCTGGAAAGCAGAGATAGAGCTGATTTTGGGGAGAAAGGCCGAATTTTTAAAAATATGTAGAGGGCTTCAGAAATTCAAAGAAAATTTATGGAAGATGGAGATGGTGTAAAGAACCTCCAGTAAATTTGAGGATTCAAAAAAAATTCAAGAAGGGGGTCGAAAGGTGGAAGAATTAAACTTTTGCTACACAGATCTGAAAAGGGACAGATCTGGAAGACAGAAAAGCACGAAAATGGAAAAATGTAAAATGAAAAGGAAACCACGGGATAAATTTTATGGAGGTTGGGTATCAAGAGGGGAACCAACCTTGAAAATCGCAACTCCAGATGAGGTCGGAGTTGGGAGCTAAAAATACCGTAGTGAATCTCTATCCAGCAGAACAGAACCTTGAACAGCACTTCGGAAGTGGCTTCGCGGCGGCTCGGTGGCGGCACGAACGGCGGCGACGGCACCAGAGATAGAAATCAGAGGTGGAGGGGCTAAGGTAGAGGGGTTCTCAACCCTGAAATACAGAGGGGGGAAGGAGGAACCGGAGGGAGAGAGGAGAGAGGGCACACCCTTCTTCCTTCAAGTAATTTTCACATAAATTCTTTATTAATTCTCTAACGACACTATACATAGGCTTATATAGAGAATGGCAAGGGGTGGGGGGCTGAGAATTTCGTGGAAAAGAGGCAATTTTTCTTCTCCCATGTGATCAAAAACTCAAAATAAATAAATTACATATGGAGGGGACACTCCTTTGAAAGAAAGGAAGGCATCTTGGACTTTTAAACCCCTTTGTCCCCTTTGAATGTCAAACCATCTAGAAGCCCACCTAAGACTTTGACCAGCCCCACATGGACCCCTATGACTTAGGTGGACCAATGGAAAAGGAGTGAGGGCCCCCTTGCTGGACCTACTGACATTTTGCACAAAAACCCAAACAATCTAAGGGAATGACACATTCGCTTATAAAGCCTTACAACTGCACATATACTTTCCCAAGAATATAAACATAAACTAAAAGGACACAAGTGCAAAAATAAAAGTCAGTGCTTGACGTCGATTCCCATCAACTCTCCCCGGGTGGGAGGAACTCGACCCCGTCGAGTAAGGGGTGCAGTTGCTCGTGACGCCGGTGGATCCGTCACCGAACTTGGAAGTGTGGAGTACGCTCCACTGCAAGTAATCGACACATGCTCATCCTGTATATACTCGATATATACAAGCTACTGTGGGAACGAGGCTAGAGGTGGACACTCCGGGTGGGGCACTCTCAAATGGGAGGAGGCGGCTCGAAGACTCACTAGGAATCACCGCTGGGTCCCTGTAGGTGACTAGATCCGGGTATAGATGTAGAACTGATCCCATACTCCTCGAGCGAGTCCACTCCCACGCGAAGAGAACGTCCAAGCAGATGCTCTCTCCTGCCTAGCGTCGGCCACCGCAGTCTCTAGTTCGAGGTCGGTCTTGATAAAAGAATTATCAGCGCCGAGCATAGATGATCCGACGCCCCAAGTAAACGTCATCGATTACGAACCCTCCTGGATGGATCCCCTCCTCGATTTCCTCTTCCGACAACAACTCCCGAGCGACCATGCCGAGGCACGGCGCACGCGGGCAAGAGCAGCCCACTTTACCGTGGTGGACGGTCGGTTATATAGTCGGTCCCTCTCAGCCCCTCTACTCAAGTGCCTCTTCCCCACAGAGGCCAACCAGGCCATCCGAGAAGTCCATGAAGGACTTTGCGGAAGCCATGTGGGTGGGCGAGCACTCGCACGAACGCTGATCCGGCATGGGTATTGGTGGCCCACCTTATAGCAAGACTGTCTTGACTACTTTCGGAGGTGTCCCCAATGCCAAAGATATTCCCACCTGCACCACCCGCCACCTACACAGCTCCACACTTTGACGGAGCCTCGCCCGTTCGCTCGGTGGGGAATTGATATACTAGGACCCTTCCTTGAAGCACAAGGGAGGAAGAAGTTTCTCATAGTCGCCATCAACTATTTCACCAAGTGGGTCGAGGCTGAACCATTGGGGAAGATAACAAGTGAAGCAGCTTGGAACTTCATGCTGCGAAGCATCATTTATCGATTTGGGATCCCAAGGGTTCTCACAACCGACAATGACAGACAATTTGCGAGCACTGCCTTTCAAGAGAAGTGCTCAGAGTTGGGGATCTGGAACCACTACACTTCGGCGGGGCACCCCCAAGCCAATGGGTTGGTGGAAAACGTCAACCGAACTCTCCTCCACGGCATCAAGACCCGCCTAGACCAAGCGGGCGACTCATGGATTGATTCGATCCCTAGCATTCTATGAGCCCACTGGACCACCGCTAGAGCCGCCACCGGAGAGACATCTTTTCATCTCACCTACGGGGTTGAGGCAGTGGTTCCGGTGGAGATATCCAACCTCTCGCTACGAGTGGGACACTTTGATGAAGTCAGAAACAACCAAGCAATGCGTGAAAACTGTGACCTGATCGAAGAAGGAAGAGCCAACTCCCAGGTAAAACTCGTGGCATATCAGCAGAAACTGGCTCAATACTACAACACACGAGTTAAGGAGCGACACTTCTGCCCCGGTGATCTAGTTCTACGGCGAGCAAGTGTGGCTGACCCACGGGGAGCCGCAGGAAAGCTCGCACTAAACTGGGAAGGCCCGCACAGGGTAGCGGAGACACTAGGCAAAGGAGCGTACATGCTAGTGACGTTGAGGGGGAGAGAGGTACCCAGGATGTGGAACTTCGTTAACCTAAGAAAATACTTCCAGTAAATCATCATCAGCCGTACTCCACTAAGGTAAGTTATCTACGAATAACGGGAAGAGGGAGAGGTACTCAGGACATGGAACTCCGTCAACCTCAGAAAATACTTTCAGTAAATCATCACCAGCCGTACTCCACTGAGATAAGTTACCTACGAATCCCCTTGAAAACGAGAAGATAACCTAAGGGTTTCTTAGAGGCGAGCACCGCTCCCCTTGAAAATAAGAAGGTAACCTAAGGGTTTCCTAGAGGCGAGCATCGCTCCCCTTGAAAACAAGAAGGTAACCTAAGGGTTTCCTAGAGGCGAGCACCGCTCCCCTTGAAAATAAGAAGGTAACCTAAGGGTTTCCTAGAGGCGAGCGCCGCTCCCCTTGAAAACGAGAGGGTAACCAAAGAGTTTCCTAGAGGCGAGCACCGCTCCCCTTGACAATAAGAAGGCAACCTAAGGGTTTCCTAGAGGCGAGCACCGCTCCCCTTGAAAATGAGAATGTAAACTAAGGGTTTCCTGGAGGCGAGCACCTCTCCCCTTGAAAATAAGAAGATAACCGAATGGTTTTCTTAGAGGCGCACACTGCCCAAAAAAAATGATGGCAGCAAGCGAATGGAGGACGCGAGCACTACGGAACGCGAGCAAAAAGAGCCGCCCAGAAACACGCAGAAGTCTTCTATAAAAGGTACACAACAGTATCAACTCAAAATAAAGAATTTATACTTCTTTAGTCAAAATACAAGTTGCCAGAAATCGGCAAAATACCCTCACATGGGCCAAATACAAGTACGTGGAGAGACAAAACGTGCTCGACCATGGTGATATGCGACTCCAACGGTTCACTCCCCGAGCGCCGTCCTCTGCCAACGATCATGCTGAGTCTCTGAGCAGACACCTAGCACCCATTTTTGTTCTGTGGAAGGGTGCCAACAGAGAAGCCTCCTATGCCAGAGAAGAGGGATAAAGTCCCAGACAAATGAAGGGCTTCACTGGTAGAAGACCTGCACCAGGAAAACTAGGCCGGCTACTCCGGCCACCCCTATTTGGGCGAGGTCCAGTGGAGCAACGAGGCCCACCCGTTACAAGGAACCAGCAGGCCTACACAAGCCAACAAGGGGCAGCTGTAACGACCCGAGAATCCGATTACCGGGAAGGCCCGATAACCCGAGACTCGCACCGCCACCCACGAGCCCGAAGACTCGGAAGGGTTAAAAGGATGGTGTGGAGACTACACAAGTATCACAAATAATTACAGAAATTAAACAGTTATAATAGAATAACATTTTACATGGTCCACAACAGAAAATAACACAATAACAATAGTCCGCGACTAGTACAGTGACAAGAAAGGAAAGTACAGCTACACGGGGCATCCCCCGGCTCTGACCTCCGGCACTACCGCTGGGCACCCGCTCCACGCTGCGCTCCTGACGCGCTCCCCGAAGGTGGCGCCTCACCTGAAACACGGTGAAAACACGCAGGGAATGAGTCTCGGAACAAGACTCAGTAGGGATCACTCGAACCCTACCTCGAAAAACGAGAAACCACTACTCTAGCGGTAGAAAAGTATCTCGGAAAGGAAAGCCCTGTACTCTACAGAACTAGACCCTAACGGCACGTAAACCGAGACACGTGCCACGGTACGAGGAAACTGAAACTCAACGGTTGAACCGTCAAAAACCCGAAGGTCGGAAACACACGACTGACAGTCTGACACTCCGTACTCGACAGGAGTACCACCCACTAGAAGCACAGCCGGTAGCGTCCCCTGGCGTCTTACACCGCACCGCAGGTGCACCGCCTGACATGGTAGGTCCTACCCGAGGCGCAAACACCGTACAAGTAACCACAAACAAGTAACTAGTTGGGGTCACGCCCGTCGACGTGGGTCCAACCGCCCCCAACCACGTGTGCACACACAGACCTTGCGTCACTAGGTCTGGTCCTCTGACCGGTTTTCCCCCGTAGCCGGACTCTGGCTACCGACGAGGGGCCTACGGTAACCGGTCCACAAACCGTCTCGAAAGGTGGGTGCCCGTACACCACTCCCAGGTGAGACCAGCACCGCGCACTGGTGGGCTACGACTAGTGGAGGGTCGCTAAAGGAGTAGACTCTCGAGTCACGGAAAACAACACCCAAGCCCGACAACGTGTGGGAATCACCCCACGCACCAGTCCCGTCACACGGAGACCACGGTCGGAGAAAAGCGAGGTTGCCACCCTCATGGGGCAACACAGGAAGTGGCGGTCTACCCTCAGACCGTCACTGCCAAATGGCGGTCCACTCTAGGGCCGTCACTTGGAAATAGCGGTCTAAGGCGGACCGTCACACGGCCAGGGGGTAGGGGGAAGCGACGCGCCTACCCTAGTGCGTCGCTTGGAAGCGGCGCACCTAGGCCAGGGCGTCACATGGCACCCCACACCCACGAAAACCACAGGGAAAGTAACGCGCTTACCCTGGCGCGTCGCTTGCAAGCAACGCGTCGGGCTCAGTGCGTTACTCGCATGTGACGCGCCTAGACCAGCGCGTCGCATGGCCCTCACGCTCGGGATGGAAAGGGAAGTGACGCGCCTGCCCCAGCGCGTCGCTTGTAAGTAACGCGCTGGGCCCAGTGCGTCGCTTGGCCCATCCACATGGGGGACAACAGGAAGTAACGCTCCTGCCCCAGTGCGTTACACGCATGTAACGCGCCTATCTCGGTGCGTTACATGGCCTGACCCCCAACGGTCAAAACCCAACGGTCGAAAGCATGTGACGGCCCAGCCCAGGGGCGTCACTAGCAAACGGCGGCCAGTCGCAGGACCGTTACAGCCCTCGACCCCAAAGGCCAACACCCAGGGAAGTAACGCACCCCTCTAGGGGCGTTACAAGCATGTGACGGTCACTGGAGTGACCGTCGCTTGCCCCAGAGCACGCTACGGCGGGAGAACCCCAAAAACACCAACCACGCCCCCGTACCTCCACCGGAGAGGGGGAAAACAAGGGGGAAGACCCCTGGGGACCCCTAGCATGCATCTAAGCCACCAAAACATAGAATCATGGGCTAAAACCATAGATCGGGCGGCTCACCCCAAAACATGGAAAAACCCCAAAAACGCCCAAACATGCCTCTCTCGGCCTCCCCGCGGCCTACAAACCACGGAAAAGAACGGCGAAGAGCTAGGGAACGTCACCCTACCTCAATGGAGCGAATGCTCCGCCGGATCGTCCACGAATCGCGAAGAACGCTTGAAAACCCTCGTTCTTCCTTAAGCTTCCCACGCTTGCCGCACGCCCCCACGACCGCCTCGCCGCCGCCCACGTCGCCGCGCCGTCGCCCCGCCGCCGTCTGCAGCCGAAGGGGAGCTCGCCGTGGCCAACCGGGAGGAAGAGAGGGAGAGGGAGGGAGACACGGTGGAGGAGGAAGGAGGAAGAAGAAGATGGTGGGGGGAGAGAGAAAAGAAAAAGGGTTTTATAGAAAAACCCGGAAAATCCGTAAAATTCCAAAAAATAGGAAATCACACCCCCGCGATCCTCGGAACGCACCGATCGCAACGGTACCACTCGTGTCCGTGTGAACAGCCCGGTTCACCCGCAACGAGCGTCCGAAGAGAAAAGCCGAAACACACACCGGGAATCGGAAAACACACGCGGAAAAGCCGCGGAACGCCTCCGGGCCTCCGAAACAACTCCGGATCGCGCCGACCCGAACACGAAAGATGTCCGAAACGAAATTTCGGACACAACGGAGCCGGACACTCCGAAAACCAGATCCGGGACCCACGAAGAAGGATCCGAAAGGTCCGGGATATTACAGCCCTCCCCCCTTAAGGAATTTCGTCCTCGAAATTGAGAACAACCCAAGGGGAAAGAAGAGGAAGACTCACTCAAACAGGTACGGGAACTGCTGACGCATCTCGTCCTCACGTTCCCACGAAGCCTCACCACCAGAGTGTCGTTGCCACACGACCTTCACCAAGGGAATAACCTTGTTCCGCAGGCGCTGCTCTCGCCTATCCTCCACGCGGATCGGAAACTCTGGGAGAGAAAGATCTGGAGTCACCTCAGGCCAAACGGAAAACTCGAGCACATGAGAGTCATCGGGCATATACTTCCGCAACATAGAGACGTGGAACACGTCATGCACCGACGCCAACTCAGAGGGTAACTGTAACCGGTAAGCAACCTCACCGATGCGCCCCACAATCGCGAAAGGACCAATATAGCGGGGACTCAGCTTCCCACGCCGTCCAAACCGCGTCACCCCCTTCATCGGAGAAACTCTCAAGAACACATGATCGCCCACGGCGAACTCGAGGGGCTGCCGCCTACGGTCAGCATAGCTCTTCTGCCGACTCTGGGCCGCCAACATGTTCTGACGAACCAGGTGCACAACATCCACACATTGCTGCACCAATTCCGGTCCCGTCAAAACACGCTCACCCACCTCAAACCAATCGAGTGGAGTCCGACAAGGACGCCCATACAGAGCCTCATAGGGAGCCATGCCGATGCTCGAATGAAAGCTGTTGTTATAGGCAAACTCCACCAACGGTAGGTGATGAATCCAACTCCCCTGCCACTCCAGGCAGCAGGATCTCAGCATGTCCTCCAAAGTCTGAATGGTCCTCTCAGACTGACCATCCGACTGTGGATGATACGCCGAGCTAAATGCCAACTCCGTGCCAAGAGCTCGCTGGAAACTCCTCCAGAATCCAGAAGTGAAGCGCGGATCCCGATCCGACACGATCGAAATGGGAACCCCATGCAACGGAACGATCCGCTCCACATAAAGACGAGCCAACTTAGGCACGCTCCAGCTGACCTTGACCGGTAGCAACCGCGTCACCTTCGTCAGCCGATCCACCAGCAACCAAATACTGTCCTGCCCAGTCGGGGTTCTGGGCAACCCCACCACAAAATCCGTGGTCACATGGTCCCACTTCCAAGCAGGAACATCCAAGGGCTGGAGAGTACCGCCTGGTCGCTGATGCTCCGCCTTCACTTGCTGACAGATCAGGCACCTGGCCACAAACTCGGCCACATCTCTCTTCATGCCAGGCCACCAGAACTGCCTCCGCAAGTTCCGATACATCTTCGTCGCACCCGGGTGCACAGTGTACCTGCTCCCATGAGCCTCGCGTAACACCGCACGACGAACCTGCTCCTCCCCCGGGACGTACAGCCTGCCACGAAACCTCGCAGCACCGTCCTCGCCAAGCTCCACATCAGCTATCGCCAAAATCCGGGGCAACTCAGGGTCCGCATGCTGAGCCTCTGTCACCTGACGACGGATAGCAGGAGTGACAGTCAGACTCGCAAGCACTGCCAACCCTGGCTCCTGGGGAATCTTGAGCCTGAAAGATACTTCGGGCACCTGTTCCCAGAGCCTCCACTTCCTCAACATCAAGGCACTGATCACGACCTTCCGACTCAAGGCATCGGCGACGACATTCATCCTGCCCGGCTGATAAGACAGGGTGAAGTCATAGTCCTTCATGAACTCCATCCAACGCCTCTGTCTGAGGTTCAGATCTCTCTGCGAGAACACATACCTCAAACTCTGATGGTCAGTGAACACCTCGAACTTCTCACCGTACAGATAATGCCTCCAGATCTTCAACGCGAAGATCACTGCCGCTAACTCAAGGTCATGGGTAGGGTAGTTCTCCTCATGGGGTTTTAGTTGCCGAGATGCATAAGCCACCACTCTACCATGCTGCATCAGAACAGCACCCAATCCGACGCCGGAAGCATCTGTACACACCACAAAACCTCCCGATCCAGAAGGCAAAACCAACACCGGAGCCGAGGTGAGCAATCTCTTCAGTTCCCTAAAGCTCTGCTCACACTCCTCGGACCAGACGAAAGGCACATCCTTCCGCGTGAGCCTCGTCATCGGGGTCGCAATGCGGGAAAAATCCTGGATAAACCGGCGATAATAACCCGCAAGCCCCAAGAAACTCCGGATCTCCGTCACCGACCTCGGCCTCGGCCACTGCATCACGGCCTCGACCTTGGCGGGATCCACGGAAATGCCATCACCAGAAATCACGTGCCCCAGAAAGTGCACCTCGCTGAGCCAAAACTCGCACTTGCTGAGCTTCGCATACAACTGGTGATCTCGCAACGTCTGCAGCACCACACCCAAATGGTACGCATGCTCCTCGGCAGACTGCGAATAAACAAGGATGTCATCCACGAAGATGACCACGAACTGGTCCAAATACGGATGAAACACCCTCTGCATCAAGTCCATGAAGGCTGCTGGGGCATTGGTGAGCCCGAACGGCATCACCAGAAACTCATAATGCCCGTACCTCGTACTGAACGCAGTCTTCTCCACATCGGACTCGCGAATTCTCAGCTGATAGTAACCGGACCGCAAATCAACCCGCGAGAACACTCGCGCAGACTGCAGCTGGTCGAACAAATCATCAATCCGCGGCAACGGATACTTGTTCTTAACGGTCACTTCATTCAGCTGCCGATAGTCAATGCACAGCCGCAGACTACCGTCCTTCTTCTTCACAAACAGCACGGGCGCACCCCAAGGGGAAAAGCTCGGACGAATATACCCCTTGGCCAACAGCTCCTGCAACTGCGCCCTCAACTCCCTCAACTCAGCGGGGGCCATACGGTAGGGAGCCTTCGCCAAAGGTCCCGTACCAGGCACAACCTCGATCACGAAATCGATCTCCCGCTGGGGAGGTAATCCAGGCAACTCCTCAGGAAAAACATCGGGAAACTCGCACACCACCGCAATGTCCTCGACATTCGGCTCCATCCGGTCAGACACAACCACTGACGCGAGAAAACCCTGGCAACCTGAATCAAGCAATCGACGGGCTCGAATAGCAGAGATAAGAAATCGAGAAGAGGTGGAACGGATACCTTGGAAATAGAAGGTCCTCTTGCTCGGATGCTGGAAGTAGACCCTCTTCATTCCACAATCCACCACCGCTCTATGAGTCTCGAGCCAATCCATGCCTAGAATCACATCATAATCCCGAAGCTGCAACGCATACAACCTGCCTGGCATACTCCGTCCATCGATCCACACCGGAACCTGGTCGAAGCAATACGGAGTGACCATAAAGTCACCCGAAGGCAACTCCACAGCCAAATCACAGGACAACTGGGTCACCGGCTCCTCGACGCTCGACGCGAAATCCTCCGAAATAAACGAATGAGACGCGCCAGAATCAAATAAAACCCGAGCCGCACAACCCAAAATCTGAACGGTACCTTCCACGAGCTGCGACGCTACTGCCTCTGCCCTGGTCAAGTGCGTGATCTGGCCACGAGCTCTCTGCCTGCCTCCCACACTAGCTGACCTGGGTAGCGGCGGATACTGTCCCTGCTGCTGCTGCTGCTGGGGAACCTGCTGCTGCAGCGGCCTCTGAGGACAGTCGCGCGCCATATGCCCTGGCTGGCCACACCGAAAACAGATGATCGGCGCCGTGCACTGCCTGCCTGGGTGGGTCCCACTACACCGTGGACAAGGTCCTCGCGATCCACCCACCGATCCCTGACGCTGCAAAGAGAACGGCTGCTGTACACTGCCCGATGAAGCCTGCCCCTGATCCTTGTGCTTCTTACGGAGACTCTTCTTCAAGAACTTCTTGACCTTCGAGCCGAAGGACGCAGATCCTGTCACCGAAGCTGCCGATGCCGGTACTCCTGAACCACCCGACACACGCTGGAAGGAACCCTGCTGCTGGGTAGCCGGCTGCTGGCTGCGACCTGACACAGACTGCCCCTGGCTGATCGGTCCTCGAGTCCTCTGCATATCCATCTCCAAGGAAATCGCAACACGAGACGCCGTCTCCAGATCAGTGGCCCCATTCGCGATCAAATGGTGCCTCAGCTCCAACCTCAAGCCCTGCACAAACTGCGTGGTCCTCACCCTCTCATGCTCCATGATATGAGGTGCATACCGACCCAGCTCGACAAATCGGGCCCTGTACTGCAGCACGGACATGTCACCCTGCACCAGCTCCAGAAACTCCCGCATCCGCTGCGTAGTAACAACGTCTGGACAGTACGTACGCTCGAAAGCACTGACAAAGTCATCCCACTCGATCTGCTCAAGTGGACGAAGCTGAAAGGACGTCTTCCACTCGGAAGACCACCACCTACGAGCCGTACCCTGCAACTGGTTGTAGGCCAACACCACTCTATCCTCGGCAGCACTCTTCGCTGAACTGAACACCCGCTCCATCTCATCAAGCCAATCACGAGCCGCATCAGGGTCTGCCTGGCCGTTAAAGTAAGGTGGATGGAACTGCATGAAATCCCTCACTGCTCGGCCTGGCCCACCCCTGACTGACGAGCCCTCACCGGCCTCTCTGCCGAACTGTTGAGCCATGAGATGGTACATGCCACGGAGAAAACCCTCGGCCCCCGGAACTCTCGCAGCATCCTCGGCCTCGGTAGCCCCCCGTGGTGCTCTGCTATGCTCCTCCTGGTCCCTCTGCTGGACCTCCTGCTGGATCTCCTGGCCTCCAGCCGACTGCCCCTGCTGAGAGCGAGAACTCCTCCTCGGCGCCATCCTCGCTCCTGAAGCAAAAGACAGAAGACACAAAAACGGCAAGGTCAGAATAAACACGCGGTGCCCAATGCCAGCGTCACCTGTACATCATCGTCATGGACTAGTGGACCACTACAATTACCTATGATTCTCATGTAATTCCACAACCGCGCTCTGATACCAGCTGTAACGACCCGAGAATCCGATTACCGGGAAGGCCCGATAACCCGAGACTCGCACCGCCACCCACGAGCCCGAAGACTCGGAAGGGTTAAAAGGATGGTGTGGAGACTACACAAGTATCACAAATAATTGCAGAAATTAAACAGTTATAATAGAATAACATTTTACATGGTCCACAACAGAAAATAACACAATAACAATAGTCCGCGACTAGTACAGTGACAAGAAAGGAAAGTACAGCTACACGGGGCATCCCCCGGCTCTGACCTCCGGCACTACCGCTGGGCACCCGCTCCACGCTGCGCTCCTGATGCGCTCCCCGAAGGTGGCGCCTCACCTGAAACACGGTGAAAACACGCAGGGAATGAGTCTCGGAACAAGACTCAGTAGGGATCACTCGAACCCTACCTCGAAAAACGAGAAACCACTACTCTAGCGGTAGAAAAGTATCTCGGAAAGGAAAGCCCTGTACTCTACAGAACTAGACCCTAACGGCACGTAAACCGAGACACGTGCCACGGTACGAGGAAACTGAAACTCAACGGTTGAACCGTCAAAAACCCGAAGGTCGGAAACACACGACTGACAGTCTGACACTCCGTACTCGACAGGAGTACCACCCACTAGAAGCACAGCCGGTAGCGTCCCCTGGCGTCTTACACCGCACCGCAGGTGCACCGCCTGACATGGTAGGTCCTACCCGAGGCGCAAACACCGTACAAGTAACCACAAACAAGTAACTAGTTGGGGTCACGCCCGTCGACGTGGGTCCAACCGCCCCCAACCACGTGTGCACACACAGACCTTGCGTCACTAGGTCTGGTCCTCTGACCGGTTTTCCCCCGTAGCCGGACTCTGGCTACCGACGAGGGGCCTACGGTAACCGGTCCACAAACCGTCTCGAAAGGTGGGTGCCCGTACACCACTCCCAGGTGAGACCAGCACCGCGCACTGGTGGGCTACGACTAGTGGAGGGTCGCTAAAGGAGTAGACTCTCGAGTCACGGAAAACAACACCCAAGCCCGACAACGTGTGGGAATCACCCCACGCACCAGTCCCGTCACACGGAGACCACGGTCGGAGAAAAGCGAGGTTGCCACCCTCATGGGGCAACACAGGAAGTGGCGGTCTACCCTCAGACCGTCACTGCCAAATGGCGGTCCACTCTAGGGCCGTCACTTGGAAATAGCGGTCTAAGGCGGACCATCACACGGCCAGGGGGTAGGGGGAAGCGACGCGCCTACCCTAGTGCGTCGCTTGGAAGCGGCGCACCTAGGCCAGGGCGTCACATGGCACCCCACACCCACGAAAACCACAGGGAAAGTAACGCGCTTACCCTGGCGCGTCGCTTGCAAGCAACGCGTCGGGCTCAGTGCGTTACTCGCATGTGACGCGCCTAGACCAGCGCGTCGCATGGCCCTCACGCTCGGGATGGAAAGGGAAGTGACGCGCCTGCCCCAGCGCGTCGCTTGTAAGTAACGCGCTGGGCCCAGTGCGTCGCTTGGCCCATCCACATGGGGGACAACAGGAAGTAACGCTCCTGCCCCAGTGCGTTACACGCATGTAACGCGCCTATCTCGGTGCGTTACATGGCCTGACCCCCAACGGTCAAAACCCAACGGTCGAAAGCATGTGACGGCCCAGCCCAGGGGCGTCACTAGCAAACGGCGGCCAGTCGCAGGACCGTTACAGCCCTCGACCCCAAAGGCCAACACCCAGGGAAGTAACGCACCCCTCTAGGGGCGTTACAAGCATGTGACGGTCACTGGAGTGACCGTCGCTTGCCCCAGAGCACGCTACGGCGGGAGAACCCCAAAAACACCAACCACGCCCCCGTACCTCCACCGGAGAGGGGGAAAACAAGGGGGAAGACCCCTGGGGACCCCTAGCATGCATCTAAGCCACCAAAACATAGAATCATGGGCTAAAACCATAGATCGGGCGGCTCACCCCAAAACATGGAAAAACCCCAAAAACGCCCAAACATGCCTCTCTCGGCCTCCCCGCGGCCTACAAACCACGGAAAAGAACGGCGAAGAGCTAGGGAACGTCACCCTACCTCAATGGAGCGAATGCTCCGCCGGATCGTCCACGAATCGCGAAGAACGCTTGAAAACCCTCGTTCTTCCTTAAGCTTCCCACGCTTGCCGCACGCCCCCACGACCGCCTCGCCGCCGCCCACGTCGCCGCGCCGTCGCCCCGCCGCCGTCTGCAGCCGAAGGGGAGCTCGCCGTGGCCAACCGGGAGGAAGAGAGGGAGAGGGAGGGAGACACGGTGGAGGAGGAAGGAGGAAGAAGAAGATGGTGGGGGGAGAGAGAAAAGAAAAAGGGTTTTATAGAAAAACCCGGAAAATCCGTAAAATTCCAAAAAATAGGAAATCACACCCCCGCGATTCTCGGAACGCACCGATCGCAACGGTACCACTCGTGTCCGTGTGAACAGCCCGGTTCACCCGCAACGAGCGTCCGAAGAGAAAAGCCGAAACACACACCGGGAATCGGAAAACACACGCGGAAAAGCCGCGGAACGCCTCCGGGCCTCCGAAACAACTCCGGATCGCGCCGACCCGAACACGAAAGATGTCCGAAACGAAATTTCGGACACAACGGAGCCAGACACTCCGAAAACCAGATCCGGGACCCACGAAGAAGGATCCGAAAGGTCCGGGATATTACAGCAGCGGTACTACGAGGCCAACACATTATGAAGGCCACTCCGGCGTACTGGCCATGCCTCCAAACTGGCAAGCAAGACCCCGCTGCCCCGGCTGCCATCGACACCCACCTTGAATGGAGAGGTTGTATCGCCGCGGCCAGCACTCTACGATTCCCCATTAACGGCGGGTAGAGACACGATGAGTCCACCGCCGTCGTCCAGCTGCATGGCCTTGTCTGCAAAGAGGAAGAAGGGAAAACAGTGCCCACCCTTCCTTACGCTCCTTCCCACCAGAAGATAGGAAGATGTTCCAGCAACGGGGATCACCTCACCAAGTGCCTGCAGAAAGCAAACAATGGTCACGCACCACAAAGACAAGCGACATGAACTAGCAGCGAGACAGAAAGCCGCAATACCCAGAGACTTCTCGTCCCTTAAGGGATGGAACTTATCCGACTCAAGAAGCAGGACCCCCCTGCCGGTGTATAAGCGGTTAACCTTCTCCAAGGCCTCCCACCAGCCGTTCAGGTACCCGAGCCTGTACTGCTCAGAGACCGGGCCACCCTCTCCAGGCGCAGGCCATGGCCGCCATGGTACCGGCGCTGGGTTTCTCCGGAGGGCCAAAGGTTGACGAGGAGCCTACAGAAGTTCGTCATCCGACGAAGTACCGGACTCTCCCGATGACATCTTCTAAGAAGGCTACCCCCAAGGGTTCGCTAGTGCAAAGCTGATCGCCTGGGCACCGCGAAAACCACCATTTATAGGGGGAGCAAAGTCCCCAGAAGCATGAGGACTCCTACCGCCTCAATCAAATATGTGGAAACCGAAGCGACGGATCCCGAAAGTCGCGCCCTATCGCGGTTACCTCGAGGATGCCGCTTCGTATCCCCAGAAGATCTCATAATAGCCCAGAAGGGAGAAGGTACACGGGAGAAACTTCAAGACTTGCGAAATAAAGGAAGTTTTTTCAATTCCAAAATGCAAGAGTTTACAAAAGAAGATTGCCACCTAGGCAGAAATAGCCGAGCAGGGGCACCTTTCTAAAGGTGCACCCCGGACACATTGTCACGTGCCCCAGTCCCATCGGGCTCATGTGCGTCTACAAGTCCAGCGGGAGGTGACTCCTCATCCAAGTCCACCACTTGGTGCCCGGCCACCGAAACGTCAGCAGGTGCTCGCTCACCCGCACTCGGCATCAGCCTCTCGGCGCCCGCCTCTGCGGTGTCGGGTCCCTCTTCTCCGTCATCGGCGTCCGAGCTGTAAGGAGTTGAAGGAGGGGGGAGAACCGGGGCCGCAAGGCCAAGATTCTCCGTTGTGGCCTTCACAGCGGCACTCCAGCCCGCCTGAAAGGAGGCCACCGGGACCATGACCCCGTTGGAAGGGTAACTCATTATGTCATCTCCCACGGAGGGAAATATGATGTCGTACTCGAGGGGAATCTGGAAGGGTTCCCGTAACCCATGGATCACCCTATAGGCCACTAACGGTAGAGAACTGGGTCGACTAGCGCCCGCACCTAAAGTACTCGGCGCACCACCGCGGCTAGGAGCCGCCTCTTCCGAGGAAGAAGAATCGACGCTGAGGTTTCTTCTGCGCGGAGGCATGACTACAGAAGATGAAAAATATAGGGAAAGAATGATCCTCACCAAGTAAAGGGAGGAAGACGCCTACAACGAAGTGCGACAACCGGCAAGACGTGGGTACAATTTGCGAGAGACCTCGCAGCGGTTCTTATAACCGACCACTACGGGTCAACGTTATCCCCTAAAGGGCAGGTGAAAAGACGCCGGCTGCTACGGCGGTACAGCTACCGATGCCAGATGACCGTTCTGAGCCCACGCCCCAAGAACGAGAGAAGACTCGGGGTCATCATTACCAGCATGGCCTCTGCCACCGCCAGAGGCACCTTGCGCACCGAGCAAGCTCTCAAAGCTACCAACTCCCGTTGTACGAGGAAATCACCTTCGGATCTTACACTCCAGAAAACCCTCTCTTGAACTACTCTCAGCCCCCTGCAGAGTGCTCGGTGACTGAGAGTGGGGGGGGGGAAGTGAGGAGGGTAAATCCAGTTTGGCCCACATTCGACCCAATAACGACCGACCCATGCCCACAAGCTTTCGATAAGCGCGTAAACTGACATATGCGGCCCAATTCGACCCGACCTTGGATTCTACAGTAAGGGGAAGCGCGGTTCTTGCCGGAAAACACTCCAACGATCGACCGTTGCCCTCACGACGTCGGCCTTGACCCCGTAACGGGCGAGCACCCCCATGAGTGCCGTAAGACTCGCCCAGGGACCGGCCGGCGCCGAGGCTATCGCCCCCCAATGGGAAACTCCCGCCAATATAGCGGGGGAACGTTACTCTACTAAGCAGACCCTTCCCTCTCAAGGGATGAGGTCCCTCGCTCCAAGATAACCCATATAAAAGGGACATCGACAGAAGAGAAGGACATAGTGGATACTTCTACCATAAGAGCTTCCTACTGAGAATAAAGCGATCAGACCTACCACAACAACAGAGAGGCTACCCGCAACTCTCAGAGAGAATCCTCCTCCTGCACGGCCTTACCACGCAGCGAGCACTCTCCGAGTACCCACCGGGAGTGGCGAGCATGCGTGCAGAGGACCTACACGCCTCTCAGATCGTCTACTATGGACTCGACTTCTCTCTTACTTCGCTATTCTCTATTGCTCATTGATCCTTTGCTGACTTAAGTATCGGAGGGTTGTCCCTTGGGGTAACACCCGGGACTCCTTCTGACGCCTCTTCGATTTCTTGATGTTTGTAGACCTCCACGGGCGCAAGACGACTTCCCCAACAAATAAATAAAGAATGTGGTACGTGGCCTAGGAATCATTTTCCTGCCACTATAGGGTGTTTGAGCATTTGATGCTCTAAGGATACATGCTCTCTGTAAGCAAGGTCGATCTGCTAACACCATAAAAGTCAGCAAGGTATCTGGTTCTTGAAAAATCAATAAGTTGGCTGCTGAGACCTGACCAAAATTAGCAAGGGAGCTGACCCTTGAGAATCAACTGGTAAAACCTTGGTTAGAAAGTTAATGGAATATCCCGGGCGAGTTATAGAGGGATTAAGCGTAGGGAAGCAGAAGGCTGACCAAACCAATATAAATCTCTTGTCTCGTATAGTTTGCCTGCTTATTTATACTTCTATGTTCCACTAGGTACGTATTTAAATTGTGACAAAATTTTTATATGCTATTGTACTTCCAGGCACAACTATTTACCCCTTTAGGGTGTGCTCGATTACTAATAATTTCATTGGACTTGGAAGCCTAGGTAGTGATGGGCATGCGGTTGGACTTAAAATTTTACAAGAGATTATAATAATTGGAATCCCCAAAATCTCATCTATCTCGTAGGTATTTCAAAATGCACCTAGAGAGATAGAGGAACAAAAGGTGTCAAAAGTTCAAGGAGTTTCTTTAACGAAACTTATTCTCTCTCTAGAGTCTTTTGGAAAAAATCTAAAGCCAATCCTCGTACCCAAACGCGGAACATTTGTTATTGCGGGTTATGGGTTTGGGTCAATGATGACTTGATTTCATCGTGTTTGCATGGCGGTGTTCTTTGCTATCTTCTATCTTGCTTGCATATGGCATTTGTTGGAATCTCCAAAATCTCACCCTATGGGCATTTTTAAACGTACCCTTAAAAGAGACACAGGAACAAAAAGTGTCCAAAGTCTAAGAAATTTGTCTAAAAGAGTTTCTTCTCTCTTTAGAGATTTTTGGAAAAAGTTAAAGCCTATCCTCATTCCTTATCGCACAACAGGTGTAATTGTGGGTCGTGGGCTTGGATTAGTGATGACTTGGTTTCACCATGTTTGCAAGGTGAGATTGTTTGTTATTTTTTATCTTGCTTGGATATCTGTGAAGTTTGATTCGGTTCAAGAGGGTGGGAGTTTTTTAATAATCCCTCTTTCATACATTTTATAGTGTCAGGGAAAGTCAAGGATTTTTTCACAATGCTAATCACATTTAGCACGGGCGAGCATTAGGTCTGATAATTATTCATTTAAAATTTGAATCAAATTTGAATTCATATTCGTTTGAACATATAATTATTTGAATAAAATATCTGATATATAATTTAATCAGATATCAGATAATCCGATTATTAATCAGATATCAGATAATCCAATTATTAATCAGATACGAATTTAGATATTACGATATCCGTGTTAGATATTATCTGACCGAAGATGAACACTTAGATGAATATCTAAGGATCAGCATATTATATATACAAGTAACTCAAATCTTAATATATTGTTTGGTTGTAATTTTTATCTCTTTTTTCTCTCAAAATAAAATTTAAAAATAATAACCCCACTTACACCAATTTGGTAAGTCTCATCTCTTTTTTTTAGGATGAAGTTCAATCTTTTGATAATCGCTCTCAAAATAAAAACAACCTCCACCCTTTCTTTTTTAAGAAAATAATTCACCACACTCTCGCATGACCTGCACGACTCAACTTCAAGTAGGCCTAACAATTATCTATTTAAAATTCGAACCGAATTCAAATTCGTATTCGTTTGATAAGATAATTATTCAAATAAAATATCCGACAGATAATTTAATCGAATATCTGATAATTTGATTATTAATTGGATACGAATGTTGGATATGATACTATATGCTCTGTATCCGCTCTGTTTACATATCTAGCGAGCGCACATGATTATTCAAGAATTTTTTTTTGAATTCCATTCTTAACCATTGCGCACGAACACGTAAACCGTCACGTTCGTAAAACGTAAGTTCATTTCTCACGTTTGAATTTAATTAATAATATTAATAATTTTTATTAAATATTTTATTATTTTGATAATACATATATTTTGTAAAATTTTTTAAAAATAATTTAAAAATAATTTAAAAATAAAAATAAATGAGTTCAATATGAATAGTGATGTGATATGTGGCATTTTTTGTTTGGTTAGGTCTATTAAACTTAATAAATCTTTAAACATTTAAATAAGAGTTTTAACAAATTTTATTTAAAATTATTTTTATGTTACTTATTATAATAATATATATTTAAATCAAAATATAAAAAATATACTTAAGGATCTCTCTATCATATTAATATGATAGTATTTGCAGTAAAAGTTGATATTCGAGATCAAGTGGGGGAGGGTTAATGACTAAGTGAGAGGTTAATATCTTTTAATTACTCGCAGAATCTATAAAAATCTCCCTAAGAAAAGTTTTTTAGGATTCTATAAAATCAAGATTATTTGAGTCTAATTTCTCTCTCTTGTCAAAATTTGTGAGATACAAAATCGAGACAAATATTAATTATGTAGTTGGGTCCGTGGAGATCACGGATTTTAATGATTAAAATCTTAAAATCTATAATCCATTAGATTTTCAAACGAAGCCCAGTGGATTAAGTGAATCATTCAAATTTCGAGAAAAAAATTGACATCCTTTATTTATTATAATTTTTCTCATATTGTTTGAAAGATATATATATATATATATATATGACATTTTAATCCTTTTATATGAACTAGAGATATCTTATCTGTTAACTATTTTTTCTCCAAGTTACATACTGCCTAAATGAAGACTGAGAGGGCGGCGCTTACATTGAATGCCTATTTTTTTTGTAAGAAAAGTATGTGAAAGTATGGTATGCATGCAAATCCATTTCTTTCATCATTGTGGGTTATTAGAGACGTAAGCAGGGTTTGACGAACCGTTTCGGGACAGGTCGAATCATCCGTCTCGAATCATCCCAATTAAATATCGGGACGATCAATATGTGAGACGCAATCGAGATGTAACATATATTTGTATAATTTTTTAATATCAAAATAATTTTGTAAGTCAGATTAGTTGAGAACTTTTGATGGTTGACAGTGAGGTCAGTGATTCGAATTGCGTTAAAAGCATATGTTTACATTTTTTTTAACTACAAAGTTAAATTTAAGGTAAAAGATGCGTAAAAACATAAGCAAAGTGAGATTCAAACTGCGGTGGTTCGAGTTTTCGGTGAGATTACCTAACCAGCTAAGTTAAAAATTCATTTGAGTATTATTTTTATATAACATATATATAAAGGTTATTTAAACTGGGACGGAACAGAGCGAGATAGAACCGTACCATCCCGTACTGGTAAAAAATCGGGACGACCGGTACGGCCGGTCCGGCAAACCCTGGATATAAGCACACTAAACATGTAGAAAATTCTAATTTTATAATTTATATATAAAAGTATTTTTTTAATTAACAACTCTGTCATTAGGGAGGACTTGTGGGACTTAAGGGGCATCATGGCCAATTATATTTTTTCTAACCTACTATATATGCGTGGCATCCAACTCAACTAAATCTCATCCAACCCCAATTAGAAATAAGGGACATTTAGTTTTTAGCCTCTATAGTCATTCATATTTACTGATTAGTCTATTCAATCTAGATAATTTTTTAAAACCCTTTAAAGTATCAAGTTATTTACTAAAACGTCTCATATTACTGCAAAAGTCTCTTGAAAAAATTATCTGAAAAGGGTGTCTAACAAATAAATATGTAATTATGAGGGTTTATAAATAAGGGTCTAGATAAACTTATAGACCCTCTTTTACAATGGAGTTGTCGGGCGTTGGTCGGGTGACTGCGTTGACCGCGGAGAGAGAAATCTCGTCTCCCCCTCATAGAAAATCATTAACCGACCTCGGTTGACTTACTCAACCCTCCAGGATCGAGTAAGTCAACCGAGCTCAGATGTCAAAGGGGCCCATAGGGGTTGAAACTGAACAACCTTTAAAAACAAGTTAGTTGACTATTAACATGGCAATTCATCTCGATCCGACTCCCAGTCCCAGACCATCCATTTAAATTTCAAGAAATTTCATTGGCCGCGCACGGGGTCGTGCACGTCGCTGCACACGGAAACCCGGACTTACAACCGCCACCATATGTATCAGGTGCACACAGAAACAAAGACTTACTCCTTCTTGTGATCCAAGCAGCAGAGGAGGAGCGAAAGGGGGAGAGAAGCTGCCTCGAGAGCACGAAGCTGAAGCAGAAAAAGAAGAGCTCGGCAAGGATGGTGGCGGCGAACCTGAAGGCGGAGACCTTCTCTCTGATGGACCAGAGGGCGTCCATCGAGGCGCAGATGAACGCCATCATCGCCCGGCTCAGCCAGCCCGGCGGCCCCGGCATCACGGGCGATCTCCTCGATTCTGAGGTACGGCGGCTCTTTGTTTCCCCTCCCCCCCCTCTGTTGTCTTTATAGGGTTTCTTTTCTGGGGGAATCGGATCCTTGGCTCATTGGTTGCTGGTGGTGTCTGTGACGGCATGCAGGGGTTTCCGCGGGCGGATATCGACATCCCCGCCGTTCGGTCGGACCGCCGCCGGCTTGCTGGTAGGGAAAGATCGCCCGATATTTGTTTTTATCATGTCTTTGGTGTTGTAATAAGCTGCATGCCTTCATTTGAGTTGGTGATATGCGTGTATTAGTCTTCATTAAATGTTTTCTTTTTATCTCATGGTCGCTTCTGATGGTTTGGGGGAAGGTCCCTGGGTATAGATTTGGTGCTTACGTTTCATAAAAACTAAAAAGGGAAAAATGTTTGTTCTTTGCTATGTTTTATAGAATATGTTCTGCATTTAGGAAGGTCTGCTTGTGGCCTGGCCTTATGTGACCGGCCACACTGCCATCAAAGTGTTTCACATGGGATGTTATGGAATGCCTCTGATCGTTGGTGAATGAAAATAATTTATCTTGATTGCATTTCACTATCTGTAGCATGTGACCATGTGCTATTGTGTTCCCCGTGAATAATACGTAGAGCTAATATATAATCCCGGTAAGAGTATTTTTCATTTTTATTCCTATTTTCTTCTTTCTGTTCAAACCATTAAGTTGAACTTCAAGCTTATAAGCTTCCTGGTGGACCTTTTATCCATTTGTGCAGTTTTAACATTTGTCTTTCTTTCAATATTTTGTTAATATTTAAAGATATCTACTAGTGGTAAACGCTAGTTTGATTTGATGTTGTCTGTCCAGAACTTCGCAATGACTACAAAGACATCACAAACAAAATTGATCAGAACTTACAAGTGTTGCATTCTGCAAAACTTGCACAAAGTGGATCAGCACCTCCAAGAGATTTAGGTATATATGTCCAAAATGCTGGCATAATGTTGCACATATATTTGTAGTTTTTGTAAATCGCTTTGCTTCAAAAGGATATAAATGCAGTTTTAACATCTATCTTGTTGGGTACATTTTTTACAAACGATGGAGGGAATTGCTTTATAGATTTAGATTGAGACCCCACCATCTTGAACATAGAATACTTACCCTTTTGAGAAGCATTTGATAATATTTCCCAAGAAAGAACACAGTCGTGTATGTCTTCAATCTCATCCATCTAATCATCTGCAAGCTTTATGTGGCTTGCTTTTGAAATATGATTAGTTAATTCATTAATAGCAGCTTGTACATGTCCCTTTTAAAGCTAATCCTATTTGTACCTTTTTATCCTTCTCCTCATTCTAATTTTGTGCAGGCCACTTAGCTTTTTAGCTATTTTGTCAAAGCAAATTTCAAAAGAATGTGAATTGTTGAGTGAATTACTCTTGAGATCTAGGTTTCTTCAAGCATGTGTTGCAGAAAGAAATTCTATTTAGTATGTCAAAGAGGAAAAATAGAAGATCATAGACAGTGCAAGCAAATATCTCATTTCCAGTTCAAAAACAAATGTCCTACTCAATGATCTAGATACTTTTCTGTGGTACCGGAGGGCACAGATGGTGATGGTGATACCCCACCATCATCAGCGATTGCGTGTGCTTCCTTCATGGAAATATGGTACACTTGTTGAACTGAGAAAAGGGAATGTGTTGGACTATCCACTTAAAACTATGCAGCTTGAGGCATTGACAGTGAAATATTATGTTTAACAGTCAACAAGTGAAAATGCCGACATTTCTGATCTTGAAGAAATACTATTTTTTACAGTGTATATATCATATATATTCTTCTTTTCTTTTGAGTAATTCGTGGTGCACTGCCTGGCTTGGTGCACTAGGTATTTTTTTTTGAGATCGGGGCTGATATACCCTACATGTCTGTACAGTCCGATCCTCTGATTGGACAACTCAAAAAAATAAAAAAATGAAGATTAGTAATGGGCTGACTACTTTTGGCCCATTAAAAGTGCTCGATTTTTGTTTTTTTTGAAAAAATTTGAGTTGTCAAATCTAAGATCGGACTGTACAGACATGTAGGGTAGGCCGGCACCGATCTCAATTTTTTTATTAAAAAAATTACCTGTCAGTCGTTGCACCAAGCAGGGTTTGACAACCCGTGCGTACCGTCCGTCCCGGTTTTTCACTGGGACCGGGACGGAATGGTACGGGCCAGTACCGTTGCATACCGAGACACAAAATACTATTATTTATATATATTCTAATATAATATAACTCAAATGTTTTCATAGCTCAGTTGGGTGAGTTACATGCGGTTTAAACGAACGTCCACGGTTCAAATCCCGCCTCTGCCATCTTTTGAAATGTTTTTTTATAAAATAACTATACAAAAATTGAATAAAAAAGATGTGGAAGACACGGTTCGAACTGAAGATCTCACGTTTGAACGTGAGGGCGCACAACCAACCGACATACAAGTGTTATTCAATATAAAAAAATTAATATAATATATATAGCGTCCCGGTTGCATCCCACAGATTAGTCGTCCCGGTCTGTGGCTGGGACGGGACGGGACAGGCGGTTCGCCCCGTCCCGTCTCGGTTTGTCAAACCATGGCACCAAGTATTACTCCTTTCATTTTTTTAATTCTCTACCATGACTGGTTGCTTAGATGAATTGCCTAGAATGCATAATGTTAATAATCAAATTTATCTTGTGCTGGAGTTCCATTATCTTTCTTTCACTTACAAGACGAAAATCAGGTGCCAAATAAGCAGTTTCCGTGCTTGTACAGATACAATTACCTCCACTTCTACAACTGCAGCTTCTGCCAGCATGACAGACGAAGACTCACATGTGGGTGTACCTTTTGCAATGGTTGATGAGATAACTGAAGAATCTCCTTCAGCAGAAGATGGTTTGCAGCTTGGTGATTTAATTGTGAAATTTGGTAATGTGGCAATTGGTGACGAATTGCTCCCAAGACTTGCTTCTGAAGCTCAGTTGAACCAGGGGAAACCAGTATCTGTCACAGTTATTAGACAGGGTTCTCCAGTGAGCTTAACGGTAACACCCAGGCAATGGCATGGTCGTGGACTCTTGGGGTATGCTTACTACTTTGACATTCATGCTTAGCTACGAAGTCAAGTTTGATCTCATGCATTCTATGTTTTTTTAACCACCATATTTTTGTCCAAACTATGATGCCTTCGATCTGATTTCAACTTCTTTTGGGGTAAAAGAAATCTGCAAGATTCAAGGATGGCAAACTCGGTTTCGGTCTCGGTTTCGCCCGGGTCCGAAACCGAGTCGACTCGGTTTCGGTTTCGGTTTCGGCCAAAACCGGCCGAAACCCATATAACAGGTTAAAAAAATTAAAATTAATTCTAAAAAATCTGAAAAAAATCATAAAAAATATAAATAACCACTTAAAATCACAAAAAATCATAAAAATCATTACACATGCATTTCATTGTATAAGTTAGTGCAATAACCTTGAAGTAGACAACTACAAAAATTCAACTTCAAACATTGAACATGTGTAAGTCATATTCCATTGTACATTAATAGAAGCAGTACAATAAACCAATTTGGACAAAATAAATGTTACAAAAATTCATTGATTCTTACCTAATATGGATAATAATTACTAGAAGAACCTTCTCCCTCATCGTCTGGCCCTTGATGTCGATACCCATAACCAGGTTGCATGTATGGTCTATATTCACTATAACCAAACAATGAGGTAGCCAAGTCCTGCATCCCTCTTTGGATCCCTCTTGGAGTGTTTGGTTGGCTTGATTCGAATCCAGTATCAACATAGGAATCTTGAGGAAGAGAAGAGTCACTGGTCGAATATGGATGGAACTGAAATGATGGTTCATAATTCTGGGCCCCATAAATAGCTGCTTCATGTTGGCCACCTTCGTAACCTGGTGAACCATATCCGTGCTGACCTTGACTATATCCAGTAGTACCACTTGCAGCACCTGCACCACCTGTACCACCTGCAGCACTAGTACCACCTGCAGCACTAGTACCCCCTGCAGCACCTCCGGGATGATCATCATCATCATCATCATCATCATCATCAGAATCATAAGAAACCAGTCGCCTTTTAACCTTTGAGGATGCTTTTTTCTCTTTTGGAGTGCTTTTTTCAATCAACGTTGACACGAGTCCTTTTCCCCTTGGCGTGTGCCTCACATAAATCTGCTTCAACTCCTCAATTGCCAGGTCCTCTCGAGCAGCAGCATTTGCCCTCTCAGTTTGCCCATGCACTGATGTACTTCTTCTTAAGGAGGACATTCTAGGAGTGACTGGCCTGCTATCTGTATCTGAGTGTCTAGCTGGCTCAAACTCGAACTGCTCCTCAGTGTCATCAACCACCCTAGACTGGTGCGCATGAGTATCTCTGGCCCTCTTTGATTTGCTTCTTAATTCGGGATCTCTTGCCTCATCTTCATCAAGTATGCCCTCTGCCCATCTTCTATCATCAACATCAAAAACGGGCTCATCAACCTGCTCTCGTGTCTCCACCCAAGACTGCAAGGGATTATCATCATCAAATAAGGCATCCACATCAATCTCTACGGCGGCATCCTCGGCGACGCGTTTGTCTCGCAGCTGTTGTCTCAACCTCATATTCTTTATTCTCAACCTCATATTGTAGTGGCAGTACACTAATTTCTCTAACCGATCAGCCTTTAGCCGATTGCGAACCTTTGAGTGTATAAGGCTGAACGTGCTCCAATTCCTTTCACATTGGCTTGCTGATGTGGTTTGACTCAACACCCTGATTGCAATGAAAGCCAATGCAGAACTGCCCGATTGTCTATTGTTCACCATGATCCACCAGTCAGCTGTTACACCAACCAACAATAAACAAATAAATATAAGATGTAAATAAAAATTAATTAAGGAAGATGTAATTGTAAAGAAAGCACAAAGATGAAGTATACCTGGGCTCACTCTTCCCACTGCGTATTGCAATTGGGAGTCAGAATACGTCCCACTTTTCATTCTATAGGAGGTCATCTACAAAAATTACATAATAGATTAGCATTACTACGTAAGTAAATTCTATACCTCTTATTCATGAAATCAAACAGGCCAACCTCTACTTCCGCCTGAAGCCTCTTATCTTGTGTCCTCGATAAACGACCAATGACTCTTAAAGTGCCTTGAAGCACCTCGGCATCAACATGTGCATTGGCATTGTACATTAATCGAGGGTTCAGAAAATAACCTACATTTGTATATAGTTAATGTATGGTCAATAATATATGAATACAAATAATCACTCACCAGCTGCATGCAAGTCGCGGTGTAATGTGGTGTCCCATCTATGGTCAATAATCTTCCACCACTTTGCATGTTCTTTGGGAAGGGACTCCTGCAACTCCAATTTCGCACGGTCCATGGCCTCATAAAGATATCCCATATCATTCTTATCATCGCCATCCACCAATCTTAGGACCTTCACGAGGGGGGTGACTACTTTCATGTATCGTGTTACTCTGCCCCAGAATTTGTTGTCGTCTACGATTCGACAGACATCCAAATAATCCATCTGAGCATCAACATTGCCCTTGTCGATGTATTCCCGCAGGGTATTATGGTACATGAAAGCTTTCAACTCATTCTTATACCTGTGCAAAGAAATAAAATTTGAATCAAATACAGATCATAACTATAAGGATAAAGAAGTAATAATTGAGTTCAACAGTATACCTATGCAGAGACTCCAAAGAAATAAAATTTGAAACAAATCTGGTTGGCCCTGCACGTATAATATCTCGCCCCCCACTTGCATGCTCCCTGAACATGTTCAATATCCTAGGATGGCCATAAATATACTGGGTAATCTTTTGTCCCCTTTCAACCGTCTTCTTCACATGTTTGTCCTTCCCTATGTCTTCAAGTATGAGATCAAGACAATGTGCTGCGCATGGGAGCCAATATAAATGCCTGCGCTTATGCATCAATTTCCTCCCTGCAGCCTTATAACTGGCTTCATTATCAGTCACAACTTGTACAACATTTTCTTCACCAATTTCGTCTACCATGTTGTCCATCAAATGAAACAAATAATTGGCATTTTTTTCAAAATTTGATGCATCTACAGATTTTACAAATACTGTACCTTCGATGCAATACACCAAAAAGTTAATCATGGACTTTTTTGTGGTACCAGTCCAACCATCACACATAATAGTGCATCCTCTCTCCATCCATATATGCTTGAAGCTTTCAACCCACTGATGGAGCTCCTCAACCTCTGCCTCAAGGTCACGCCCGTATATGTCCCGACGTGACGGCGCCTTCAACCCAGGGCCAGCATCTGCTATGGCATCCAACATAGGTTGAAAATGTTCACTTTCAGCAGCATGTGCAGGGACACCTGCATGAAAAAATCATTTACAGATGCTTTTAAATGCATGCCCTGCAACTTCTGCAGATTTTTTGACCCCTCTTAATGCACTTTTGATCTTAGGTTATGTAGCCTGGGGCCTTCTGTGGAGATAACTGTCCATGGGGCCTGCTCTCTGCGTCTGCGGGGGCGGGGCAGCAACATCAGGACGTCGTGCAGCTGTACTGGAGTAGGTCCCTCCTGAACCCATGGGTGCCTTTCCTTTCCTTCGAGCGGCTTCTTCACGCTCCCTTACTTCAGTCAGTTCCGGATCAGAATCTTCAGTGCCTTCCTCATCATCATCCCTCCTAACCCTTCTGCCAGAAATCTCCTCAGCAATTTCCTCCTCATCCTCAGCTCTTTGTTGCACCCTTTCCTTTTTCCCCACAAGGCACTGGCGCATCTCCTCTCGCACCTCTCGTGGACAGTGGTCGCATTGTCTCACCTCTCCTCGTACCCCTGCCAAATGTTGCTTGCCTCTGGTAATTCCGCCATACATCTCCTTACGACAGTAATTACATTTAACCTTCCTTCTCTTAGCATCAACTAAGGACATGTGGGCCCACCCCGGATCCTCCTGCCCTTGCTGCTCATGTGTTTGCTGACGTCTAGGCATGATGCTGCATTAAGAAGTTACACAGTCAAAGACAAACAATTGTAAGTACAAAACAAAAGACCCAAATTTATGAATGAATTAGGGCTTAATTACCAAATAACCCTTAATCACCCTTCATAAAAATATAATCCCAGCATGATCCTACCTCACATTCATCAATGAAACTTAATTAACGTTCAATTGTGGCTAAGAAACTCGAATTAGACAAAAGGCCCAATTTTTATGAACTAATTAAGTCTTACTTACTAATTAAGCCCTAATTACCCTTCATAAAAATACAATCCCAGCATGATCCCATCCCACATTCATCAATGAAGCTTAATTAACCTTCAATTGTGGCTAAGAAACTCGAATTAGACAAAAGGCCCAATTTTTATGAACTAATTAAGTCTTAATTATTAATTAAGCCCTAATTATCCTTCATAAAAATACAATCCCAGCATGATCCCACCCCACATTCATCAATGAAGCTTAATTAACCTTCAATTGTGACTAAAAAACTCGAATTAGACAAAAGCCCCAATTTCTATGACCTAATTAGGGCTTAATTAGCAATTAACTCTTAATCACCCTTGGGAAAAATTAATTACCCGCATGATTCAACCCCAAAATCCTCAATGAACCTTAATTTAACTTCAATTGAGCCTAAGCAAACCAATTTAGACAAAAGCCCCAATTTTTAAAATCTGATTAGGGTTAATTAGCAAATAACCCTTAAGCCCTTAATCACCCTTGGAATAAACTTAATAAGCAAGACTTGCTTACCCCAAATTTTTAACCCAACCAAAAGAACACAACAAAATAATCAAACAAAACCCAATGAAATTAACCTCAAACAAAATAATCAAACCCTTGAAGTTGAAGTTGTGTTGGCCTCGGTGTGCGGCACAAGAAGGCTCCCTCAGACCTCAGTCCCTCTCGGCCTCTCCCTGTCGGACGGCCTTTCACCCTTGGTCGGACAGCTGCCGGCAGGAGCAGCCGCAGGCAGCAGCCGCAGCACAGCAGCAGCTGCAGCCTGCAGCACAGCAGCGGCAGCAGCACAGGCGCACGGCAGCGGCAGCAGCAGACACCACCCGCGACGCAGACAGGCTAGACAGCAGGGGGGGAAGGTTTCGGCCGAAACCTGTGGGTTATGGGGTTTCGGGGGCCAACACTTGCCATAAAATCACTAGTTTCGGCCGAAACCAAACGGTTTCGGGCCGAAACCGTTTGGTTTCGGGCGAAACTCGTATCGGTTTCGCCCGAAACCGATACCTCCCTTTAGTTCCGGATTGCTACAGTGTTTAATAGGTGTTTCGGATCGGTTATGGCCGAAACCGATACTCGGTTTCGGCCGAAACTGCCATCCATGGCAAGATTTCACTGTTGGATGTCCTCTTCAGTATGTCCTTCCTTCAAAGTCTAATTTGCTTCACTTGTTTAAGTTCCATGTACATTATTACTGCAACTTCTCAGTGAATCTCAAGCAGTCTAAAACAAGATGGAGCTGGAGAGATGGATTTCTTTCACTACCAATTTTGATATTACTATTACACACTTTATTTACTTTTGTGGATAAAAAATTGTCCACATTCTTTGTACTAATAAGGCTTCATATTTAGTAGTGGAATTCTTCGACTGCTCATGTCCAAGATTTCCTTGCAGGTGCCACTTTCGGATCTTGTGAGGGTCCTCTCCATCCTAGGTCCTTTTGAGGACAAGATGTTGGTAAGCATTTATGTAGCAAACTTTAATATGTGAAGTACATGTGCATGCGCACACTGGCTTGTGTCATTCTGCCTATGCATCTTTTTAAAGATTGCAGTTGGTAAATGGCTGTACACCTTTTACAGAATGTGAATGTGAATATTTACTTTCTAGATGTATGTTGATGCACAAGGATAAAATGTCGGCATTTTGAAATCAGAAGCTATCATGTTTAACTGGTATTACCACCATTCTTGTGGGTACAGTCATGGTTGTAATACATGGCTGTGCATTGTAGTAATCTCGAGTTCCAGGCAATTAATGGGAGGATCGGCGTACCTGTGAAGAATTCCAGTTTGTGTAGCCTGTTTTAAAAAATGAATCATATCTCAAACTTGACCTGCGTTCTAATTATCGTTAACTACTGTGTCATTTTACGGGATGTTCTTGGTGTTTGGGTTTATGTAGAAAAGTTGAAAAATGAGATCGAGGCTGACGCTGCAGCCAAGTTCTGCGGTTTTGGTTTGTGGAAAAAATGTAGCCTAAATCACATCTAGGGAGATTGGATACGGAGAAGATTAGCATGGCCGACAAGAATGGCATGCACAAATCGAGAAATGATCCAAAAACCAAAACTAGGAATTTTGGTTCCAATGGTTTTGAAACCGAAACTTTCAGAATTTTCGGAGTTCATCACTTTACGTTGTTATCGTCTATATGCTCAATAGTAAAGAGTCTTTTTCACTTATTGTCTGAGGATTAAGCAGAAGGTTCAGTAATTTAACGTGATATTAGGGCATGTGGTTATGGAATCTCGGTTAGGAGATTTATGTGCGAGAGGTGAGGGTGAGACTCACATAATCTCTCTCATCGGATACGTTACACAATTTAGCTTATTCTGTTAGGTCCTGTTTGATAGCTGGGTAGCATAAGGGGAATATCTTAATTGGGGGTGTATTATTTCATCTTATTTCATAATTTAGTTTGATAATTATGAGCGTACTCTACATTTTAACTCTTAGAATAATGATATTTATTCAGCTTACTTTGTTACTCTGCACAGGATTCAAGATGATTTTGAAAATTAAAATTATCAAAAAACTCTCTGTCATTCAGGTCAATTCCTTTTCATCCATGGTCCACTGCAACGTCACATGAACTCTTCCTAATATCTTACAATAAAGATAATTTCATATAAATTTATAAACTCTTTTGTTGGTCAAAAACTTTAGATTACCGTATGAAATTTGATATGATATTAATTTGTAGTTTAATGTAACTATAGTTTATAATTTATATATATTTATTTTGTATAAATTTATTTATCGATATATGTATGCACTAACTTTTTATCTTTATACGAAACGGACCCTATCGATTTATCAAATCCTGATCTTACGTACCGTTACTTCACTTTTTGCCCATGTACTCTCGTTAACTTGGTCCTAATACAAATGACAACAAGCCGTACCCCTAAACGTCGGGGAAAATGTATTAAAGTATACTGGCGACTTAATAACCACGCCCAATATCTTGCTTTAATCTTTGCCTTCATATTTTGCGTAGCTCTGTGCTTGTTGGAAGACAAGCTTTGGAGGAATTTGAGATGTAATTGCAATTTTTTTTCAATTCATTTCTTTTTCAGGTTGTATTTAAAGTCCAGATATTATAAAAATCATGATCCTCTAATTTGATGGGACTTCTTAGGAAAGGCTTTTTCAAAAAAATAATTCGATTGCTTAACCTATATTTAAAAACATTATCATGCACTTTTCACAAAATATCGCATATGTGCAAAGAAATTGGTGCCTACAGTGCAAGGTCTAATTTGGATGGTCAATATTTAATTTGCATAATGGTACCCTCGAGTAATTTATTTAATTGCTTATGTAGAGATAGGCAAGGACGTTTTTTTCAATATAGACTCCATTGCTAATAACTATTCTGGGCTCCAAGCAAAGAACATAGAAAACGGAGGGGATTAGGGTTAATCCATCAAATATCAAGAATAAATTATTCTGCTCCACTTGGATCGGGTTATCCCTAACCTGGAAAAAAAGAGAGCCTCTACGCTTCACTTTGATTTGGGATCAAAGATAACCCGATTAAAGTCAAGTGGATTTATTTTATCCACTTTTATTCTTTCTTACTTTGGCATGGTATCGGATTAAGTTATCCCACTTATGGAGGTGAGATAGGTTAATCCGACTTAAGTCGTATTAAATCACTTTTAAGCGGATTATCCAAATCTACTCTCGTCAAAGCAAAATGATTTAAGTTTAGACTAGAGTGAGGATAATCCTGAGATAAATCCCAGACAAAGTGGGGCTACCAGTTTGAAGGTTGGGATCCAGTAACGAATGCCATAGTGATTTCCTAGCTGTGTGACTCACATTCGTCGAGTTGCAGTCCCAGACGTGATGGCACGAAGTGCCTAGCCGTGACCCGTGTGTACGGTTTGCTGACTTATTGATTTGTATCGGATTGAGATCGTCTTGATTCCGTACGATACACTCAAATTGCATGTGACTCGAGTTGACTCGGCTCGAGTCCATCCCGTCCTCCCCCCACCTGTCACTCTGGCGGCTCCCTTGCTCGCAGACCAACCCCCTCGCCCCCCCAACTACGGTAGCCACCTCTCCCACACCAACAGCCCTCCACCCCGATTGACACTGCCCCTCCCCCAGCTCAAATCGACCTTGAAACGTCTTGAATCTGACCAAACTCGCCTCCTCAAATTTCTCCGACGATATATCCGCCTCTCCACCATGTAAACACGCTGAAAATCGATCCGATCGTGCCGGTCAGTTTCTCCGGTGATGACCCGCTTTGACTCGATCGATCCAAGAAACATATGAGATTGATTTCTCTCATATCAAATGCGGTATGCCCGACTCGGTGCGAGTCGCACCGAGTCTACGAACCATGCCCATGTGTACTTGGGTAGAAGAGAAACTACCGAGAGTCTTCTAACCCTGACTGATATATAAGAAAAAACTTCTTTTCGTTATTCACCATAGAAACGCAAAACTAGGGCAACATAAGAGATAAGACAAACTTTCCATGACATTGAGACACCCTGGAGTTGCAAATTTTGGTGGAAGGGCTTGTGCTTACCTTCAGCGCAATTGTCGGTGGACGAATGAACTGAAATTCAGGCGATAAGTATATTCAGAAAATACGATCAATCTTTGTAATATCTTGTCTTCTCTTCACTTTGTTCAGATGTACAGAAATAAATGTAATTGGCATCTTGTTCGGATGCAAATCAGAGACCTTATTAGAGAAGCCGCAACAATTTCACCGATCAAGTCCACAGTAGGATTGCGGCTTTTCCTGTAACTCGCTAATTTTGCATACAAACATTACGAGAGAAAGATAAAATGTCAGTTGATTGTTCCAACTTACTCTACTGACATCCATTGGATGCATTCATTCGGCATTTCCATCCCATGAAGAGCTCGGACGGAAAAATATCGAAGACATGGTTGAACAATCCGTTTCACAGAGTGACTAGAACCTAATGCAGTACCTGGTGCGAGTGAGTAAATAGAAGGAAAGATTATTTCTATATCCTCGAAATCCTGTGAAATTATCTCTATATTCCTAATTTTATCATATTTATCATAATATCCTTAAAAAATAACCATTGTCCCCCTACTCTTAAAACTCCTTGAAACAGAAAAAAATTTACCTCTGCACCCTTACGAAAAGACATAATGATTATTTTCTTAAAAATTTCAGAGATATTATGATAACTACGATAAAGATAAAAAGATAAAAATAATTTTGAAAGATTTAATAGATGTAAAAGGTAATTTTCCCTAAGTAGAATGAAGCCCTCGTTAGCGTTAGGTTAGGGGTGAACATGATTCGATTAAGTTCAATTTGGAATCATATTTTTTCAAATTTTTTCATATTTTATTATAATATATATAAATTTAATGACTTATATGTATATATAATAAAATACTTATATTATATATATATAATTAAAATTTTAAATATTTTTAAATATTTATAATATATACTATTAATAAAAAATATATAAACAATAAATTTAATTTATTCGATTTGATTCGATTTCACTAGTTATGAAATCAAATCGGGCTGATTCGACTTCAAACCGAATCAAATCGAACCGAATGATTCGGTTTGATTTTTCGATTTGAATCGAATTATAAACAACCCTAATTCTCGTGGCATCACTCCCATACATAACTCCACATTAAAAGAGAAAAATAAAAGACTGTCCTGTAGGCTCTAATCCTCTTCTTTGGTGGAACGAAATGTCCCCCCAAGAGCAAAAGTCATACTTGCTTTATTATTGTTTAAGAATTATGTTAAAGCACAACGGATATTCTGTTGGGTGAGGAGACTGTTAACATATTTAAATCAGTGCCCACCTCAACAAAGATGTTTCTTTGGAGAAAACTCTAGGGAACTGCCATCACTCGAAGGCGGGAACAAGCATCATCTCAGCTGAGACGATGGAGAAGGTACTCGACTTGGACGAGCTTGGTTAGAGGCATAACCCAGTCTCCATAGAGGCGCGCGACGACCATCGGGTCGATCTTGGACTTGGATTTGCCCTTCTTCTCATTATTTGTATCACCCATGTCATCGAGGTTCACGTCCTGCCCAAAGACCATCGCTTTCTTTGCCACCCTTCTCTTCACCGATTCTTCAACTGCCTCAAATGTCAACAACTTCATCAAGGCATCTCTGTCCTGTAGAAAAAACATAGCTAGGGAAAAGGTGAGACATGTATGGCACGGGTTATTTATTCCCTCTTTTCAGAGAGAGAGAGTTTAGTCCTGATGCATGTTCAGTGCGAAAGAAGAAAAGAAAATGGGAAAGATATGATGTAATTAAGTTTGTATCTGGACCACCACAATAAAGTCAAGAAGTAGACCTTGGCAAGGATTAGAGGAGTGTAATCCTGTGGGTCATCTCTGAATTTGACTTCTGCCACAAATCTGCCATAGTGAATCCTTCTTGAAAGAGCCTGTTAACAGAAGAAATTAAGAACATGAAACCACATAAGTCTTTCGGAGTGGACCATAAAGCAGATATTGTTTTTCTGATTTTACATCAGTTATGTGCGAGTGCTGGGCAATTTTTGTTGTTCTTACCTGCAAACAAACTAGATCGCTTGCTACAGTCGAACCATAGTTGCCATCATCACCCTTCGCTGTAAACAGTGGGAGTAATTTGTGGAAATACATCTCCCATATGTCCTTACTTACATTGACAGAAGCAGATTTAGGATGGAAAACCTACAAATGATTTGGAGAGCAAGGTTCAGATTCATGGACGAAGCAACAGGAAACTGAATGCTGCAGAAAATTACCTGTGGAAAGCTGTGAGCAGGAACCAGCGGTGTTGGTAAGTTATCAGGGAAGAAGGGCAATTCCTCTAGGCTTTGATAACGTCCCACCTATTAAAGGACACCATTCATTACATGTTGAAACTGTTCTTATATGGGTCAAAAAGTTAGCATACAAAAAGAAGCAAAAACCCCAGTGGATCTTGAAAGAAGGTTTCATAGTATTGAAAGTGTAATTCATAAAAATTGATATTTAAACCAAACTTGAAATACTTCTCAGGCAAAACATGTTCTAATAAATTGCAGTCTAGGTAGGATACGCAATAGATCAGCACTAGTCCAAAGCTTTGGTTAAAATGCTCTATACATAATTAATAGCCATCCTGCTTGCAGCAGGATAATGTCGCTACAAGTTCTTCATATAAAATATGATTCACACAGTTCAGATTTGATCTTCCAGTAAAGTTCTATTATTTTAATCAAAAAGAAAAAGCATTCCAACTTCCAACTCTAAAAAACATCTGAACTTGTGAATTGAAACCTTTGTCATTTCTAATCCCCTCCTTAGAAATTATTTCAGAGATGACAAATGGATAAGTGAGTTTCATGGAAAAAGGTATGCTTGTTTTTGCATGTGACCATTGTTCGAATTGCCATAGTGCACTTATCACAGCCAACCTAGCGAGGTTTGATTTCTCTGAAGCACTAACAGGCATGAATCAACCCTCAACATACCTAGCGAGGTTTGCCTTTCAGTTTAGGTGAAAAATTGAAATGCACCAAGTGAACTCCTTTTCTTCCAAATAAAAATGAATGGGATGATAGAACAACCATCTCAAGCTGCATGATAAGAATTCAAGTGACATGGAGGAGTAGAAAAAGTCGCACACGTTTTCTTTTCCAGATTTTATGGTTAATCCTAATGCAGGTGACACCCAATAAGAGGGGCAAATACATTGATGCCCGTGGAACAATCTTCCATAAACACAAGACAGTACGGGTCTCCAAAATATAAGGCACTGAATTTGGTAAGAAATGAAAAAAAAAGATCATGAAACAAATAAAAATGAGATAAGAAATCAAGATCTTCCTTACAAGAAAAGAGAGGACTTCTAAGTAGTTCTAAGGTTAAAAATATGTTAACTGCAGCTTAATCTAGAAAGCAATTCACAAGATCCTAAAAGAAGCATCATAGAGATCCGCTATCATTTGACAGCTTCCATCAAATGAGGGAATCCATGAAGTATAAGTTGTCAAGCAGTGTCAAAAAAAAATCTTGAAGACGATGCACCAGAGGAACTAAGAGTTTTCTTTTGCATATCAGTAATAGTTTTCAAGGTATAGTTTCAGAGGAAGTTTCTCTACTCCTAGCAATTCAGCAACAGAGTTAGGAAAGCACGTCCTGTATTGACCAAACCCTTAAATTATGAGGAGCACGTTCTGGTTCAATTCATATGATCGGGAGACATCCACCCTTAGCATGTGATCTTACCTGGAAACCCCAAATAGTTCTACTATCTCAAATCTCATGGGCAGTGGCTAATCAAACCCCATTCTCAAAAAGCTTTTACTGTGGGATGAAGGTGCTTTCTACCATACGCGTAATTCTGGTTAGATAACCATAGTTTTATGACAATTATGTCTGCTCATCAAATAATGTGCTTACCACCTGGACTGCGATCGCCATATCCAGATTAACCATGTTATCACAAACCCATAACAAATTAATCAATGAATCTGAAAAAGAATCCAAGATAATACCTGGAAAACCCAGAACAAATTGAGTTATTTGACAAATGAAAAAAAAAGATATTTCTTTGGGTAACTTGGGCGACGCTAGTACTCTAATTCAGCACAAATAAGACTCCAAATTTACTTAACTAACGGATTAAACAATCATCCCAGATTCCTTCACGAACAACCCAATAACGTCCAATCAAGAAGAACCTTGGGGAAAGAAAGGGCAATAAAGATCCCACCTTTGCATCAGTTTCCTCACTCTGCCTGACAAAGAACTCCGCGAGGGACGTCCCATGTCCGAAGAAGGAGGGGTCGTAGGCGCGGGAATTGCACGGATACCTGGCCCTCTCGATGAGGCAGAAGACGATGGTGTCCTCCTGCCGGATGAGGGCGTCCCTGACGCCGTCCAAGGTGAGGGCTTGCGCGGGGTTCCGGGGCACCTGGGCGGCCGCGAGGTGTCTACAAGAACAGGAGCGGGCAATGAGGGCGGAACACAGCAAGAAGAGCACGCCAGCGGCAGATGGGGATGAACCCATGAGAGCGCCCGAGGGGAGGAGACCTGGAGGGGGAGGAGGAGGAGTCCTCTGCAGTGGAAGGAGGCGACGCCATGGCGGGGTCGAGGAGGGGAGCTTCTTGTAGCTGTTCGGGGGCCGCGGTCGCTGTTGGGCGCGGAGAGAAGGAAGCGCCGGAGGAGGCGGGGGGAGTGGGGAGGGCCGGCCGTGTTCGGCCTTTCTTCCCCCGTTTCACATGATCGCATCAGGGTCTTCACGAGTTGACGACACTGGATGTTGAAAGGAAACGGGGGCCTCCGTGCGTTCGTGTGTGAATTGCTGTCTGGTCCGTAGCCAATAAGAGAGCGACAGAGAAGAAGTGGACCCAACTTGATTGTTTGATTGATGGGCTGCTCTTGGAGTGTTATTGGGCTTCTGATGCTACGTGTGTCTTTATGATCGGACCGTGGTGTTTTGGGCGCTGACTTGGGCCAGGGTGGGTAGGTAGCCATGGAAGGTCGGGATTACGTTAGGGGACTCTTGGATGAGCCTCACGTGTATATATGTGATCTCTCTCTCTCTCTCTCTCTCTCTCTCTCTCTCTCTCTCTCATCGTATTTGTCTACTTAAAAATAATCACTGAAGTTCATACTTTACATGATTACATCTTATCCCTGTCCATAATAATACAAATAAAGTGAAACATCACAATATTCTTTTTCTTACAAGAGTATCGGATACCAATTGAGGGTAAAGAAAGATTTTACCATCGCCCATTTAAAAATGACATTTTTTACTAATCACTCAGAACTCAGAAGTCCATATATAGGTGATCCGCTCTTCCCTTTCTTCTCTCATCACTCCCCTCTTCTCTTCCAATCTGGTCACCGAGGAGGGAGGAATTGGGAATGGGGTCGACAGAGGAGGGGACATATACACATCATGGGTGAACACGATTTAATTTGATTTGATTTATTTTTTTAAAATAAATTTAATTAAATTAAGAGTTTAACTCGAAACAAATTAAATTGAATTATTTTAAAATTAAATCAAATTAATTCGATTTAATTTGATTTAATTTGAATTATATTTCTATCTTCTTTTAAAAATTAGATTAAATTTCAAAGGGAGTAAAAGTATATAGGATAAAATAATATCTATCAAATAAAATAAATATTAAAAATAACATCAAAAGTTACAATGTGCAAGAGTAAGTTCCGTGATATTTTCACGTAAAAAATTAAAAACTTAAATAGAAGGTGATTTGAAATTTATAACATAATGTTAGATTTAAAAATCTCGTTGAAATGGCGGGGGTTAAAATTTTAAAATTATGTTTAATATTTATATTTATATATATTTATATTAAATTGATAAAAATATTTTTAAAATTAAGTTAAAAATTTAAAATTAAAATTAATGGTTATATATAAACTTATTTTAAATCGATAAAGATATCTTTAAATCTGAATTATTCAGTTTGATTCGATCTGATTTCTCGAAAATCAAGATCAAATCAAACTAAATTTTTTTTTAATATGACTCGATTTGAACTGAAGTCGAAATTTATTAAATTTCAATCAAAATTAAGTCAAATCAAATCTATTAGTTTGATTTATTTTTCGAGTCGAACCCGAATCATATTCACCCCCTAATCATACCTAGGAGATCGGATCGAATGCAACGTCCTCTCTCCTAGTATATCAACTAATTCCATCTCATAATAAAACTATTATATGATTTATTAAGACTGTCCTTTGCGTGGAAAGATATTTCATGGTTAACATGCCTTATGTCTTGCACCGGTTTAAATATATATTGCATGCGCTCAAGCACAATATATATATATATATATATAGCTGACTGTAACTTATTATTCTTACTTTTACATAAAAAGGTAAAAGATTGAAGGAAACACGCTTACGGCACCCAAACGTCGTGGTATTTCTCCTTTTAATTAATTAACCATGCGCATTACAGTGTGGCACGTTGTGATCGATCCCATCTCTCAAGGTCAAATGGGTGGACTGTGTAGTTCTTCACGTGGTTATATACATTTGAACCAATTTTCCGTGTCAATTACATATCTAATTAGGAAAAAAGGCTAGTCCGCACTGTCTCGATCAGTTGACAATCTTTTTTTTATGGGTTTTTAATTGATTAATTACTTGGTAATGCTCTTTGGAGGTGGATGGCATTATTCTCAACGTTTGACAATTCAAGAAAGTCTTTGCCTTCGTTCGAGTGTCATAAGTGTAGGTAGGTCGACGACAACTGTGGAGAGTCCAAATTCCCTACGTTTGAATTGATAAAACATTTCTTTAACATTTTCTTTTAATTAGTTTTAATACTCGGATGGAAACGCCACTACTATTTTGCGGTGTTCTTCCTTGACCCGTGCATGGTCAACGGGGAAGATCGAAAATGGGAAAGGGATAATGCCAACTTGCAGCTGATTAGTTTGAAAAGGATATTATCTTCTTTTTTGTTTGCTATGTTAAGGTAATGTTTTTTTCTTTCTTTCCTTCTTTTTTCTCTCTTTTGTTTTATATATGAAGATCATGACAAGGAGATCTTTGACTTTCTCTTAATTCATTTGTCAAATCTCATGATCAGGATGAGCAAAGGCAATCGCCACCTTCTTGCCCATGTGAGCTCCAAAGTGTTTAAACACTACAGAATAACCCTTCTGGAGGAGAACATCATTATTACACGGCAGGAATTGCCAAAGTTTTAATTAGGAGACTTGGGTTAAGTGTTTTGAGGACATAAAATGAAAAAGAAAAATGGGGTAGTATCAGAATTTAAAAATCTAGTTACCAACTTTACAATCAAAATGTAGTCATATTTGCCATCTCTTTCATATTATTTTGGTTTAATTTTTACATCGATGATTTAGTCCAGATTCTCCCATAACTGAAAATCTTAAATAGAAAAAATGATGATATCTTTGAATTCCTTCTTCTTGAACAAATCCGAATTAGATTCAAGTTGTTTAATTAGTCGATCTTGGGATATATAGAACTTTGAACATTCTTATCTAATTCAAATCATATTTTCTTATTCCAATGAGTAATTAAGAGATGGTTAATTCTTCATTTCATGCAGGTTAACGCATGTGGTGGTACATCAACTTGAATGGAGGCTAACTATCTTCTTGACAGTCATATATCTCGCAAGTGGAAGCATAAGTCCCCGAAAACTAACGAATCGTTCCATGCATATTTGTTAGAATCTCGAATGAGAGATAAATCTCGTATCGAAAAATATAAATTCTCGTGAACGCTGCTTCTCTACTTTATATGTGCATGTATACATAGTGCCCAGAAAATAGTTTTTATTTCCTTAATGAAAATCAAATAGAAATCTAATGAACATAAAATAGTATATTTGAAATAGATTCTTTTGGTTCAATTTAGTTTTATTCCTATAAGTATAGTTTAACTTGGTTCAATCTGGATAAGATCTCCTCAAACTCTTTTGAATCACATGAAAACATGTACATCCCAATGGCCCTACACAATGTTGGCTGGTGACGAAGGGTCGATGGGAATCGCTGGTACCTAGAAGAGATAAACAACATTAGGTAGGCAGTCAATGAGATGTGAAGGAAAATACTATTGGTATTTTTTTTTCAGTGGTACTCCTTGATAGCCCTGTCAACGGATGCTTAAGATCCGGATATGTGATCTGAATCCGAAATTATTTTCGGATTCGGATCTGCTTATTTGTTTCCCTGTCAGATATTTGTGCGGATCCGGGGCGGAGTTTTTATGATCCGAAATCAGAGATTTCGGATCGGTCATCGGGGCGCCATAAACTGTCGCCTTTCGGGGCGAGCAACCCCATCGGCGCATCGCGGCCTCCCTCTTCGCATCGTGTTCTCTAGGGTTTTCTCCGTCTCAGCATCGTTGTGGCGATCCCCCACCTGCGGCATCTCACGACGGTGATCCCCCACCTGCGGCAGCGACATCACCTGTTTCGGCGATCGGCCACCTGCGGCATCGTACGACAGCGATCGGCCACCTACGGCAGCGACAGCACCTGTGGCGGCGATCGACCACCTGCGGCAGCGACAGCACCTCTGTTTCATGTGTGGCTTCCTCTCTCTCTCTCTCTCTCTCTCTCTCTCTCTCATGCTAGACACTTGTTTTGACTTTCGGCTTGGTTTATCTTGTTTGATCTCTCCTGAAAGCAGGCAGAACGAGGGTAAGTTAAGGGCAACAGGGAAGGGCTTATTTTCTGCGCTGGGTGCTGTCACTCAAGCCATGGGGTCTCGGATGGGTTTTTTGTTCTTCATCTTATGTGAGATTCGCAACAACCCCCTCCAAAAAGAAATCTATTTTTTAGGGTTATCTTTGCATGGTTTGATCCTTCTGAAAAAGATAATTTTTTTATTTCCGATTTCAGAGTTTGATGCCTGGGTGCCGTTCCTTCTATCTCACTTGTAAGACGCCTTTTCTTTGGATTGGGTTTCTCAATGGTATCCTTGGATTTGCTCCAAGTAGAGTCTTCCACATCTCCATCGTCGGGAAGTTCTGGTATGCTTCCTTAATATATATGTGCGTATGTATATATTATATATATACCTTGTATGTATGTATATTATATATATGTATATAATATTTGTTTGAAATTTGAATATTATATATGTCACAACTAGATGGTGATACATGGTCATCATATTTATCTGACATGTTACAGTCCATAGCTTATTTTGAATGACTTGTTTGGAGTACTGATTGTGTGCTTACGTCTGCATTTGTCGCATAATCTTTGACTCTTATTAGATCCAGGTTGTTCTTTGGCATGACTCTTATCTCATGATTCTCATCTATTTGAAGTCTACTCACTTCCCTAATGTTTCACACTTGAATCAGAGTGTGCCTCCCATGTTGAGGTTTTATCATATTCAACTTGGAAAGAGGCTTCATGAAATGCATTGCTTCAATAATCATTAGTCGTCATGATCTTGGAGTTCTAGAGACTGAGATACAATTATTCTTTTTGTTATTTTTGCAGCCTTAGTTTGCTTAGTCTTAAGAATATTATTTGATGGTATTTTTTTAGTAAGTGTGATTTTCTATCTTGACTCCATTCTCCCCTCCCCCCCCAAATCTTAACTCCCTTGTTCCACGCGTTATTAGAAGTACACAAGATTTAAGGGGTTCATCTGATTTGTTGTCCAAGGGTCGATGCAGTAATTAAAAATTAAGACAACTTTGAATGAACGTAGCCTTGGGTCGATGCAGTAGTTAAAAATTACAAACATTTATGTCATGATTATTATTATTATTCTTCTTCTTTTTCTTCCTTGTTATGTGATAGTGGTAGCTAACTAGAGGACAGAATTAATGTACTCCCAACTGCAAATAAGCAAGTGTTCATTCGTATATTTGTGTGTGTATCATCTCTTTCGTTTCTATCCATTCTTGAGATTTTCTTAAGTATCTCTGATTTTGATAGGTACCAACACTAATAATGGACACAATGACTGAAGTCTCTATTACAGTCCACTCATAACTCGCTTAGTGCAGACGTGCTTCTCTGTAAATTCATTGTAAGTAACCTATCAACATTGGTTTTCTGATAACGATGTTAGTTTTGATTCGTATGTTATACGATGAGTCATTCAAATTTATATGACTGCATATGTTGTTCATCTGTATACATGCACATAGGACTACATTCAAGCAAGACTGCAACAGCAGATAATGTAAACTATGTTCCAAAAAATTTTGAGGACAAAAGCAATTTTGAGCAATGTCTTTCAAGGATTCTGTACGTACAATAAATTTGTATCTGAATATGGGTCTTTGAGATTTTTGCAGGTAAAACATTTAGGGAAACGATATCTGTATGCATGTTTTTAGGACAAATATGAAATGCATACCCATTTTAATGGATACAAACACCAGTACAGGATCATGCAGGGACATGTTCATAAATTCCAGACTGTGGAACAATAGTTGTTGAGTATTTCAATTTACGCTGAACTGAAGTAATGCAAATAGTCAATAAGCAAAGCTGGGAAAATATGAGATCATTATGTTAGAGAGATCTATATGATGGTCTTGGTTGCAATTGTAGCAAAGTTAGCATGGACTTGACCCACTCTGTATGGCATCAGATTGGTTGGGTTGACCTAGAACCATGTTATATCCTCTTGCAGAAGAAAATGGAACTTGATCCAAATTTACTTTAGTAGGGTACAAACACTTGTGGCTGTCAATGACAGGGAAAAAGATGAAGAAATCTTGTACCTATGCAGGCCAGCTTAACTTTTAGAGCCAATGTAGCTGACCTATTAGTGATGCTGGGGTTTTGTTATCTCCCACATCTTGAAAATGTTTAAAGCTAAGGGCCAGTCTGCAAAGGATATGACCTGAACCTTGCTGCCAATGTCAGATCTAATTATTTGGTGACCACATCAACCCCCTCTCCCTTTGCATAGAGATTATTAAAATAAGCCATATACGTATCTGCATAGCAAAAGTGAGACAGAAGAAGAGGTTGAAATTTGAACATTGTGCTATTTTTGCTCCAAAAAAAATTGTGCCATTTTTGAAATTTGAACAATGCTCTACATCTGTGTTCTCTGATGCATCTGCTCTTAATTGAGATATTACTGCTTCTATTTACACTGTTATTGGGTATGCGATATATGATATATCTACAGCTGTAGTGATAGCTTTATTTGGATCCAAATAGTACATTTGAAAATAGATTTGTGATTCATGCAGTGTCATGTGCAAATCTGAATTTTTTGGTCTGTCACATTGAAAATACATTTGTTATGCACATTCATGCATAACCTCATGGTATATAGAATGGTGACATGAAAAAGGACAGTTTAGGCCTGTCTGGAAGCTTTCACCATGCGTGAGGACTTACCTCCGCCCGATACCATTGGTCATTACTGCATTTAAGTTTTTTATTATTTTTCTTTGTTGGGTGGGGAGGGGGGAAGGTTTGGAGTGTCATGTTTGTTAATGTTAAGTGATGGACCGTACTCTTTAGCCACTTGGTAAATAGAAGGAAACACATTTCTGATATGATGCTGCCTTGGGTTCATCTTTGTACACCTTAAATATCTGGTTTCATGTTTCCTGCTATGTAGATTATAGTGAATGACAGTCTGAATATTATGATTGTTGGACTCAAACACTTTATCATTATTTCTGCCAAGTGTTTGATTTAAGTTCTGCTTGATCATATTTGTTATTAATTATTTTTTTTCTATTATGAAGGGTGTAGATTATAGTGTCATTTTGATTTGAAATCATGGCAAGTGGTTCAGAGAATGTAGAAGTTGATGTAGATAATACAGAAGCAAGTGTTACTCAACCATCTGGTGAATCTTCACATAGAGGGAGAAAGCTGAAGTCAAAAGTTTGGTTAGACTTTGAGAGGGTTATAGATGAAGATGGAAGTGTTGTGGCTATTTGTCGATATTGTCGAAAACAATTAGTTGGCAAAAGTTCAAGTGGAACAAAACATTTAAGTAATCACATTATGCGTTGTTCTTATTCCCAAAGTTTGAAACAAAGTAAAGGGGATGTAGTAGGTACTGGAACTGGAACTGATAAGTCCTCCTTTGTGTTTGATAATGAGAAAAGTAGAGAGGATCTTGCAAAGATGTTTATTGTCCATCTGTATCCATTTGCAATGATTGAGCATGCATTCTTTAGAAATTTTTTAAAGAATATACAACCTGAATTGCAGTTGTTGTCTCGTAATACAATTAAGTCAGATTGTATGAACCTTTATGCCAAAGAGAAAGAGAGGGTTTATTCCTCACTTGAGAGTCTCAATTGTCGAGTAAGCTTAACTTCGGACATGTGGACTTCCATTAGTAATGATGGCTATTTGTGTCTAACGTGCCATTATGTAGATGATGATTGGAATTTAAGAAAGAAAATTCTCAACTTTGAGTATGTTGAGGCTCCTCATGGTCACAGACAGATAGCTAAAGTACTGCTTGACAAGTTGTTAGAGTGGAATATTCATAAGAAATTATTCTTAATTGTGTTAGATAATACAAGTGCTAACAACAAAGCAGTAAAGATGTTACTAAATGATCCAACTTTTTCACAATTTTTGCCTCTCGATGGATCATGGTTTCATCTAAGATGTAGTGCACACATCTTAAATTTGATTGTCCAAGATGGTTTGAAAGAGTTTGATGAGATCATTTTCAAAGTACGTGAAAGTGTAAAATATGTGAAATCTTCTCAACAAAGGAAGGAGAACTTCATGAAAGCTGCAAGAAGTGAAAGAGGTCCTCAAAAGTCTCTCATTTTAGATGTGTCTACGAGATGGAATTCTACGTATCTAATGTTAGAGAGGGCTATTGAATTTGAAAATGTATTCTCATGTTTGCAGTTATATGATCCAGGCTATCTTTATGCACCATCCGCCAGTGAATGGAAAAATGTTAAGTTGGTTCTTGAATGTTTAAGTGTCTTTTATGAAGTGACTGAAAGACTCTCAGGGACTAAGTTTCCAACTTCCAATCTTTTCTTTGGAGATATCTGCATAATTCACATTTCTTTGAAACAGTGGTGTGTTCATGATGATTCATTCATTTCTTTGATGGCTTCACGAATGATATTTAAATTTGAGAAGTATTGGAAAAAGATAAATACTCTTCTTGTAATTGCAACGGTTTTGGATCCACGTTTTAAGATGATCATGGTAAAATATTTTTTTGAAAAGATTTATGGTGATGAAGCTGATGGGCAGATAGCAGAGGTGAAAATGGGGCTAAAAAATCTTTATGATACATATGCTACTAGAAGACAAAGCCAGTCACATGAGAGTGAAACTGTTACTATGAGTGCATCTTCTATGACGAGTGTGTCAAATAGGAAAATGGTCTCATCTTCAAGAAGTGCATTGACATCTATGTACATGGACTTTGATCAGTACCTTCATCAGTCTTCATTAATTTCATCAGAAAAATCTGATTTGGATGCTTACCTAGAAGAACCAGCAAAACCAGATGACAATTTAGATATTTTGAAGTGTGGAAAAGTAACTCTTTAAAGTATCCAGTGCTTTCATTGATGGCTCGTGATGTGTTGGCTATTCCGATGTCTACTGTAGCATCAGAATCAGCTTTCAGTACTGGGAGTAGGGTGTTGAACAAATATAGAAGCTCATTAGATCATACTACTGTGCAAGCTCTTATATGTACTGAAAATTGACTTCGAGAAGATGTTTCTTCAGTTGACACTTCAGAAGAAGATTCACTTTGCTCTATATTTGCAAGTAGCAAGCTTGATGATCAGAGTGAAAATGACATTTTAGAAGTTCCTTTCGATGGAGTATTTGCATCTTCTTCAATTCCTGATTAGGTATGATGTCTACACTCAATGTTTTGTTCCTGCACTTCTTTAGAGTTATTTTATTCTTCTATTATATTTGTGTGGATCTCAGATAACTGAACATGATTTAGGCTTGGGAAAAACTGTCTAAACAATGAAGATGAATGTCTCATAATTGATGGGGTTCTAGTTTTCAGTTAACTGATAGTATAAAATGATGTATAAGTCATCAAATGTCAGCAGAATTAAGTGGATGTGGTAGCTCCAATCTGGATCTGAAGACCTTGTTTTCTGATGGTTGGCTGTCTGAATTACTTGAGAAGGCTGAAGCAATGGCAAGCACGGACAATGATAGAAATTAGAAAATATCCTGATAACTGTTCCTGTTTTATTGCACCTGGTCAAGTTAACGGCAGTAGTTCAACATTAAGGCAAGCAGCCTGAAGAGATGATTCCACTGATAACTACCTGTACTGCCCTACTACAAGAAATAGTCAAGAGGGAGACCTAGAGCATTTCTATTCTCTCCCCCCAATTATGGCCAGATTCTTATGTTATTTGCCCTAGACAATTCTCATCTCGCATGAAAAATGCTCATTATTAATACATGATGCATCTACTTACATCAACTTAGCTGAAACAAAGTAAAACAGTATAAACCCTGTTCGGATCTGAGTTGCACCCGGAGGGGGAACACTGGGGGTTGCTGATTAGGGACAAGACTCGTGGATGTTAGCTATGCATGCATGATGGATGGGTTTAATATGTTGGTTTGAATCTATCCATTCGTTCATTCATTGGGTCTTAATTTGCTGATGAGGCCTAATCAATGTTCGTTCTACACTGTTGTTTGAACTTTTGAAGCCATGTACGTACTCAATTGTGAGGCCTTGTTCATTCTTAATTACTTTCCTCATTCCCCTGGATCTGGAGCCGGTTTAGATTTCTTGGGTGGGGCACATTTAATTAATTCGTTCTGGGTTTGGTTATTGACTCTTTTTAATATGTTTGCCAAACCATGTATCATGTGATTTGTGAAGAAGCTAGCTTAGTTGCTGGCTTGTAATTGGATCTTCTTCTTTTTTAAAATAAGAACAATTGCAGGAGATGTTTCCTCATGCCCCATGTAAAGTTCTACACTTTTTTAATCATTCTATGTAAATTAAGTTCCCCATGATCTCCACAGCAAAAAGAAAAAATTATTGCACTGGCCTTGGATGTCTATTTTCTTTCAATTTTTTTTCATGGGTTCAGCTTCTTTGAAAAGTTATTAATTTCCAGACCAAAGGGGAGAAAGAAGAGTGATCATCAATTTCCTCACACCTGCACTCACATTTGCACCTGGGAGAGGGCGCATTTGACAGGGAGGCCAAAGAAAGGATCGGGAAGAACAGTGATTTCCCTCTTCTGATAAAAAATGGCACAAGCTCATCGAGGGAGGGAAGTTGGAATAGATAGTAAGATTCTGCTCAGCTCGAAGGATGCATTTGTCCAGGTTCTATTGCAACAGGTTCTATGGTTGAGGAGATTTTGAACTATCTTCTCTTTTAGTTTGTAACAGTGTTTAATATTTAGATCCGAAAATTCGGATCCAAAAATTTGTGCTTATTATTTACCAATAAAGATATCCGTTTAGGTATAATATCTTGTTTAGTATTTAGATCCGAAAATTCGGATCCAAATTCAACCCAACATGTATATTCGGATCTTCTTACTCTATCTATTGAAGATGTATATAAATTTGGATTTCGGTTTAGATCTGAATCCGAAAATTTAAATTCGGATTCGGATCAGATCCGAATCTGAAATAGTATTTTATTTTAGATTTGGATCCTGTTCGGATCTGATCTTATCGGATCCGGATTCGGATCTCAAAGGATCCGACCCGGATCCGATCCATTGACAGGGCTACTCCTTGAAGATATTATATTCATATGATACTTAAAAATCACCATAAATTAGTGATGGTCCTTCTCACTAGCTAGTCAGATAAACCACTATCTCAAAGGTATGATGTGAGGCAGAATTAAGAACAATCACCTTATGCAATAGCCTTCCCTGTGGCGTCCAAAGATAGAAGACAAATTTTAACAACAAGAAGAAGATGACGAAGTCTGCCCTCAGTGGGCTTTCTCTTCCCTCTGCGTCCCCTACCGCGCCTCCTCCCGAGGGCCTTGTGGCGTGCGACCAGGGCCCTGACACTTCCCCCTCTTTGCGGGTCGCTCCCCCTCCACCGGCGCTAGGTGGCGTGGGGGCCCTCCAAAGGAAGCAGGGGGCCAGGAGCAACGTCGATGCAGTGCCACCTGGTGCTTCTGTTGTCTTGGGCTTAGCTGCCTCTGATGCAGTGCCTCCTGGTTGCTCTTCCAGCCACCTTGCAGGCCAGGCCCCCAGCGTCGGCCAGGTGGTCGGCCCTCAACGCGCGCTTGGCCCAGCTAGTGGTCTCAATGCGGCTGCCCTGGCTTGGTCGCCTCCTGTTACGGGCCCCCCTGCCTCTCCTTTGCTGACTGCTTCCCAGTCTCTGGCGGAGGAACGCCCCCCCCACCGCCTGCTGCTCCGCGGCTGTCCCTTGCCCAAGCGGTGAAGAGAGCGGCCAGCCGCCCGGACCGTTACTCGGACCGCGACCTCCCGGTTGTCTGTGATCTGCTGGGCAGCGAGCATTTGCTGTCCCCTTTGGCCGCGCCTGCTCTTGCAGAGCTGCCTGCGATGCTGCCTGGGGGGGGGGGGGGGGGGTTGTGCTCTCCCCTCCGGGGGTCGCCACCTCTCCCTCGGGCGTGCGGGGTGCTCCCTACCAGGGTGGGCCTCTTGGGCACGTTGGTTCTATCTTGGAGGAGCCTACTGGTGTTGACGTTGGTGGCTTTGCTACCCTATCCTCTGCTGCAGCCTCCTGACCTTCTAGAGGTGGTTCGCTTGGAGTTGATGGTGGCCCTGCAGACCTTGGAGTTGCCTCGCCTTGGCAGTCCTCCCCGGCTGCCCCGCCTGCTGCCCCCAGACTCTCCTTTGCGCAAGCTTTGAAGCGAGCCGTTAACCGCGAGCCCCCTGGGCCTTCTGCCCCTCTGCCTTCTGTCTGCGTCCCGGCCTTGGCTGCTGCCCCCTTGCCTGGATCTCCGAGTGCTGCTTCGCTGTCCCCTCCGACTGATGATTTTGTCAAGCTCCCTATTCTCTTTCAGCCTCTTACTATCCTTGGTCTCCAGCCATCCGGCCCCGTCGACTTCACTGCTGTTCATACCAACTGGGTCGACGTGCAAGAGCAGGTCCGTTCTCCTCCTCCTTTCAGGGCCGATTGTGTCAACACCAGGAGTTCTCTACGCAGATCCAACTCTACAAACTCTACTCGATATCGAGACTTTGTTTAGATTTTGACATCCTAGGCCTCTTTTGGTCTTGGGGCCCTCGGGCTAATTGTTGTTCTCGACCGCCTGCTTGGGTGCCGTCCCTACCTTTACTCCTCTATGTTTTTACTACTTTTATTAATAAAAAATCGCTTATCTGGTGGCCGGGGTGACACGTCCTGTCCCTTCCGTTGAAGGGATGAACGGACTCCCTCATGTTCCACCTTAAAAGTATTACCTTTCAATTAAAAAAAGTCTAGACTTCTATATAGATAAGGGAAGGCACAAGCTCGACACTATGAACTAAGAAATGTACTTATCCCAAGGTACTTTAATTACAACTAATTATGCGTGTGTTAATTAGTCCAGAACGTACAGGTGCATCTTACTGCAAGCAGATCGACAAATACTTTTTAGTCTCTTTATGATGTTGGTCTTTCTTTGGGGGAGGATTCTCTATGGTGCGGTGATATCATATAATTATTTGTATAAAAAATATCATGCATCCTCGTCACAGTGATCACAGGTCATAGAACATAGAGAGCTATTAAGTCCTGTGGTTTAAAATATGTCGACGATACCTTGCTATTCGTGAAGAAATTAAGCTTAGGTTGTATTAGATGCAAAAGAGATGAATGAATACTTGAACGAAGACAATATAAGAGTTCTAACGATTTGAGTTTTGTTTTGAGTTTTTCTAATTCTAGGAATCCCATATTCAAGAGCCCAATGTTAGAATCTCTGTTTCAAATTTTAAAAGGTTTGAGTCTCTATTTATGTCGATTTGTCTCACATTAAAAAATGAAAAAAGTTTCCATTTACTTTTAATTGAGACTATTATCTTTGTCGTGTACTCCTTTGAGAACACTACGGAGGTTGACCTATTTGGACTAGTGAGTTCTTTGGCCCGCATTCTCTTTCTGAGACATGTGCGAATTGCCTTGCACGTGTGTTACTCTTTGGACGGATGGGTGTGACTCGGTCAAGACATTTATTTTTATTTTTACTTTTTTAACCGTTTGACCGAGCGTCTCTTGGATTATTTTCGCGTCTCTTTAGATTTTCCCTCTTTGGACGGATGGGTGTGACTCGGTCAAGAGTCACTTCCCAAGAGGATATTTGAAGAGAGTCATTTTCCTGTGAGAGGGACAGCTTAGGGTTCTCTCTCACCCGACGGCTATCTCTCTCGAACTCCTCTCTCCCTTTGTCTTCTTCTTCTGGCAAGAACCTCCTGTCACAGTGATGTTCGCCCTCGATAACGCGAGTTGGAGTCCACCTTTGCCTCGCCATCGATTTGGGTCGTCATATCTTGGGGAAAGTTCTGTCGCGAAGTCTATCTGCACCGGAGTAACTAGAGGTGGAACGACTCTAAAGAAAGCGACTACGCACCTCAACCCGAGTTTGTTCTTCTTGATCGTTTGATTCCCTTTGATTTCCGTGCCAAGATCGATCTAATAGAAAATATGTACCCGTGAATAATTTTTTCCACCACCCAACTCACGATCATCAAATCGACCAAGAGATATAAATCTGGCATAATGTTGCTAATTAATGACCTACATTTCATTTTGAAAGAAGAGAATCGTGCGGTATGCCGAGAACCAAAGAATATGAGATTTGAAACCCATTAAGCAAATCGCAAAAAGTAAAAAAAAAACACCTTCTTGCACACCTTGGGACACAAGAGATTGCACCCGAATATTGACTATTTTGGTACCGCGTGTCATACCACCCATTTCATCGCTTCACTTTGGACTAATAGCTATTACGATGTGAGTCCAGAATTTACTAGTCTTGCTAGGTTATCCGTGTTAGGGATATATGCCAGTTGTTGGGAAATATGGAACGGACCTCTTTCTCACGATCCACACACGAGATCAGAACAGAGAAATAAGAAAAGAATAGAAGAAGAAGAATCACACAAGAACACAGGGATTTTTACGTGATTCGGAGGCAAGATGCCTTCCTACGTCCACGGCCGCAGCAGTAATCCACTATGATAATCACAGATTGGGTTACAATACAAAGAGAGAGCCCATCCTTTTATACTAGGAGATTAGGGCGTCATTAGTCAGGGTATTAAAGATAATAATACCCGGTTAAACAGAAACCCTCTTCCGGGATACATCAGTCGCGCATGCTCGTCTATCCCCCCGGATGCTCTCCTGGGACCGAGTATGCCCTCCAGCGACTGCAGATGCTCCCCCACCATCAGACAGATCAAAACATTGCCAAGGCAAGGTCGACGCATTGCCAAGACAAGGTCGACGCATCCCAAGTGATATCGACTTGCCTTGAACCCGTAATGCATGCTTCCCTGACGCCAGTGATGTTCTCCTGGGACAATGAATGCCCTCCAGAGACAGCATGTGCTTCCCTGCTAGACCCGGACATCATATGCTCCCCTGGAGCAGCGATTGCTCCCATGGCACTGAAGGATGCTCCCTTGGAACATCGATTGCTTCCCTGGCACTGAAGGATGCTCCCCAGAGGCAGAGGATGCGCTCCTGAGGCAGAGTGTGATCCCGTGCAGAGGCGCACGATGAAGAGTTCTGACTCCACACTCTAACAATCTCCCACTTGGAGTCTGAACTCCAAAGAAAGCAAACATCTCAATGTATTAACCCTGCTCAATATAACAATGGAAATACTGCTGCGACATCCCTCCATTAATCATCCATGGAGGCCAACTGAGGCTTTGCACAGCCTCAGTTTCTCTGTGGTCACCACCTTGGTTAACATGTCTGCTGGATTCTCTGCACCAAGTATTTTCTCCAGCAGCAAAACATCATCTTCAAGCAGACCACGAATGAAGTGATATTTCAGTTGTATGTGCTTAGTCCTTGCATGAAAGACTGGGTTCTTGATAAGGTGAATTACACTTTGACTGTCACAAAACAACACACTATTGCTTTGTTCCTTGCCCAACTCATTCAGAAAATTTTTCAGCCATACTATCTCTTTGCTAGCTTCAGAGATAGCTACATACTCTGCTTCTGTTGTTGAGAGAGCAACAACCTTCTGAAGTTTTGAAACCCAACTCACTGCAGTGCCACCCAAGGTGTAAACATAGCCAGTGGTACTTCTTCTGGTGTCCAGATCACCACCAAGATCTGAATCAACAAAATCTTGTAAGATAACATCACTTTTCCTGAAACAAAGTGATTTGCCTGAGGTGCCTTTTAGGTATCTCAGAATCTATTTCACTACCTCCCAGTGTTGCTTACCCGGATCTGCCATATGTCTGCACACAACTCCCACTTCATGTGCTATATCCGGCCTGGTACAAATCATGGTATACATCAGACTTCCTACAGCTGATGCATAAGGAATTTTCTTCATGGACTCATGCTCTTCAGCAGACTTTGGTGACTGCTCTTTAGACAGCTTGAAGTGACTTGCCAAAGGAGTGCTAACAGGTTTTGCATCCTGCATGTTGAATCTGCCCAACATCTTCTGGATGTAACCTTCTTGAGATAGCTTCACAATACCAGCTGTTCTATCCCTCACAATTCTCATCCCAAGAATTTGCTTTGCTGCTCCTAAGTCCTTCATAGCAAATTCCTTTGATAATTGTATTTTCAGATTTTTAATCTCTGTCATACTTGATCCTGCAATAAGCATATCATCCACGTACAACAACAATATGATATAATAATTATCAAACTTCTTAAGATAACAACAATGGTCCATATTGCATCTAATGAAACCATTGTTACATATGAATCCATCAAACTTCTTGTACCATTATCTGGGGGCTTGTTTCAGATCATACAAACTTTTCTTGAGCTTGCACACAAGGTTTTCTTTGCTTGGGACTGAAAACCCTTCTGGTTGCAACATGTAGATGTCTTCCTCGAAGTCACCATGGAGAAAGGCTGTCTTCACATCTAGTTGCTCTAAATGTAAGTTCTCAGCAGCAACAATGCTCAACACCAATCTAATAGTGGTTAGTTTCACAACTGGAGAAAAGATCTCAGTGTAGTCTATACCTTCCTTCTGCTGGAAGCCCTTCACTACCAACCTTGCTTTGTACCTCTTACTGCCATCAGGTTCATCTTTGACTCTGTAAACCCACTTGTTATGCAATGCCTTCTTGTTCTTAGGGAGTTTAGTTAGCTCCCAAGTCTGATTCTTTTGCAATGAGTTCATCTCATCTTTCATGGCTAACTCCCACTTAACAGAATCTGTAACCTACATTGCTTCATCATAACACTCGGGTTCACCTTCGTCAGTCAACAGTAGGTAATGCAAAAATGGAGAATACCTTTGTGTAGGCCTAGGTATTCTTGCAGATCTTCTCAGTTGTACCGGTGTACAAGGTTGTGCTTCTATTTCAGATACATCCTGTATCTTATCATTCACATCATCTTGTGAAATTTCTTCTAGCTCAACCTGTCCACCATTCTCATTTTGTTTCCCTGCACTGTCAGATTCTACAACAGCCCTGTTTTTGTACAAGATATTTTCATTGAATATAACATTTTTCCTTCTGAGATTTTTTCGATTTTTATCATCCCAAAATCGATATCCAAACTCATCAGAACCATATCCAATAAAAAATCACTTTATAGACTTAGCATCTAGCTTATCCCTGTCATTAGAATCTACATGCATATATGAAACACAGCCAAAGACTCTCAAGTGTGAAAGATTTACCTCTTTCCCTGTCCAGGCCTCCTCTGGAATTTCACCATCCAAAGGGACAGATGGTCCTCGGTTTATCAAGAAAGCTGCTGTGTTAATTGCATCTGCCCAAAATACTTTTGACAGTCCGGCATGTATCCTCATACTCCTAGCCCGTTCATTCAAGGTTTTGTTCATGCGCTCGGCAACTCCATTCTGCTGTGGCGTTCTTGGAACAGTTCTTTCCATCCTGATACCACTATCTGCACAAAAGTCCTTGAATTCTGTGTTGTCATACTCTCCACCATTGTCTGATCTCAGACACTTCACCTTCAAACATGTCTCATTCTCTACAAGGGTCTTCCAATTTTTGAAAGTAACAAATACATCAGATTTCCTTTTCAAAAAATAAACCCATACCTTGCGAGTAGAGTCATCAATGAAAGTGACATAGTAGAGTGAGCCTCCAAGAGATGGTACTGGTGAAGGACCCCATACATCTGTATGTACAAGCTCTAGCTTCTGTGTCTTCAAAGTTCTAACTGTCTTTGAGAATGTAACCTTCTTTTACTTCCCAAAAATGCAGTCTTCACAAAGACCAACTTCCACAGATTTCAAGCCAGACAATTTTCCTTTTGACAGCAGTACCTTCATCCCTTTCTCACTCATGTGACCAAGCCTGCAGTGCCATATATTGGAGTCAACTCCTGAATTTGCCACTGCCACTGCCACTATATCTTTGTTGTTGCTAGTCATGTAGAGAGTACCCATCTTGTTGCCTCGTGCTATAATCATAGCACCTTTGGTGATCTTCCAAGATCCACCCATAAAGGTTGTGACATAACCTTCATCATCAAGCTGTCCAACAGATATCAAGTTCCTCTTCAAGTCAGGTACATGCCTTACATTCTTTAACTTCCACAAAGTGCCATTTGTGGTCCTTACATTGATATCACCATTCCCCACAATATCTAAAGGCTCATCATCAGCAAGATAAACCTTCCCAAAGTTTCCAGCAACATAATTTTGCATACTTTCTTTATGTGAGGTAGAGTGAAACGACGCACCTGAGTCAAGAATCCATGACTCTAAAGGAGTGTCAACACAAAGAACTAAAGCATCTTGAACTTGCTCTGCTGCAGTTGCATTGACAGACTCTTCATTATGGTTTTTCTTCTTTGGAGCCTTGCAATCTTTCTTCAAGTGTCCCTTTTTACCACAATTCCAGCACCCATCACCACCAAACTTTGATTGACCTTTCTTCTTGGACCTAGATCTGCTCCTATTTTGACCCCGCTGTTTTGTTCTTCCCCTGCTCTCTGTATTCAAGACAGAACCTGAGACTTCACCGGATTCCCTTCTGCGAATATCTTCGCTTAGAATCAGGTCTCGAACCTCATTAAGCTTCAATTTGCTTGAACCGGAAGAGCTACTTACAGCCGTCACAGTTGCACCCCAACTTTCAGGTAAGGAGGATAAAAGAATCAATGCCCTAATCTCATCATCAAAGTTTATTTCTACAGAACTCAACCGAGTTGTAATCACATTGAATTCATTGATGTGGTCTGTAACAGAAGCACCTTCAGCCATCTTCAGATTCAATAAACGACGCATCAAATATACCTTGTTTGAAGCTGAGGGCTTTTCATACATATTTGATAGCGCCTTCGTCAATCCTGCCGTGGTCTTCTCATTCACGATGTTGAAGGCGACGTTTCTGGCCAACGTCAAGCGAACAACTCCGAGTGCTTGTCTGTCTAGTAGATCCCAATCTTCTTTCTTCATCCCTGCCGGCATCGTTCCAAGAAGCGGCTCATGCAGCTTCTTCTGATACAAGTAGTCTTCGATCTGCATCTTCCAGAAACCGAAGTCCTTGCCATCGAACTTGTCGATCCTCACCTTTCCTTCATCTGCCGCCATTACTCCCACTACTCTCTCGAACCAGAACAAGGCTCTGATACCAGTTGTTAGGGATATATGCCAGTTGTTGGGAAATATGGAACGGACCTCTTTCTCACGATCCACACACGAGATCAGATCAGAGAAATAAGGAAAGAATAGAAGAAGAAGAATCACACAAGAACACATGAATTTTTACGTGGTTCGGAGGCAAGATGACTTCCTACGTCCACGGCCGCAGCAGTAATCCACTATGATAATCACAGATTGGGTTATAATACAAAGAGAGAGCCCATCCTTTTATACTAGGAGATTAGGGCGTCATTAGTCAGGGTATTAAAGACAATAATACCCCAGTTAAACAGAAACCCTCTTCCGGGATACATCAGTCGCGCATGCTCGTCTATCCCCCCGGATGCTCTCCTGGGACCGAGTATGCCCTCCAGCGACTGTAGATGCTCCCCCACCATCAGACAGATCAAACCATTGCCAAGGCAAGGTCGACGCATTGCCAAGACAAGGTCGACGCATCCGAAGTGATATCGACTTGCCTTGAACCCGCAATGCATGCTTCCCTGACGCCAGTGATGCTCTCCTGGGACAATGAATGCCCTCCAGAGACAGCATGTGCTTCCCTGCTAGACCCGGACAGCATATGCTCCCCTGGAGCAGCGATTGCTCCCCTGGTACTGAAGGATGCTCCTCTGGAGCAGTGATTGCTTCCCTGGCACTGAAGGATGCTCCCCAGAGGCAGATGATGTGCTCCTGAGACAGAGTGTGATCCCGTGCAGAGGCGCACGATGAAGAGTTCTGACTCCACACTCTAACAATCCGTCATAAAAAAAAAACGTATCTCTTGTTGCACACTATGCCAGGTAATTAACAAGTCCTTCTCGTTGCAAAAACAAGTGCTATGCTTTCAGTTAGGGATAACCCAACTTGCGCGAACAATTGAGCGGCCCAAATGCCATCCTAGGCCAGATCTAAAAAAATGGAATTAAGCCGAAGTTTAACCGGATTGTCATAAGACACGCGCGGCTGTCAGAAGCCTGGGCTCGGCCCTGTTACGCATCGTCCACTGTCATGTTTTTAAATAAAATTTTTTGGTTGGAAGTCTTACTCTACAAACTTTACATACAATCCTCCTTATAAATGCTTTTGTAAGGAAAATTAGTTCAGTTGGTACAGAACAAAACGCAGGAAACACCACCACGATGTGCACCTACTGTCCATCCGAGGAGCCAACAAGATAACTTGGAAGCATGTTAGTTTGCCATGCCCATCTCACGTAGTCTGTCTTGGTTTTTCTGACTATTATTTAAATTGGATGGGGGAGGAGTTTGTTTCTTAATTAGACAATGGGGTTAGCTAGTTTCCGGCGTCCCATCTTCAATTAGACGGTAAAAGGTGTGACATATCGAGGACTACGGGTGAGTTGATTGGTAAAGGATCTTCTCTCATGATTGGGAGTTCTCAAGTTCAACTCCTCGGGATACTTAATGGTCACAAGAGATGTATATATGTAGATGGAGCTCAAGAGTTTTGGACACCAAAACCAGATATTAAATCTGACAGATCGAGAGTGCCGCAATAAGATCGAGTCATAGTCCCCGTCGCAATGGACGAGAAGATATATTTCTGATGATATTTTGAATCTATGCTGTACATGTATGTTAAGAAAATGTACCATTGATTGAACTCTTTTCCTACGTACATAGATATACTTATATAATATATAAACCTTGGTAGTAAGCGTATCATATATAAATATATATTTATCCTATGTTTTGAAATCTGACAAATATCTTTACCTCAACTGTGTCTGTTAACTTTGACATGTTTCTGATCCTGCAGGTTAGCCGGACAGGCTGGGGCTCTGGCCAATGGCGGGAGTCCACCGGCCCTCCGTAGCTCCAGTCGCCACTCACCAGTCTCAGCGGTCCGCCGCCGTAGACTGCGGCCACAACACCCCAGCCCCTCCCGTACGTGGAGGCGGCATGGGCATGCAACACCCCAACAACCTCTCGGCTTCTAGCTTTCACCACATGACCGATGACACGGGTAATATATCCCTGAAACCTTTCTTTCAACAGGTATGGAGAAAAGACCAGGTGCATGGAGTGGTTAAGTGTCCACTTCCTCAGAGAGAGAGAGAGAGAGAGAGAGAGAGAGAGAGAGAGAGAGAGAGAGAGAGAGAGAGGATGGCGCATGGGAGGAGTGCATGCTTGGAGGAAGAGTGGGAAGGCGGAGAAGAAGGAGAACTGGAGTCTGACCAACTGCATGCTTCGAGGATGCATGGATTTCCGAAGTCCGCAGCTTCCAACACATGAAGGAAGACTTCCATGAAAGGAGACGGGAATCTGCATCTGGGAGACTGGGACCGCTCTCGCAAGGTCTTCTGCAAGCTGAACGACCACCCGGAAGAATTCAAAACTGCCCATGCGTGTGAATTAGTTGAACCCCCAGACTTCATCGAGAAGTATTACCTTGGAAGGTGTATCTTCCACAGAGAGTTGGACTGAATGCTTTTGGCAGGTTTAATTATGAGAGAGGAGTATTTCAATCCGATCACAGGCCGGTGGATGTATATCACTTAAGTTTCATTCTTTTAAGCCTTAAAAAGGAAAAAAAAAGGGAAGAATCCAAGGCCTTCGTACGTGTAGTTGGGTCGTTGTGATGAGTAAGATCCTGTCTAGCGATGTAGCTAGAGGGATCACAATTGTCAAGCGGTGAAGACCCTCTTAGATCGATGCTGTTACATCAAAGCTACCACGGGGGTTGTTAGGTAATTAAGGCGCCAAGAAAGTCCTTAAAAAAGTACACTTGTCACCCCGTGAGAACCTCCACTTCCCACATCTCGATCAGCGCGCAGTTTGAAGTCCACCTCACGGTGAATGTATAAGGTGGAGTTGCTCGATCGTAGGTACGTACGTAGTCGTAGACAACAGAAGCTAATTAATTAGTGGGGCATTGGAACCGATCCATCCATCCATGACATTAATATTGATGAGAGATAAAAATCCTCACTTGCACTTCATCCAAATCATTCAGATATTAATATGATCAGAAGTACGTGGAGATATATGACATCAGTAAAAGGAGACGGGTAATGACTTAAAATTGATGTCAAGTATTTGATCTTGATTCGCCAATGACAGTTCGACGTTGATTTATATATTGAATAATGACGACGAGTTCATGTAATATTAGATGAACTTGAGATCCGGTGAGTTGAGAAGTTGTTCGGCTTGAAGTCATCGGGTATGTCGCACTTAGGGTTGTCAATGGGTCTGTCTGGCCTGACAGGTTCGCCGATCTGATCTGATTTTGGATCAGATCGTAAGATCTTTTTTGACCCGTGGACTCTTAGCCGAGTCTAAAATCTCCGTCCGACTAGGCTCACGGGCCGAGCTCGGATTTTAAGTTCGATCCGCGGGCCGGCCCGATCCGTTCTCTTTTTTCTTTTCCTTATAATTCCTTCAAAATTTAAAAATTATTTAGTTAAAATTATATTATTGTACTTAATTAAGAAATTTAAAATTTTATTTTTATACAAATTATGTAATTAATATCAAAACTTTAGTTAATTTAATGACATTCTAAATTTTATATTATTAAATGTATTAGTTTTCATTAGTTTTTATTTTTTATTTAGGTTGTCGGGTCGGGCCGGGCCTTTGTCGAGCTTTATAATTTTTTAATAATATCGGATTCGGCCCGGCCAGTCCCGACATACCTCGGGCCCGGGCCACACTTGGGCTTTAATATTGATAAGTCGGGTCCAGATCAAGCTTGGACTTTAATATTGATAATTAAGTCGGGCCCAGGCCAGGCCGACCTAAATCCGACCCGGGCCCGACCCATTGACAGCTCTAGTCACACTATGTGTGTAGATTTAGATTTGAGTACAATATTAATTATTAGATTATCATAAAGATTATATATCGTCGACATCGTCTCATCCCATGGTTCATCGACTCGGTCTGAGTCGGGATGACTCGTTCGGATCTACGAAAATTCGAGACATGATCCAACCTACTTAGATCGAGTCGCTCCTCTCTCTCTCTCTACCCTTCTCTGCGACCTTCTAGGCGTGCTCTGGCGAGGATCCAGCGTGGTAGCGAGGATCCGACGGTGATAGATGAGATCTGGCGGTGGCGACGATGATCTGGCCAAAAGAGACATTGCCAGTCGCAGTGGAGGACTGTCGAGGTTGGGGTGAGGGTATTGGGGTGGGATATCGGGGTGGGGGACGCCGTGGTGGGGGGATGAAACCGCCGTCGTGGAGAGAGGGCACTGCGATGGGAAAAAAGTCTATCGGGTGGGGTGATAGGTGACTGACTTGGCCCGAGTCACCGGATCAAAGCGATCCTGATCTGATATGGATCACCGAGTCGGTGAACCTTGTATCATCCATGTGAATGTTCGGTAAATATGCAGTGGAAAACACAAACGAATTAAAAAAAAGGGTTATCGTAAAGTCTGCACGAGGAATTAAAGTAGATGTCACGTGTGTCGCATAAATGTTTAAATAAATACTATGTAACTCATTACATTTACCTACGTCCGCCTTTGGGCTATAACCATTTGATTGTTATATATATAACCCATGAATTGCGTTCTTCTTACACTAATAATAATTGTTTACATAAGGTTAAGTGTCTCAAATTGGCACATTCAAATTCGTTATCGATATCAAACATGCCTATATGTATGTATGTATGTCTAGATGATGTTTTATTTTCCAAGCGCATAGCATGGAGACGAAAAAAGCTCTGCAGATGTAATGGACTCTGTATCATATCTTTCGATCTACAGGTGAAATACCCTGCTATGGGGAAATCACTGTTGTTCATCATTGTTGTGTCAACGGTGAAACTGTGTAGTATATATTATGTGAAATATTAATATGCAATATATAGAGAACAATCCGATAATTGGGGTAAAAATTCAGGGATATATATTTTTAACCCCAAATGAAAAGATTCAATAATATTCTTATTTAAACCCAAAAAAATTAGAAAGAATGAAAGATGGTCTATCTCTCTTTTGCAACCTTGGGAAAAAGTTCATTTATTTGAGAAAATAATCTTTTAACCGCGCCATACACACAGAGAGAGAGAGAGAGAGAGAGAGAGAGAGATGGTCTGTCTCTCATTAATTTGTGAGAGAGAGAGAGAGAGAGAGAGAGAGAGAGATGGTCTGTCTCTCGTTAATTTGTGAGGTTGGGAAAAAAATTAAATTACGTGGGAAAACCATCTTTTAACCGAGAGAGAGAGAGAGAGACGTCACGATGGCGTCACTGGCTGAGTGCCAGAAATCCTCATTGGCGAGATGGCGTCAGCTAAGAGAGTATGGAGTTGGTGGAACCGGCATGTACAATGAGCGGTGCTTTTAGCTCCGTCCACTGGCTGGTTCAGAAGTTCGTTTCCATCTGGAAGCTTCGTAGGTGGGAGAATCCTGCCTTCCTTTTACAAATACTTTGCCCCCGGACAAAACAAGGAAAAAAGAAAAAGACAGGCAGGAGAATAAAGTTTAGACAGGGATGTATAAAGAAAGGTATCTATATTGTCGGTATCCGATCAATATTTGTTGGAGCAGTTGGATATCGTGCTAGAATATTGATTACTAGCGTGTATCTTAGTTAATCCAGATTATCCAAAGGTTTGATCTGGATTAGCTAACTTTCTTTATTAAATCACATTTTATGTTAACCCATAGGTATCATTGTGTACACAATGGAAGGATGTCCCTATATCAAAACATTGTATTTTGAAAAAAAAAATTGTGAATATGTGATATGGTGAGATCCCATGGATTCATTATCAGTAGTAGAGGTGTGAAAAGGGTTCACGATTAATGTGCAAGGGAAAAAAAAAGCTATCTAGACAATTCATATTTGCATCCTCTTTATTCTAAGGACCCTTAAATTAATATTTGGTCAACTATGTCACCTCACTAGACAAAAAAGAAGAAGAGTCTTTTTATTTTTAAATAACATTATTTGATCATTTAAGCATGTACTTATATTCTTTGACATTTAGTGTATATTATTCTTCTTTTAACATTGTTAAAAAATGATTAAATTGAAATAAACATACACCGCAAGAAAAAGCGGGATTAGCGATAAATTTTTTTTGTCTCCGATGTCTCTCTAATCTGTCGCTAAAGATCTTAGCGACGGATTAGTGACCGTCGCTAATTAGCGAGTAATTATCAACGACTAATATATATTCCGTCGCTAATTCATCCCTAATTAGTGACGAAAATTAAATTCCTCTCTAATCGGTCATAGACTAGCGACAGATTTACGACGAAAATTAAAATCCATTTCTAATCAGTCGCAGATTAGCGACGAATTTGTGATGAAAATTTTTCATCACAAATCTGTTACTAATCTGCAACCGATTAGAGAGTGATTTTAATTTTTGTCGCTGATCAGAGACGAATTAGAGATGAAATATATATTGATCGTTGATAATTATTTACTAATTAGTGACAGTCGCTAAGCTGTCGCTAAAATCTTTAGCGACATATTGGAGATAGAATGTTTCGTCATTAATCTCACTTTTTCTTGTAGTGATACGTCTTACAAGTTAATCATATTTGATATGATAGGACATTTTTAAAATATTGTCATTTAATTTAATAACATTTATATTCATCATGTTATTTTTATTATCGTATGTGTAGACTTAGTATACTGAAGTCCATGATTTTACGCACTGAAAATTAAATCATAATAGGATCAAGATGACGAGGTTAGTCTTTTATAAACATAAGATCTAAATATTTTTGGTTACAGAACATTTGAGAACATCAAGTCTTCGAATGAACTAGTGCAGACATTGTCTGCTCATGTAACGAGTGTGACTGATATCTATAAGTGTGCATGTGGTAATTGGAGAATGATTCTACTGCATATATCTGTTGTAGAATTCTTAAATGATTATAATACTTGACTATTGACCAAGATGCTCAAATGCATAATAGTGTAATTGATACTTAAATTTGAGACACCAAAGATGTCTACTCTGACTCATGACTTACAGACTCATGAGTACGGGTCTAGTAAAACCGTGCACTCAGAGTTCAAAAAGATTTATGTAAAGATAATTGAGTGGTTAACATGAAATTATTCTCTCTCGATATCTAGATAGGGACTGTTCTATAGAGTTATACTCAACAAATCTTTGACGGATGTCTTTTTTTTCAGTAGGTACTTTTTTTTATAACGGGAAATAGATAACCAAATTCAAACTCAAAATCTCCTCCAAATGGGAGTAGGTGGCAAACCAACTGCACTAGCTAGGTAAATGGTTCCTATGAAGAATGTCATGTGAAAAATTAACTAAAAATGAGTTTCTAGTTGAGTTGTTTGAGTACGAGACTACTCGATCACACGTGGGAGTTTGATAGCACAATTGTACGTACTCCAAGTGTGATTAGAGAGACATTGTGTGAATAAATGATTATAATTGTATGATTACTATTGACTTAAAGGTTTCAATAGATTACATATCTTTTGTATCATGTTGGGGTCATATCACATTGCTTAGTGCAATCTATGAGCTATAAGTAAGAGTAAATTGATTACGAGATAATTAATTTACATGAATTAAGATTCAATTCAAGTTAGAATAAGTTTTAATAATATCAAAAGGAGTTCTAATATTGATTGACTCACTATCAGTTTGATATTGGACTTAGAGGGTCACGTACAAAAGGGCAAATAAGAAAATAAAGATGTGGGCATAAATATGAGATATTTATGACCTTTGCATAAGTTCGATTTAGGATATTATTTTTGCAGAAGTTGATAACTAATAAGATTAAAAGAGAAATTCAATTTGGAATTGAGTTAAGTGAGAATCCTACTTGAAATCAATTCTACATAGATTTTTGTTTCCCATGTGAGAACCAAAGGGTGTAGATTCTTGACAGACTTAGAAATGACCAAGAGGGGAAACCCACTTTAAATATAGGAGGAGGGGGCATCTAAGGCAAATCTATTCCTCTCCTACCAAATGCTCTTTCTCTCTCTCTCTCTCTCTCTTCCACCCACCCCCATGAATCCCTCATCTCTCTTTGGTGGATGATGATTCTCTCTCAAAACGGAGAGACTCTGTAGAGGTCAAAGGAGGAACCATGACCTTTTCTACATCCGTGTGAATTGCTAGAGACTGTGCACTTGTGTGACTAAGGAAAATCCACAGATCTATTCATCAAAGATATAGATAGAATTCATGCCCCGCTTTTATTTCTTAAGTTCCTTCAAATCTCAATTATCACAAAAGAAATAATTTTTAAAATTCTAATTTTTGCTGCATTTTACAAAACATCTATGTCCTTCCACAATTTTACCCAAAATTTTCAAGAAAATCTTAATCCTAAAGCCCAAATGGTTAAGTTCATCCCACCCCTTCAAGGCTGTAGCATACTCGCTTTTCTCTCCCTCAAATTTCCCCATTGCGTAATTGATTATTGAACTTTATTTATGAGCATTGGATACAAAGGGAGGTCCACTAAAGGTGGGACATGTTACGGTTTTTTAATATAGTTATTTTACATGATTTAAAGGTAACTTGATGTGTCTTGATGTGGGTGTTCGTCCCCACCCATTTTTGAAATTCAAGAAGTATTGATGGCTTGGCACCGTCATGTGCGTACGGCCCAAGGGCAAGTGAAGTAACGTCATGCCCTGTCGTCCGCACCTTCGCATGATGTATGATGTAGGTCACCCTGTAATTGCCCACCTATCATGTGCCACATGTTGCTGCTTGTCGCACACGCCTCACATCCACCTTGCCTCGCATGTCTTGCCTGATAGGCCATTCATCAAGGTGTGGCCCCCGCATGCACGCTCAACTCGATTGGCTGGACTAATCCCACTCCCTGTGGCCGCCTCCCCTCACGCATCCCACTTGACCGACCACACAATGAGCAGGAATGATAGAGCGCAGCCCCCACATTCAGGCTCGTCCTGACAGTAAGACCGCCATTAATGATCTTCTCGACCCAAGGTACTATAAAGGTAGATCACAATGACCTCCTCCAGGTATGCAACTCCAACATTTATTGCCCTTAAGTCTATCTTTATTCCCTTGCTTCCCTAACCTCTTGCTCTTCTTCCGGCACTGACTTAAGCATCGAACGGTTCTCTTGAGGCACCACATTCTCTGTCGAAAACTTCATTTCCTTGTGCAGCAGAGTTCAGTTGTCGACACTTGGCTCCTTCTCTGAGGTCCCTCTAGTCCTTGAGTCACCTTCCTTTGACTAGAGGGGGACTCAACTCCAGACGCTCGGCGCTCCACTTCCCACACGTCCGGTCATGATTGTCCTCGACGCTCAACTTGTTCACTTGGCTTCCACCCATTATTGTCTAAACTCTCTGCCTTGGTCCCCACATATAAATTGAAGTGTTATCCAACACGTCTTCCTCGTGCCCTTATAAATTTTAATGTTTGTGTGTGTCTATTATGTCATTCAGAAACAAAAGTAGCCCAAGAATGTGAATATTTGCCTCCATTCAGACCGGACCAAATGACCCCTTTTAATGGCAACTGATAAAAACAAAAACTTAGGTCGTGCACTGCCATCATGGCAAATGCAATCATCTACCAACATCTTCAGAATCTGCCATTTCAGGGACATATTGCTGCACACGAAGAAGAAAGCGCACTGTACGAGCTCTTGCTGGATTTGTTTTTGCACAAAACTACTAAAAGGAATCTTATGTACACAAGTGACAAATAAAAAATCCACCAAAACATGCACACCATGTGAAAATATTTCTGGCATGTAGAGTTACAAAATGTGGAGTGATAACAGACGAGGACATTTGGGAGCTTTACTATATATATATATATATATATATATATATATATATATATATATATACCAGTGTACTTGGCGTTTGTGTTACGGATTCTAGACCACTGAGAAGATGATCACATCTGCGCGTGTGGGCACACAAAAAAGAGAGAGTTTATGAAACCAACTTTCTTACTTTGTTATTAAAGAATTTACACCTTCAATGGTGGATCACCTCTTGGGTTTTACATGCATTTAGAAGAGAAACACTCGGCCAACTCCTAACCCAATTAGGACACCTCTTAATAGACATCCGAGTTCCAACCATGTTATTGAGTCTCCAATAGACTCCAATCAAGTCGATCCTAATCCGACTCGAACTCATTCACAGATTCCTCCCACACCCAACAGTCTCCACCTTGTATTGAATATGCAAGCCATCTTGAAGATCATCTCAACATTAAGGTCCGAGCCCGGCCCGGGCCCGACTTATGTCGAGCCGAGCCGGGTCGGGCCCGACATTATGTAAAAATTTCAAAGCCCGACTAAGGCCCGGCCCGGCTCGACAACTTAAATAAAATAATAAAAATAATAAAAATAATAATATAAAACATATAATCTCACTAAATTAATTAAAAATTTGATATTAATTACATAATTTGTGTAAAAAGAGAGTTTTTAAATTTATCATTAAGTAAAATAACATAGTTTTAACTAAATAGTTTTTAAATTTTGATGTGGGAATAAAAAAAAGAACCGGCCGGACTGGCCCGCGGGCCGAACTCAAAGCCCGAGCCCGGTTCGAGGGTCAAGTTGGGCCGGGCTTTTAGGCCCGACTAAAAACTCGCGGACCAAAAATGACCTTGTCGCCCGGCCCAAAATCGGCCAAGCCCGCGGGTCTATCGGGCCGGCCCGGCCCATTGACAGTCCTAAGACAAACCCACCGTAAAGTTGATGCAAGAGTTCAATTATCTTTCACATCACATGCTCGATGTAATATCTTAAAAAATAAAAAGTATATATTTGTCAAATAACTTTGCATAAAATTTTAAAATCATGTCACTTTTGTCGAACATATAGTTATTAAGTTTCATTCATTTTAAAAATTAAGTCAAATTAACATAGTATAAATTTTTTACATAGAAAAAAACTTAAAAAGAAAAGTGATTCCAAACACCCCCACGATAGAGTTAATGTGGTGTCAGTACTACAATTTTCTCATCAATTACATATTTTGATGATTGAGTAGATCATTTCTTCAAGTGCTTTATTTATTTATCAACATTAAAATAAAAAAAATTAAAATTAACACATGGAAAGGAAATCTCCGTGGCCTCGGTGAAGCCCACCTCGGCTCAACCATGGTGGTTGCTTCTCGCTCGCGTGGTGACGTCATTATGACATGTGCCACGGAGAGAAAAAAGTTATTTTCGAGTTTAAGAAACAGAAGGTTACGACAAATGTATATAATGGGAAACACAGTTTATTATGACTCATAACAAACTATGAGTCATAAAGTTAATAATTTATGAGGGTGTAAATCGTGATATATATATATATATATATAGGTATAAAGTTAATACATAATTTTTGAGAGGTATGCAGGTAATTATTTCATATTAATTTATGACATTGTTTTTCGACCCGTCGATTAATTCATACCATAGCACATAGATCTCATGATGATTTCATTAGGTCGAACTTGTACGCGTCCATTCAAGTCATGCAAAGGACCAGTTTGATAACTGGATTTAAGTGGAGTCTGAGTTAATTTGAGTTAGGCTTGACTCAAGACAAACTCTTGTCAAGATGTCAAACTCAACAAACTTTGATTAAGGATATTGTTTGCAATGTTTGCTGCACTGTTGGGATGGATCGGTCTTGACACCGTGAGGTCATCTCGACTCGAATCAGGGTTTGTTAAATCAGGACGGGACGGTTAGAATCGTCCGTCCCGTCTCAATCACAGATCGAGACGATCGATCTGTGGAACGCAATCGAAATATTTTATATATTATTTTAATTTTTTTAACAAATCTTCTTTGTATGTCGGTTATTGATTTATGATCTCACGGTAGGTTCGAAACACACTTCCGACGCGTTTTTGTTTGATTTTTTTGAAAGGTTATTCTTAAAATTATTTTTAAAAATAACATTTAAAACGATGCGTGATGTGAGATTCGAACGATTCAACGCGGCCGGAACGATAAACTTTGACTCGAATTGACTCTAATCGAGTCACCCAATTAAAACTCATTTTTATATTAAAAATTTGAAATAATTATTACAGACTCGATATCATATCACGGATTGAATTGTTCCTGATATAATAATTGCAGCTTATTTCGGTACGGATTGCCAACACTTTTGACTGTTTCGAGGGAAAACACAGGTTCCAAGGGACGGTGACCGAGCATTGGCGGAGTGGGGTGGGTGGACCAAACCCACTTTCCCCCGGTCAGTCAGTTCCATCTCCCTTCCGTTCCCATTCTTCCCCACGAATGACCTCCCACGTAGATGTGAACATTAAAATGATTCCCTATTTTTGTGAGGTATAAAAAAAATGAGCACTTATCATCAGTAGAGTTAGAAGTAACCATGATGCAAAGCTAGCAACTAAAAGTTGCTTGATATAATTGGCTCATGGGATGTTTGGTTATATTTTCTTAAAATATTTTTTCTTTCAAAATTTATTTTGAGTAAAGAATAAGGATTAAGTCATGTTTGAAATAACTCTCTTAATTTTTAAAGGGAGAGTTAACTCTTCACTATTTTTTTTCACATAAAAATAATTCTTTACTTATTTTTTTAAAAGAATCAATCTCTCTCTCTCTCTCTCTTAACCACCTCTACCTCTCTCTCTCTCTCACACACACACACAAGCTATCACCTCTCTTTCTTTCCCTCTCCTAACCATCTCTCTCTCTCTCACACACTCTCTCTCTCTCTCCTCTCATAACCATCTCTCACACACACACTACTACCACATCTCTCTCTCAACCACCTCCCTATAATGAGAAGTCTTCTCTTTCTCTTAAATATTATTTAGATTTTATCAAATTAATACAAATTTATAATTTATAAATTTAAAAACTATGAAAAATCACAATAAAATATTTTTTAAAGAAAAAGTAACTTTAAAAAATTATTTTCAAACACCTTATTATTACTCATGGACACAACCACTCCACACCTTGCCGCAGTGTCACCTTCAGACCTACCATCTAATTAAACCAGTCATTAATAAATTAGTTTGCTGATATTTAAGAGAAAAGTTGAAAAGGCAAACCCGTTATTTTTTTTGCTAGGTATATATATTTTTTTAACGGGAAGGATCGAGGAGCGCGGAATCTAACTTCCTGTTGCTTTTGTTGAGCAAGATCCTCTTTTAAGTAAAAGATCGAACTTGTGGTAAAAGATTCCCTGCCCAAATTAACTCTTCTCCTCGTACTTCTCCTCGCCCTAATCGAGCTGTACATGATAGGTCATTCCAGTACTGTTTATATTACCGTGCATGTTCCTGTGACTGTTTCTTGCGAGTGCTGTAGAAATTAGGCCTTTAATTAATTAGTTTTGTACCATCAGATTGTTTTGGAACAATGGTTCGTATGTAATGGCACTGATAAGATGTTAAAGGTTGTCTCATGCACGAATAATATGAGCAGTGACTAAGTCATTAGCGCATTGCATCTAGACATAATCAGTTTTATCATCGCGTGTTAAAAGGCGACTTTCCCTTCAAAACTAATTATGACATAACAAATTAAAACAAACTTCCATTCATATAACCGAATGCACACAGAAATTTAGAGCATGCAACGTTCGCACAAATTTGGCACAATGAGAAATTAAATTAATTAGGAGAGACCGTGCCACAAGAGATGATAAAATGGCAAGTGAAGAATGGGAAGAGGAGGAATACATGGACATATATGTTGGAGAAATTGTGACTTTTATTGAGTTTTACTTTTAAACCCAAAGACTTTGAGGGTTTTATTACAAATGATCAAGAGATGTTATCCCGCGTAATGTTTCCGCGAGTTTGTTTTAGAGGGGAATCGTGGCTGGTGGTTCTCCCGAGAGCGGAGAAGTTCTTTCCGAGGTTTTTCTTGGAGCAGCATCGTTCATCTAAGAGGCCTTTTCTCTCTCACTCTCGGAAACTCTGATACGGATTCTCGGGGTTCGAGGGATCGTTGTTCTTTAGAAAAACTCTTGTACCACAGTTTCTCACAGATTGACGAAGGATTACTTGTTCCCGAGGTTTTCGTCGAGCAGGGATTATCTTCGTGCGAACATACATCCCTATTGCCGTTCTATACTGGGGGAAGATCGTGGACTCCGCCGCACTGGTATGATGGGGGCGATAACTTCTCTAAGGATAATCCTTGCGGACGGCTCGGCTAAGTGTTCTAAACTGATCTTTTTGTTCTTTATTTGTTACACTGCCATGCATGTTATTTCCTTTTGGTTTTGGATAGGATCTTGCCTTTCCATGTGGGACGACATGTATATAACATTTGTGCCTTCGTATCGTTCATTTGTTCTTGTGATTATTTATTTCATAATCATTGTTAGATCTCCAACAATCTTAGAGAAGTTATTTATTATGTCGTCCATGTCATCTGTGTTCGCACCCCGTGTGGATATGTCCGGCATGCTCGAGAAATTCTCGGGACAGCACTTCAAGCGGTGGCAACACCGTATGAAGATTTGGTTTACCACAATCAGGTTTATTTCAGTTCTTGAGTCGGACTGCCCTAAAATAGATGAGAATGATCCCAACAGTCATAAAGTAGTCAATGAGTGGAAGCAACGTGATCGTATATGTCATGGCTGCATTCTATTGGCATTGTCCAATGTGCTGTTTGATGTATATAGTGGTTCTTCCTCTCAAACTGCTAAGCAACTGTGGGAGGAGCTTGACAAAAAGTACAATACCGAGGACTTAGGCCTTGAAAAGTACTATGTTGCCAAGTACCTAAAGTTTCAAATGGTTGAGGGTAAGTCTGTATCTGAATAGGCACATGAATTTCTATTGTTACTTCATGGCTTAGCTGAAGCAGAAATGAAACTTCCAGAAAAATTCCAAGTGATGTCGATTATTGAGAAGTTTCCAAAATCTTGGTAGGATTTTAGGATGTCTCTCAAGCATCGCAATGGATCTCTCACTCTGGATGATTTACTTGTTGCTATAGCCATAGAAGAAGAACATAGAAATCAGAAGCCTATGATGCCTGTAGAACTGAATGCAAATGTGATGACTGTTTCTGAGGCAAGAGATCCTAAAGGAAAAGGAAAACTTGAAAACATGAAGAACAAATCAAACATCAAAGGTAAGATCCAGAAAAAGTCTAAAAAGAAACCATGCTGGGAGTGTGTACAGGTTGGTCATTTCATCAGGGACTGTTCTTCGAAGAAGGCTAAGAAGGCTGAAAAGCACTCTTCTGGTCCCCAAGTCAATGTTGTGATTGGGGGACTGAGCAAGCTTCGGACTCCACCAGCGGATTGTATGTTTCTGTTAACCCTCAAATTTTCACTATATATGAACCAAATGAATGGATAGTAGACACTGGGGCTAATGTGCATGTATGTGCTGACAAGTCCGTGTTTGTGTCTTACCAGGCCATTCATGGCAGATCCGTGACCATGGGGAATGCTACTGCTTCCAGGGTGTTGGGGATAGGGCGCGTGGACTTGAGACTGCCTTCAGGACGTGTTCTCTCTCTACACAGGGTGCACCACCTTCCATCGATCCGGAGAAATATTTTGAGTGGTTCTGTTTTAGTAGAACATGGTTATGAATTGACATTTAAATGTAATAAAGTGGTGCTTCTTTATTTAGGGACTTTTATTGGAAAAGGCTATTTATCAGGTGGTTTGTTTAAATTTCATGTAGTCAATATTCTGAACAAGTGTGTGGATGACATTTATACTAGTTCTACTTCTTATTTTGTGAATATTGTGGAATCTTCTATATTGTGGCATGAACGTTTAGGACATGTAAATTATAATTCCTTGAAACGTATGATGAATCTGAATATGATCCCTGAGTATGCCATTGATAAAACTCATAAGTGTGATATTTGTGTACAAGCTAAACAACCAAGAAGACCCTTTCACTCTGTTGTTAGAGAGTCTGAGATTTTAGATTTAGTCCACACAGATATTTGTGAATTTAATTGTGTACAAACGTGGGAACATAAGAAATATTTTATCACCTTTATAGATGATGGTAGTAGATACTGTTATGTGTATCTTCTTAAGTCTAAAGATGAAGCTTTATCCAAATTTATCATCTTTAAGGCTGAAGCAAAAACACAAACTTCCAAGGTTCTTAAAAGGATAAGGTCTGATAGAGGGGGAGAGTACACATCTAACCTATTTTCTGAATTTTGTCATAGTCATGGCATAATTCATGAGGTTACTGCTCCCTATTCTCCTCAATCTAATGGGATAGCTGAACGAAAAAATAGAGTATTTATAGACATGGTCAACTCTCTTCTCCAAAACTCTGGACTACCTAGTTATATGTGGGGGGATGCTTTGAATACGGCATGTCATATTCTGAACAAAGTACCCTTGAAACATAAAGACACTAGTCTAGAAGAGTTATGGAGAGGTAGGAAGTCTAGCTTCAAGTATCTTAAAGTGTGGGGCTATCTTGCAAAAGTGTTAGTCTCTGAACACAAAAGAAAGAAGCTAGATCCGAAAACTGTTGACGCAGTCTTTATAGGCTATGCGGCTAACAGTTATGCATTCAAATTTTTAGTAATCAAATCTGAGATATCTGGAATAGTTGTTAACTCTATAGTTGAATTTCGTGATGCTATGTTCTACGAGGACATGTTTCCCATGAAATCTGGTGTACCTTATCTAGTGTCTTCTGAAAATGTTCCCTGCACCTCTAGCTCTATTCCTGATCATGTAGAAAGGATATCCGATGTGGGGGTTAAAATCTCCAATGTTAATCTTGACTCTACTGATCGAGAGGAATTGGTGGAACCAAGAAGGAGTAAGAGACCAAGAATTGCCAAGGATTTTGGAAGTGATTTTATCACATACCAGATTGAGGGTGATCCCCCTACTTTTCGAGATGCTATGACTTCACCTGAGGCAAAGCATTGGCAGGAAACCATTAAGAGTGAAATGGATTCCATTATCTCTAATGGTACATGGGAATTGGTTGATTTACCTCCTGGTTCTATGACTATTGGGTGTAAGTGGATTTTTAAGAAGAAATTAAAACCTGATGGAAGCATTGACAAATACAAAGCCAGATTGGTTGCCAAGGGGTTCAAACAAAAGGAAGGAATATATTTCTTTGATACATATTCCCATGTTACTAGGATGATCACAATTAGAGTGCTTCTTGCATTGGCTTCTGTGTATGATCTCACTATCCATCAAATGAATGTTAAGACCGCCTTTTTAAATGGTGATCTTGAAGAAGAAATATACATGGATCAGCCTGAAGGTTTTGTGGCACCTGGTAATGAAAACAAAGTTTGTAAGCTTGTTAAGTCTCTTTATGGGTTGAAGCAAGCCCCCAAACAATGGCATGAAAAGTTTGATAAGACTATCTTGTCTTTTGACTCTAGTGTCAATGAATTTGATAAGTGTGTCTATACCAAGGTTAAAGGTGATGTTTGTATCATTGTGTGCCTGCATGTAGATGATATGCTATTGTTTGGAACTTCTATTGGGATTGTGAGTGAGACTAAGTCTTTCTTGAGTAGAATGTTTGAGATGAAAGATATGGGAGTATCAAATGTGATTTTGGGCCTTAAGCTGATTCGTTCAGTTGAAGGGATTATAATTTCTCAGTCTCATTATGTTGAGAAAGTCTTGGAGAAATTTGACTATCAAAATTATAAATTTGTTAGCACTCCTTATGATTCATCTAAAACATACTACAAGAACAAGAGTGGTGTGCCAGTGTCTCAACTCAGGTATTCCCAAATCATAGGAAGCTTGATGTATCTTGCTAACTGTACTATGCCTGACATTTCAAATGCAGTGACTAGATTCAGTAGATATACTAGCTGTCCTGATCGTACTCACTGGGAGGGCTTGGATAGGATACTCAGATACCTTAAGGGTATTATATCCTTAGGCTTGCATTATGGGAAGTACCCTACTGTTTTAGAAGGGTATAGTGATGCAAGTTGGATAGCCCAAAATTCAGGGAGTAACGGTGTCTCGGGGTATGTCTTTACCTTTGGTGGTGGCGCTGTTGCCTGGAGGTCTGCAAAACAGACCATTTTGTCTCGGTCTACTTTTGAGGCTGAGCTGTGTGCTCTGGACACTACTGGAACAGAGGCTGAATGGATCAGGGGACTTCTTTCTGAGCTCCCACTGATAGGAAAGCCCATTCCTGCGATCTCGGTGCATTGTGATAGTATGACTACAATTGCCAAGATCAAAAGTTCAAAGTACAACCAAAAATAAAGGAGACATATCCAAGTCAGATTGAAATCTGTAAGGGAACTTGTGTCTCAAGGTGTGATCGCTGTTGATTTTGTTGGTACCAAGGACAATACAGCAGATCCATTGACCAAGGGACTTGATAGAAATCAAGTTCAAAAATCTAGATTGAGGATGGGACTGAAACCCATTGAGAATTCTACTATGGCGGCAACCCAAGGTAACTAAGTGGAGATCCCACGAAGTAGGTTCAATGTGGTAACAATAAGCTATAGGGAGAATTACGTGGCACTTTAATATTCAGTTGGTACTATTGTACCTATGTGTCTCTCCCCTGATAATCTGTTCTAAGTGCATGTACTGCAAGATAGGAAGGGTTTTGTGAAACTCTGAATGGGTTCGAGCCTATATTGGCAGGATGTTTGCATTACATCCTTGGAGAAGCCCACCTATGTGAGTGTGACTGTGAGGCCGCAGTTAAGAGAAGTGGGTTCTTCCTTATCAACACTCATGAATCAGGATAAGGGTGCATGGCCATAAAGCATCAACCCTGAAGATGATAACCAGAACTTGTATTTTGTTGTTTCTAATTGAAATTCTCATAAAAGGAGCCAAGTTCAAGACTTAGTTCACTTCGGTTATGTGGAGGTTCAAATTAGAAACTCAGGTGATGGTTCAAACCCGAAAGGTACCCTCACTGAAAGCAAGATATGATCTTCTTTTGTCAATCTAAGTTTTTCTCAAATTCCTTTGGGTTTATGGGGGAATGTTAGAGAAATTGTGACTTTTATTGGGTTTTATTTTTAAACCCAAAGACTTTGAGGGTTTTATTGCAAATGGTCAAGAGATGCTATCCCGCGTAAGGTTTCCCGTGAGTTTGTTTTAGAGAGGAATAAAAAGGTGAAAATGGTTTTTTCTTTGGGAGAAAAAACCGTGGCAGGCGGTTCTCCCGAGAGTAGAGAAGTTCTTTCCGAGATTTTTCTTGGAGCAGCATCGTTCATCTAAGAGGCCTTTTCTCTCTCACTCTCGGAAACTCTGATATCGATTCTCGGGGTTCGAGGGACCATTGTTCTTTAGAAAAACTCTTGTACCATAGTTTCTCACAGATTGACGAAGGAGTACAGGTTCCCGAGGTTTTCGTCGAGGAGGGATTGTCTTCGTGCGGACATACATCCCTGTTGCCATTCTATCTTGGGGGAAGATCGTGGACTCCGCCGCACTGGTATGATGGGGGCGATAACTTCTCTAAGGACAGTCCTTGCGGGCGGCTCGACTAAGTGTTCTAAACTGATATTTTTGTTCTTTATTTGTTGCACTGCCATGCATGTTATTTCCTTTTGGTTTTGGATCGGATCTTGCCTTTCCATGTGGGACTACATGTATATAACATTTGTGCCTTCGTATCGTTCATTTGTTCTTGTGATTATTTATTTCATAATCATTGTTAGATCTCCAACAATATATACTTTTGTTGTGACGATTTTATTAATTAGGAGCTAGCTGAGATATTTGTACATCTTTCTTTTTCTTCTTATATTAACGCTATCCATTTCTACAAAAAAGGAGAACATTCAACTGGTTAAGCTCGATGCTCTCACCACGAACACTGATGTTATTCGTATGTTTCAATTATGCAACCCTTTTCCTTTGAGATTGATCTCCCTTCTTCATCCATCGCCTTCATCACCCATGTTGATATAATGGGCCCTTTGTCTCTTTTCTTCAAGGGTTTATCTGTTCACTTGTATCAATCATACCGATCTTTTATTGATACAGTATGATACGAATTAATACCGTTACGTATTGAGATAAAAGAATATATTATATAAATATGTTATAGAATAAAATTATTCAAATCACTCGATCTCTAGCTTAGTTGGTTAAATGATATGTGATTTAAACGCCCCATTCGTAGTTTGAATCTGCGATATGCCATGTTTTTAAACGATTTTTTGGCTTAAGTGATATGTGATTTAAGTTGCCCATCCTCAGTTTGAATCCGAGATATGCCATATTTTTAAAAGGTTTTTTGGCTTACATGTTAAACAGCTTTGTAAAAAAAAAATTAGAGCATGCCAAATCCGTGTTTTGAACAAAATAGGTGAAGCTCAAACGTGATTGAGGTCCCCAACGAACTAATTTATAAAGTCATTCTTATTATGAAAGAAGATATTTAATATTTAAAAAAATATATGTAGTGTATCAGTTACGTACCACACACTGGTCATATCGATCATCGATTGGTATGGTTTGATACGTGTGGTACATACCATACTGTATCGATTTGTCAAACTTTACAAAAAATAACACAACTTTACTGATTGTGCAATATATTTTTAGATATTTTACATATATATACTCTTTGAATCTTCTATTCTTACATATATACCCCCGTCTTACATGAGTTGTCAAAAATACTATTAGTATCTAATTAATTATGATTATACCATCGTCATAATCTCATCGTAGTTTACTATTAAAACAACCAATATACTTTCAAGTAAAATGTTACATGGCTTTGACGAGATTACATGGTCGTGAGAGTGTTTTCCAATTTTTACATCTATCAACGGTTTTCATCAAGGTTTGTCGGCCCGATCGGATAGGCCGTACCGATTTTCTACCAGTACAGTATGGTACGATATCGTATCACTCCATATCGCAATGTGTCAAGATTTAAAAAATATTTAAAAAATATATATTATTATAAAATATAACAAAATATTATGTGTGACTTAGTGTTTGATAAGTGTGCTAATTGTGCGTGAGCTAAAGGGTTCAAATCTCACAAACGTCATGTATTTTTTGACTTATTTTATTTAAAAAATAACAGAAAAAAGTAAGAAAATAATATCACTAGTGTGTTTTGAATCTAAATCTTAACCTTCCAAAGAAAACTCTTAACCAAACTACTTATGAAATCATATGTAATATAAAATAATATATATAATATTTAAAAAATATAAATTACGTACCACATGTCGATCGTACTTATCTATGACTGATACGATATGATACAGATAGTCCGTTCTGTACCAAATCGATTTGGCAAACCTTAATTTTCATAACATCTCTTTAATAATATTCCTCCTAAATTGTACAAAGACCCAAAATGTATATACATTTATTCAATTATCATAGCGGGCAGCAAATTAGTTTGCCATCTAATCCAAACCATGTAATCTCATTCCGAATCGATTCGACAAACTTTAATTTTCGTAGTATCTCTTTAATAATATTCCTCCTGGGTCTGCTGATGTTCCACAGCAGCAGGTTCCCCTGCTTCTTCTTCCATGCACACACATGCATATGCATATACATGCACACTTTGCCTATGTGCCAAAAAAATAGTAAGAAGATGAAACAAATCAAACAAACAAAAAGAAAGAAACCAAAATAAATGAAAGAAGAAATACAATGAAATGTGAGATAACATGGGGCCCGACAACTCCTGCACTGCCACATTAAACCCACTGTATAAATAAAAAGTGAAAGGAATAAAGAAGAAAGAAAAGGCCAGTTAGAACTCTGCTGACCTGTTGAAGACCAGGTCGACACAGCTGAACCCCTACGTCGACGCAGCAGGCTGACAGGTCGACCTACCCTTTGCCTGTTTAGCAGGGACAAGCTGTGATGGCCTGTGCAAAGAAAAAAAGAGAAGAAGGATAAAGATGAAATGAAAGATAAAGAAAACAAATGGAACAAAATAATCAAACAAAGAAATGAATGAAATGCACACCAGAGATGGGGATTTAATGCTCTCAATCTGTCATCATGAGCCCCTGTCCCATGCGGCGGAAGAAAAGAAAAGAAAGAGTTGTAATAAAAAAAATGCAATATCCAAGGTGGAGTCTTTAACAACTCCTGAACCATCATGCCAAACCCCTGACATGAACCCCCCCCCCTCCAAAAAAAAAAGAAAAAAGAAAAGAAAAGAGTTGAAGATGGCCTTTTGTCTAAGGATGCTGGGCTTGGTCGACCGATGCCCATCATCGGTCGACTCACCCGCGAGGGTGGGTCGATGCAGCCTTGGGTTCGGTCGACCAAACTCAATCGTCGATCGACCGATCCCATGCTGGGTTGCCCATCCGTTTCCTATTAAAAGAAAAGAGAAGGAAGATGAAGGAACAAAAAAAAATGAACAACAAAAGAACAAAAAAAAAAAATCAAACAAAACACGTACAATCAAACAAACAAAAGAAGCAAAAATTCAATGAAGAAAGAAGAAAGAAAGGAAGAATGAATGATAAATCATAGATAATAACGTTAAAAATGATAATATAATGATGAAAGTAATGTCATGAAAATATAATAATAACACATATGAATATAAATGCCATCCTTAAGAAAGTAACGACGTTCGATCGGGAGCCCTCACCCTTCTAGACCCTATGTGAAAGGGATATCAATGATGCCTCGACAAGTAGTGCTTGGACCTCGGGGATCACCCCTATCATGGCCATAGCCTGACTTTCCCTCGGGCCAATAGTCCACAAAATCTAACCCCTTCTCACAGGGGTCTGATATCAAACTTGTCGTGCCTCGACAGACATCTACACAAATATTGTTTACCTATTTGTCATGTTTCTAATCCGGACTCTTGTCCGAGCGTGAAATGGTCAATCAATGACCAACTTACCCCTTTATGGGGGATGCTTTATTTCACTTCGAGATTTTCTTTATCTCTTTCTCTAATGCTAATTTTAGGCCATAGGGGAGTCCATTCTCCTGACGACTAATCAAAGATTTTCTCCTCTCCGAGGAGATGTAATTAACGCCGTGACCTTTATGGCACGGTGAGTTCTAGTCCCGACACGATGCCCACATTGTCTGACTAGTCAGACACCGCGCACCAACGATTCCATATCACCTCGATATTTGGAATCCGAATAAATTGTCACTTCGTGACTAGCACGCTCACGCACTGATAAACCGAAATAAGACAAACCAAGAATAAAAGAGACGATAAAACGATATAAAAAGATGATGAAGAAAAAGTGCGTCCACAGGCGGCCAACCATGGTGGTGGAGGAGCGGGACATGGTAGAGGAAAGGGTGGGACAGGGGTTGTCGGATTCGTAGGGGACATGGGAGGGTGTAAGAGACGGAGGGGTTGAGACGATATAGGGGGTGTGGCCAGTCGGCTACATAGGCTGTGGAGGGGACGGGGCAGCGAGGGGGGAGGAGGTTGCTACACATGGGGAGGGGTGATAGGCATGGTGGGTCGGCCATAGAGGGGGTGGGGCGGGGTTCGTTGGCTTTTTGCGTGGTCATGGGGCAAGGCAACAAGGCCCTAGCTGTTGGCTGGTCGCGCGGGTTGCACAAGAGAAGGGGCTGTAGGGTGACGGAGGGTGGGGTGGCAGGTGAGGTGGGGGTGTGGCCAGCAGCCCGATTGCGAAGGCTGCAGATCGATGGGAGGGGTGGTAGGGCGGGGCAACAAGGCCAACTTCGTAGGTGTGGTGTGATGGAGCTGTAGGGTGACGAAGGGTGGGGTGACAATCGGGGTGGGGGATGTGGCCGGACGCCAACTGCAAAGACTATATAGGGGGAGGGGTTGCTGGGCAGCAAGGGGGTGAGACTACATGGCTACCTATGGGGAGGGGTGGGGACGTTAAGGCGATGGGGAGTGGGCGGCTATATAGGGGGCGGAGTGGGGCGGCCACAATAACTACATATGGGGAGGGGTGGGGACGTTAAGGCGATGTGGGGTGGATGACTTTGTCTTCAAGAAAAAATAAGTTGGGAGTTATTTTTTTTGGGGGGGGGGGGGAGAGGGCGAGATTACCGAAGGAATGAACTCCTTCCTAAAAAATGGAGAAGGTTTTACACTAAAAGACACCATTATCTCCCTAATTTATATTTTAAAACACCATTATCTCCCTAATTTATATTTTAAAAGAGAAAACTTTCAAAAACAATTATATCCAAGCTCCCCCATTAGTTTGCCACATGACCTAAAATATTTAATGCACATCATCGAATGCCCCAAACTAAAATAGAAAGCCAGTTGGAACATGGGGGCACGTGAGATTTCCTGTTCCACTTCTCTCTCCATTATCATTTTGCACTTGTAACGGTCACTTCCTTCGTCACACAAAGCTCTGAATCCATTGGATCTAATAAAACAGATCTTATGGTGACAGCGGATCGTCTGTCACCAACCATCTTCATGTGTCCTGCGCTGTTCAGGCACCTCCTTAACCATGGTTAACCATCCGGTAAACCCACCAACCCGACTTTTACTCGCCGCGAAATCCACAGCGAGAGGCACCTGTCCCACCCACCACCTCCATCGGCTTCCTATAAAATCATATCCCGCGGCTTCCGGATTCCCCACCCGATAACATCCCCCCACCCCCGCCCCCTATCCATTCTTCTACCCAGCGGCGCTTCCCTGGTTTTTCACCGCCGCGATCCCCTCGTTCCCCTCCGATTCCCCGGCACACAGATCGACGCCGCCGCCGTCTCAGGATGCCGATCGACGCCGCCGCTCCTTCCGGCAAGACCGTCTGCGTCACCGGCGCCGGCGGCTTCGTCGCCTCTTGGCTCGTGAAGCTTCTCCTGGAGAAGGGCTACACCGTGAAGGGGACCGTCCGCAACCCAGGTCCGCCCCCCTCCTCTCCGGACCTCGATTGCTCTGCTCGGCATCGTAATCTCTAACAAAGGGGGCCTTTATGTTTGGTTGTTGCGATGGATTGCAGAGGATCCGAAGAACTCCCACCTGAAGGAGTTGGAGGGCGCCAAGGACAGGCTCGTCCTATGCCGCGCCGATCTTCTCGACTACGCGAGCCTGCTTAGCGCCATCGAGGGTTGCGACGGCGTCTTCCACACCGCCTCCCCCGTCACCGATGATCCAGTGAGCGGCGCCACCCGCTCCGATCTTTGACCGTCCTTTGATGTGCCTCCGATCTTATACCGGCTGGTGGTCTGTCCTTGTGCCCTCGCAGGAGCAAATGGTGGAGCCGGCGGTGAAAGGGAGCAGGTACGTGATCGAGGCGGCGGCGGCGGTGGGGGCTCGCCGGGTGGTGCTGACGTCCTCGATCGGGGCGGTGAACATGGACCCGAAGCGGCCGGCGGAGGCGGTGGTGGACGAGTCGTGCTGGAGCGACCTGGAGTTCTGCAAGGCCACCAAGAACTGGTACTGCTACGGCAAGGCGGTGGCGGAGCAGGAGGCCTGGGGCTGCGCCAGGGAGAAGGGGGTGGACCTGAAGGTGGTGATCCCGGTGCTGGTGCTCGGCCCGCTGCTGCAGCCCACCCTCAACGCCAGCAGCGTCCACGTCCTCAAGTACCTCTCCGGCTCCGCCAAGACCTTCGCCAACTCCGTCCAGGCCTACGTCGACGTCCGCGACGTCGCCGCCGCACATGTACTCGTCTACGAGTCCCCCGCCGCCGCTCCCGGCCGCTACATGGCGGCCGAGTCCGTGCTCCACCGCGGCGACGTTGTCGACATCCTCGCCAGGCTCTTCCCGGAGTACCCCCTTCCCACCAAGTAGGTCCAATCATTGCGAACCCACGTCCTCTTCTTTCCCAGCTTCTGCACCCACAAAGAGTACCAGAATATTAAATGATGCCGCTGGTACACCGGAACAAGTAGAGGATGGTGAATGGACCCGCCAGTCCACCCCCGTACTGGCCAGCGTCCACCGATTGGTTGTTACGTCATATGCTGACGACAACTGGCCAGAAATGAGTAGCTATTAGGCTCTCGGTCAGGACTAGTTTAGATTTTTTACTCCCTCACGTCAGGCACACATCTCCAACGTTACTGCATTTGAGGGACTCAAATATGAAAAATCATCTTTTATTATTATTTTCTTTTGGTCTTGGGAAAATTATCTCTATATCTTTGAAATTATTTAAAGTTATTTTCATATATTTATTTTTATCATAATATTTTTAATTTTTAAAATAATAATTATTTTTTATAGAAATATAAAAATATTTTTTATTTTAAAAATAGGGACGAATAGAATCACAATAGATTTTTTAAAATAAAATTTAGAAATATTACCATAAATATGATAAATTATAGATATAAATATAATTTCGTAAAATTTAAAAAATATAAAGGTAATTGTCCCTTTGGTCTTTGGTCGAAAGCCGTCCCTGGCGCGCACGCGCATCTGTCTCTGCGATGCTTCCCTGGCCACCAACCGCGTCGTCGCTTTCGGTGGAGGCGGGTCGGGCACCCTACCTCGCGACTCCAAGAGGAGGACGTCCATTGTCGCCCCCACCGGGACCCAAGAAAGCACACCTAACAACAGTTTTAATGGCGTGTGCAGGTGCTCGGACGAGGTGAACCCGAGGAAGAACCCCTTCAAGATCTCCAACCAGAAGCTGAGGGACTTGGGCCTCACGTTCACCCCCGTGAAGCAGTCGCTCTACGACACCGTCAAGAGCCTGGAGGAGAAGGGCCACCTCCAAGCCCCCTCGTCTTGACGCCGCCCCACCGCGGAGGTTGCTGCCCCATCAAAAGTTGACATAAGAATGTTCCCTTCTTCGGAGGGTTGATCCGCGAATACCTCGGCGATGTGATCTCTTCGTATATCTTAAAAGATTGCTGGTATTTAAACGCAATTTTAAGCATCGGCAGGTGGTGTAAGCAAATGATACATGTAATCAAATTGTTTCGGCACTCCCTTTGGCTTCTCCTGTAATTTCAAGTGGGTGAACTTCCACGTGTGTGACTGCCAATTATTGTCTACTCTTTTTCTGCGGTGTTTGGAAAGATTTTTAGGGGGATTCTGGTCTTGCATTCCCCACCCCGAAAAGTCTTTCCAAATGTGCCTTCATTTGACCACCTGGAACACCAAATATGGTGGAAAACTTTTCTTGTCACATCTCGGCAACGTATATAATGTCTTAAAGGTGCAATTTAGTATAATTTTTTTGAAGGATGTCAGCAACCATATTGTGTTTGTCACATCACCGAGTTGTCCCACTCGATTGTTGTTTGTTTCCATGTAATTATCTGAGTTTAGATTTGTTGGTTTTAAAAAACAGTATATTTTTAATTTTAAAATAAAAAATGTTATATTTGGATGACCATAAAATAAAATAAAATAAAGTGTTGTTTGTTTGTTTGTAGTCATTGATTTTGATTTTCACCGTGAATTAAACTTAGAGAATCTTCGTTTAAATGAAAATAATAGAATCTTAGTGTCGCGTGGATTCACATAGTTTTATTTATATTATTTTATAATCATGCAAACAAATGAAAATTATTGTAAAATAAAATAACTACACAGTTTTACGATATTTCACCAATATACATAAAAGAGAAACAGCTTACCTCAGACCAAAGTCACACCTTATTATTTCAAAAGATGATTACACTTTTTAACTCGTGCAAGCCCGGTTATGATAAACAATAATAAAAAATTATGCACACTATGATTCACAAGGACAAAAATTTCAGCTGAAGAAACGTCCAAATGATGTATAGCCTATGGTTGCTGTTGTTTTGTTGGATGCATGGCTCCAGTCAAGTTTTATTTGACCTCCTGACTGCATGAGGACTTGAAAACTTGTCATGTGACAGATTCCTAGCTACCACCCTCTGTCTAGCTTGTGCAGGATCCATCTGACCAGCCAAAGCGTTCTGTGGAAGTTCCTATTCTAAGATATTATGACTTAACTGGACGGCATAATCTAACCTGATCAGCCTTCATCTGATCCGACTTGATTTTTAAACAAAATAGGCCAAGTCTAAAATCTTTTGTTGAAGAACAAGATTGGATCACAGTCCATGCATGACCTTAATCAGCCTTAGACCAGTCTTCTCCATGTTTCTTCACCCTGTTCATCATCTACTATTTTGGTCCAAGTTGAGATATGAACATATATTGTTCCGATTACAGAAGGTCGAATTCGATTATGATCAACTATTTTCTTGCAAGACTGATGCCTCTTACCTAATCCGTTACCACCTGTAGATATAGTTGTTGGTAGAACTGAGAATGTCAATGACAAGCCAGTGAGTACCCATTGTTTGATGCTCGAGGACGCTGCATGAAAGTTTCTGGATAAATACAAATTGAATGTTTTATATTCAAAACATAGGGGGGAAAACTCACATAAAAAATTTAACATCATCCCATGATCAACCTCGATTCATCCGGGTTTCTCATTGATAAGGAGAAGAGGGCAAATAATAAGGGCAAGGATAATGTTAAGCATTTAAATACAATAAAAAGAATACACCTATTAGTCGCCCACAGAGTAATTTTTGCATCTCTAATTGTTGATAAATCCCGAGTAACAACGTGACAAACATGGGTCAAGTCGAGATATACCTTAAAACAACGGAAGCGGCGGATCACGTAGCATCGTGGAAGTAGAGAAGTAGATTACTAGAGTCTACCCCCTAAGATTCTGTAGCATCCAAAACTCAACGATGAATATTGATGTCCTTCTAGGAGTCAAAGTTGAGATAACTGTGGGAAGATGGCTCTCCCACGGAGTCGATGCATAGCGGCTCCCCTACAACGGGGTGTGATGCATAGCAAGGCAGGGCACTTCTCCTCTTGCAACGGAGTAGAGAAGAGAGAGGAGAAGGGAGACCTCGAGGGCAAGTGCACTACTAGCAGCGACCTGCTGGTCGTCTAGGTTACTCTCTTTCGCAGTGTCTCCCTCTTGATGGACATAGCAGGGCTGGCAGGAGACCTGCTCCCTTTCTCACCTCACACACATGCATAGCAACAGTAGGCAGAGCGAGCGGCGACGGTGGCGTGCGGCAATAAGGTAGGCAAACAGGGGATGCCAGCGGCGAGCAAGGGCGTCAATGGCGAGGAGCAGCAGTGCAGCAATGAGCAGCAGCGGTGTCGACGAATAGGGGATGCTGACATTGAGGAGGGGATTGTGGCAGCGCTCCTCTCAAGGTGAACTCGTAGGGGCTGGCTCTCCCTCCCACAAGGGGGTCGAGAACCTCTCAAACATGCATGCTCCTCTCTCCCTCTACCCTTTTATTTATAGAGGTGTGGGGGTCTAATCTCTAACTCGGAGTTGGAGAGTCAGAGTCTAAGCCATGCTTGGGCATGGAGAGGAGGAGGGTGGCCATTTGGTGGTAAAGAGTCCCGGTGGGACTTGATGAATCATGTGAGAAAACTCTCCCATGCATGCAATCTCACCTCGCATGGGATTTAGACCTATGCGGGCAAGCCGAGTCCCAGTGGGGACTTGGGTCGCTCCTCCCTCATAGGTTGCCCTTAATGGGCATCCATCTAATGTGTCACAGGCCCATATAGTAACGCTAATCATGCACCGAAAGGAGCCTTGAAACTTTTGGCCCAAAACCGTGCATTTTTTTAAGGGATTTGGGTAGGTGGAGATATCAGGAGGAACTAGTTTAAACAATAGGTTTATAACAACACTTCGTAGCTCCTTGTCATTTCTTATGTGCAACAACCTGGACGTCACATCATATATACACTACATCCGTAGGGCCTAAAAGAAGTGCATGGGTGGTTGGACATTGTGGGCGTTTACATGGGTAATCACGTAACATAAGCGTGAGTTGGCAGATATTAGTAAGGTTTGATTATTTCAAGTAGTAGACACATGGTGTCATTACAAGCTTTCTTGTTTTTAAACAAAAGAGCAATCTCTTTTGAGCAAATAAACGATGACCAACCGGCATAGACTTGATCTCATCCTTAGAGTATCTAGATAACATGTGGCCCTAGAAAATGAAATTATGAGATGATTCCAATTTTCATCCCCCCCCCTCTCAAAATATAAAAAAAAAACCAACGTAGTACAACTGATTTTGCCCGCAATTTAGGCAACGTTTGTTTTGACTCGAGAGGATGGAAATTTGAAGTCAAAGAGGGGTAGTTATAAAAAATCATATTAATTAACTTTGCTCGGTGTACAAGACCCGTGTCCGTAACGGAAAGAGTTTTCTCAATTTTAAATTTAGAAGTTCTAATGACCTATTTTCAAAATAATAAATTAACGCAATTATTATATAATTAATTAGTGAAATCTAAAACAATAATTTGAAATTTTTAAAAAATAAAAACAGTGAACATTGTATGAGATATGTGTTCAATGGTGGTGGGTTGATTTCGTTAGACCGCAGGAGATTTTGAAAAAAGAATAAGAATCTTAAATATTTTTTTTTAAAAATTTATATTTAGATTAATTAATATAATTAAAATTATATAATTTATAGAAATATAAAAGATATATACTAAAAAATATCTCCCTCGCTATCCTCATCTCTCTCATTTGAAATTTTCACATCAACGGTCAAATTATATCGTCACTCCAACAAAGCTCTACACTCGTCACGAGACTCGTCATCTTAGATAGTAATCTACGTCCACCATTTCAAAAAGCTCCCTTTCATTGGATTCTGAAGATTATTGACCTGAGACTCAAATGAATATTTCTCTCTCCACATGGTAAAATTTTTGGTCTCACAAAAATTCAGATAAATTGATTTATTTGATTGAGATAACGAAGATGTAATAAATTTTAAAGATTAGGACGTCACAATAGCCTTGTTAGTGCACATCCTTGCACATAAATTTTTTTGTCATAAAAAAATAGATTTTTACATATATCTATAATGTGATCCTTGCACATTTGATTTTGTTTTTATTTTTTTACAAAATTAATTTATTAATAATAATGAAGAACAAATTTGGAGTGTTGAATGGTTCGTAAGAACAACATTACCACATGAACACATCTATCTATCTATCTATCTATCTATCTATCTATATATATATCTCAAAGCAGTTGCCAGTAAAGCAAAACTGTTTCACACTTGCTTACCCACCGTTAGACCCGATGATCACATGAGGGCGCATAATATTATTTTCTATCTTATTAGTGGAGATCGAAGAAGCTAGCTACCTCTCCATGATCCATTAAACTGCGAGAAGGATGAGCCCATCAGCTTGCAGTGTTTTTTGTTGTTGTTGTTGTTTGTTTGCGCATCACCTGTGTTGAAGTCACCTTAACGGAGTACCATGCGTCGTTGTGTCACTCACCAGCGGTGCAGCAGCATTTATGTTATTATGTCTGATGTTTGCTCTTCGTATTGGGCCACATGGTGCCTTGCCTTTTTGCCCTTTTGAATCCCCAATTAACGGACGTCCAGGTCGACCCATAACGCATAACGGGCCTGACCAGCATTGAATACCTTCCATGCCGTTAGAACACACTGCAATTGAGATGGTAACCTCGATCACATCTATGTCAAATAAATGCTACGGATCTTTTCAATCCCAATCTCTCCCCATTTATATATCTCATATCAATGGCCAAACCAATGCAATCTGGATGTGGATATCTATCCAAATTAATCTCTTCCTACAAAGACCTCATGATGCATTATTGGTGAATAAATGCCATGGATATGAATACCATTTTTGTAGTATGATTTAATTAGTTGTCCCTGAGTTATATATATATATATATATATATATATATATATAGAGAGAGAGAGAGAGAGAGAGAGAGAGAGAGAGGGCACGCACGGTGGAATAATAAATACTGATAAATTTGGATGGGTGAGATTTAGAGAGTGAATCCAAATTCAGAAGGCCTGTATTAATTAAAAAATAGAAGGCAATTGGAATGTTCTCTCCATTCCAATATATGTTATATATTGAGACAGATGTGTACGTATTCCAAGGTGTGTGCGATCTAAGGAGTGATGACGACGATGCAAGACTTGGTGTGTGCGATCTTTACCGCCGTGCTGTTTGTCTCTCAAATTGCTTGCGATCCGAGTGAGTATAATAAGGAAACATTTTCTTGTCCTTTTTTTTTGGGAGGGGGGGTGTTGGTTGGTTCAGCTTATTAATTTACCAAGATTATATATATTTTGGCTCACATGACATGAGAAATAATTCGTTTGGTCTCATTATTCCGAAAGTAATATTCCATTTAGAATGATGGATCCAAGCGTATTAAGGTAGGGTTGGGTTTTGACGACTCTTGAAATCATTAAACATAAGCAAGTTTAAAATTGAATCCTAATTTTGGTTTGGAAGAAAAGGACAAGTTTGATTTGATCTTGAGATGTCGTGGTGGGCATCTCATCTTGGAAATCTCTATGGAGAGGATTAAGAGAAAGGTTTGCTATACATCCAAGTGTGTTGCACACTTTAGATGTGCAGTGTCTTTAAATGTTTATTTTTAAAAAAAATTTGAAGTAGCTCTCGTGATACTCTAATTTAGAGTGTAAGTCACGTCATCATTTAATTATCTAAAAATATTAAAAATAAAATGGATCAATTTTTAAAAGAATGGATCCAACATTATTCATTCAATTTGTTTTCTTTTTTTATGACTTCCTAGACAATCCAATGGTGACTTGGTTGCAGCTCAAATTAAGATACTTTGGGGATTATTCCAAAACAAATTTTAAAAAAATCAAAGACACTGCACAACCAAGATATACGTCAAACAGGTGTGTGCAATAAACCTATGCCAGACAGATCAGTTATGCGTTACGGCTCAAGGTGGACGTCCATATATTGAAGAGCGCAAAGGACCATGTGGCCCAACAAGAAGAGTTAACATAGGAATAAATGCTGCTTTACAGCTGATGATATTAATTTGGACGAAGTTACAAGAAAAATCTTGATGGCTGATATCTATTAAAAGGTTAATCCGAATTAAGACGACTTCAGCAACACAATTAATTAAGCTGATGGTGGGCTCGCTCTACCCACTTTCATAAAACACGCAAGCTGATATATGATGGACTCATGCATGCTTCTTCCAGTTTAATCAATGGATGATGGAAAAGTATACGGCTTCTTCGATCTCCAATAAAATGGAAAATTATATATATATATATATATATATATAATGCGGCCTGAATGATCATGTCAGGTCTAATGGTGGGTAATGAAATCTTAACAGCGTTTAATTTACTGGCAACTGCTTTCAGATGGGTCGATAGATCGATACTCGATATATACATAGATCATACGTCTGTCTCTCTCTCTCTCTCTCTCTCTATATATATACATAGATCAGTCCTCATCATGCATCGTGATCATCAATACCACTCCACAAAATCCGACAGTTCCTCAAACCTCACAGCGTGAAAGGAAAAAAAAAGGGAAAGGGGGATTAATGGCTTTCTGTGGCCACCCTCTAGCTAGCTAGGGAAACCCAGCTGTGAATATTTTCCTTGTGTTTCTGAAGGAAGGTCGATTGCACTACCAATTTTGTAGACATAAATAGAGGCAGGCAGTATACAATCAAAAAGGCGTATCAGATGTTAGAGAAATCGGAGTTTTCCTCCGGAACCCTCGGTGCCTTCTCTGAAGGTTGCCGGAACCCTACCCCCCACGTCTCCCAGCCCCGGTCCCCCCTCCGCCCTAGTCCCTCTCTCGGAGTGGTCCCCGTCCCCGGGGCGGTCCCCCCCCTCCGGATTTCTCGGTGCCCGCCCACCGGCCCTCTTCTTCCCTCTAGGGATTCCTTGATCCCTTTCCTTCCCCCCCCCCCCTCCTTCCTTGCTTGGTCTCACCTCCCCCCAGTGGACCGCCTCCCTCTCCTCCGGAGGGGCCCCTCAGGTCGTCTCCGCCCCCCCCCCCCTTGGCTTGTCTGTCCCTCCCGCTGTTCGATACCCTATTCTTAGCCCGCTTCCCTCCAGATTCCCCCCCTCCCATTTGCCCAGCTCCTTTCCCACCCATTCCCGTTGCTATCCCTGGCACCCTTCCTCCCAGCGTTTTCCCCTTTTCTCCCGTCCCCCTCCAGGTACCTCTCTCTACCCCCTTACTGTCAGTATTTCGCATTCCCTGGACTGCTCTCCTTTTCCGCTCCCCCCTTATCTTCCCCGTGAGTTTGTTCCTCCTATCATCCCACCGTTTCACCCTCTGGGTGCTGTCCTCGTCTGCCGGCTTCCTTTCCTCTCCGGTGCTTGCTCCTCTATCCTGCCCTCCTTCTCCGCGCTGCCCCATCCCTGTTCCTTGCTTCTCTGCCCCTGCTTCCCCCCCCCCTTCCCCCATCCCTTGAGCCCGCCTACCCTCTTCCCTGGTCTCCATCCCTACCCCGCGGTCCAGCAGGTCATGGCAAACAACGAAGGAGAGCCTATGATGGAAGACGATGAGGCAATCAGGTCCCGCTTCAGGTAGCTGATGGTCAGAGAAAAGAGCTCTGAAGTCATTGATATTTCTCATACGGCACAGACAGATTGTGATGGGGGGAGAAGCTCTTTGGTGGTCAAGGTCTTGTCCAAATCCAAGATTAGAGTGGCTGGTTTCAAGGAATGGATGGAAAATCTATGGAAGTCTAAAGGTGAGTGGCAGCTCATCGACTACCCAAATGACTCCTACCTGGTTCGGTTTACTGATCCCCAAGAAGTTGATACTATCTGTAAGAGATCCCCGTGGTTCTTCAAGAAGGACATTGTGCTGTTCCAGAGGGGTGAGTCCTATATGGCACCATCCCAGTACTCCCTCACCAAAGCAGATCTATGGGTTCGGATTTTTGATCTGCCGGAGGAACTCCTCAACCCTGCTTCTGTCAAGGCCTTGGCTTCCCAACTGGGAGAACCTTACTCACCCATCCCCAGAGAAATTTCCTCCTGGGGCTGGTTCGCCCGCATCAAGGTGTCGATCAGCATTGATAAGGCCCTCAAGACCAGTATCCAAGCTCGTCTCCCGGACAATTCTATTCGGTCTTTCCAAGTTGCATATGAACGTTTGCCCTTGTTTTGTTACTACTGTGGCTGCATGGACCATGAAGTTGAAGGCTGTGCGGAGCTGAACGAGCTGAAGAAGCACATCAAAGAAGCCTACTCCCCTCAGCTGAGACAGGAACTGGGGGAGATGATAGAGTTCGAATATGGAGATTGGTTGAGGGCCGGCTCCTCATCCCCCTCCCCCAGCCCGAGAGATTCCAGCAAACCCAGGTCTTCTTCCCCCCATCATAGCAGAGGGGAAAGCAATTCCACAGGGGGTGATTCAGCGTCTGCGGGAATTCCGGCCACTCCCAAATGCAAGAGAATTCTGTTTCAAGAGAGTCCACCCTCCGGTCAGAATGCTGGCACCTCTGCTGAGGAGGATCGTACTGTTTTACCCAATGCTCACCCCCTGCTCCCCACCTCCTCCCCCACTCCCATAGCTCCTCAGCCTTCCCCTTCCCACAGCTCCAACCAACTCACCCAACCCATCTCCTCCAACCCTATCCCCTCTCTGCCCACCTTCCCCCTTCCAGACACTCCTCCTCCTCCCCCCCCCCTTGATCCCCATCCCCCATCTCAGCCATTCTTGGTCCCAGGTACCATAGCTAACCCCGCGAAAAGGAAAGCTGACCCAAATCCTACTACCTCTCAGATTGGCACACCCAAAAGAGCAAAAACTGACCCCCCTACTAGCTCCACCATTATCTTCCATCCAGGAATAAATACTGAACCCCACCCTCCACATTCTAAATACAAAAAGCTCAAACATGTAGCCAGATCCAAGCACTCTGCTCATGTTCAGCCCTCCCTTAGTCCAAGTATTCCCTCCAATATCATAGGTCCTGCGGCCGACCTCAAGGAGCCGTCAAGACCAAAATGAAGATTTTGTCCTGGAATTGTAGAGGGGTGGGTGGGCCCTCCACAATTCCATATCTCAACCAATTAACCCACGCCATCCAGCCAGCCATTCTTTTTCTCTCTGAAACCAAGGCAGCTCCTCATACTAGCTGTTCTTTCTTCAGCACCAGGGGTCCTGATTCCTTTGTGTACATTGACCCTGTTGGTAGGGCGGGGGGTCTTTGGGCTTGGTGGGACTCGAATTTAAACATCAGGGTCCTTCAAGCCAACCCGCACTGGATTACCATGGAAATCGAGGACCCGCCTCTAACTACTTGGAGACTTTACTGTATTTATGCTCCGGCCAGGAGGTCCAGCAGACAGGAGTTCTGGCAGCAATTGGCAGACGATGTTAGAGCCTTCAATGGTCCCATTCTTGCCACAGGAGACATGAACTCCATCCTTGAACCCAATGAGAAAGTTGGGGGCTGCGACTTCAGCTATCAACAGATGAAAGATTTTAGTAATTTCACTCTGGTAACAGGTTTACTTGACCTGGGGTTTGATGGTCCTGCGTACACTTGGACCAACCGCAGGATGGCCAAATGGCATATCAGAGAACGGCTAGACAGATCCCTAGCAAACGTGGAGTGGAGGATGCTTTTCCCGCAGGCAGCTGTCCATCACCTTCCGCGTATAGCTAGTGACCACAATCCCATATATACCACCCTCCATAAAAGTACCAATCACAGAAGACTCTCATTCAAGTTTGAATCTATGTGGACTCAGAGGGAAGATCTAGAAGCCTTGATCAGAGACAGATGGACAAATTCTCCTACCTTGGCTTCCAATTATCAAAGGAAGACTCAGGCTTTGCAGTCCAGCATAAGGAGATGGAGGGCTAGTAGGTTCGGGAACCCCTTCCACAGGGTCAAGGATATCTCTAAAGAAATGCAAATTCTTCGTTCCCTTCCTCCCACAACAGACACTATCAGAGTTGAAACTATGTTGGAAGACCAATTAGAGGAGCTAGTCAGATACCAGGAGGAATACTGGAGACAAAGAGCAAAAGCTCATTGGGCTAGAGAGGGGGATAGATGCACAAAATACTTCCATTCCAAGGTTCTCAACAGAAGGACATCAAATAGGCTCTCCTGGATCAAATTGCCTAACAACAACTGGACCGGGGATAGCCAATCAATCAAGGACTGCTTTGTGAACTACTTTCATGATCTTTATACATCATCCATTCCATACCCTCCCTACAGGAATCTTCTCACACACACCAATCCCATTTCCCAAACCCAAGACACCCTTTTCCATTCTCCCCCCTCCATCTCAGAAACTGAAGATGCCCTCTTCACCATGAATCCCCGAAAATCCCCCGGGCCTGATGGCTTTCCCCCCCTTTTCTACCAAAAATATTGGCCTATCATAAAACATCAATGTATTGACCTCATCAATTCCATTTTCCTCAGTCACTACATTCCCAACAGCTTGAACCATACGCATATTACTCTTATTCCTAAGAAGCTTCCAGCCAACACTCCTTCTGACTACAGACCCATTAGCCTATGCAATGTGCTGTACAAAATTACTACCAAAATCCTAGCCAACAGAGCCAAATCCATTCTCCTTAATGTCATTTCCCCTAACCAGTGTGCTTTTTTGCCAAACAGGTCAACCACCGATTGCATTATCACAGTGCAGGAATTGTTGCATACTATTCGCACCAAGCAAGGGAGGGGAGGCCTCTTCGGCCTCAAGGTGGATATTAGCAGAGCTTACGACAGTTTGGAATGGCACTTTATTGATGCAGCTATGGATTCAATGGGCTTCTCAGCATGTTCCAGGAATCTTGTTCAGCAATGTGTAGGGACGGCAACCTTCTCCATCAACGTCAATGGCGAGCCCACGGGACAAATTATTCCAACAAGAGGTTTAAGGCAAGGCTGCCCACTCTCTCCATATCTCTATATTATCTGTGCAGAAGTTCTGTCCAACCTACTCAGAATCAAATTGGAGGAAGGGAAGATACAAGGTATCAAAGTTAACAGCCGAGCTTCTCCCATTTTCCATGTTATGTTCGCGGACGATGTCTTTCTCTTCGGGACGTCTGAGGAAACCGAAATTCAGGAATACATGGAGGTGCTGAATACTTATGCATCTTGGTCAGGTCAGTCCCCCAACAGCTCGAAATCTGGCTTCATCTATAGTCCGAATCTTTCTTCTGCTTTCCGTTCTCATATCAGCCAATCCACCCACATTAACGGTCTATCGAAGAAGGAGTTGTACTTGGGGGTCCCTTTGTGGCCCGAGAGGAGAAGGATACAACAATTCCAGTTCTTGGAACATCGCATCAAATCCAAGCTTAGTCATTGGAAATGCAAGACTCTGTCTCCGGCAAGGAGAGCCAGCCTTATTCATTCCACTCTCTCCTCCATTCCTGCCCATATTATGAGCACTTGTCTCCTTCCCAAGGGCATTATCCACATGCTGAATTCTGTACAATGCAATTTCTGGTGGGGGGCCGATTCTCAGCAGCAGAGGATTCATTTCTGTAGGTGGGAGAATATTAAGCTACACAAAAAAGCTGGGGGTTTGGGATTCAGAGACCCATACAGCTACTATAGGGCTGCCATCATGAAAATTGTTTGGAGATTCCTCAATGATCATCAAACCCTGTGGGTCAGCCTTCTAAAAGCTAAATACCTCAAAGGTTTAGATTTTTGGGCTTCTAATAAGCCAGCCAGATGTTCTCACATTTGGAATGCTATTCTCTCAGTCCGGAAGGAGATTAAAGAGGGCATGCACTATCAGATCCAAGATGGCAGAGGCACCAGGATTTGGGACGATCACTGGATACCGGACATGCTCAGTCCCTCGGCTCCCCGCGAAGCCCATTCCAACCTCCATCCCATCCTGGTTTCTCAATTAATCTTCAACAAGCAGTGGAACTGTCCTTTCCTAACAGCTACCTTCAAGGAAGAAACTGTTCAAGACATTTTGAAAATCCATCTACCCCAGCAACCCGACCCCAAGGGTGACCAGTTGTTATGGAGGTATACCAAGGATGGAGCCTTCTCTATAAAATCAGCATATAGGATTCTCACAGAGAAACTCCTCCCGCCTTCATCTTCTTCAAATCATAATTTATGGCCTTTACTCTGGAATTCTAGGCACATCAAATGTATTCCCCCCAAGGTCATCATCTTCATTTGGAAATGTTTAGTGGGTGCTGCTCCTGTCAATGCCAGAATCTCTAGAAGTGCTAAGTGGGTCGACCCCACCTGCCCCGTCTGCAACTCGGCTGGGAAAACTGTCCACCATTTGCTTTTCCAATGTAACAAGGCTCGAGCTACCTGGCTGGTATCCCCCCTTAATTATCACTCGACCGAGGACCCAAAGACCTTGGAAGAAAGATTAATGGAATGGTCCAAACCTCCCTTTACTGAAGACTCCAAGGACTTAAAATTCCTATCTATGTGTTATGCTATTATTTGGCAGGTTTGGGTGGCCAGATGCAAAATGGTTTTCGAAGGACTGGATGAACATCCCAGTATTACCATACAAAAAGCCTTGAAGGAACAGCAAGTCTGGATGTCCATTGATTGCTCCACTAATTCTGTACCTAAGCAGCAGCCAGCAGCCAAGCTTTATTCTGTGGACGTCCTGCCCAAGATTCAAGTGGATGCTGCTTTCTCAGAAGGTCAGGGAGCTCTGGGAACCATTCTCTTAAATTTAGAAGCCAGTCCCGATATCTGCATTCAGTCATTCCTTCCTCAAGTCTTCTCACCCGAAATGGCAGAGGCATTGGCCTTACTCCAGGCGTTGCAGCTGGCGGCCTCCATCCCTCAGGCTTTGGTGATTGAAGGTGATGCTCTAAATGTGGTTAATTATGTAAATGGTATTTCTCCTTCCCCTTGGAGGTTAGCGCCAATTATCCAAGATTGCAGAGGTCTTCTAGTCGACCGCATTGAGGTTCGTTTTGTTCCGAGGGTTGCTAACAGATTAGCTCATGTTCTGGCCAGGGAGGTCCTCCAGCTCCGGCGGTCCTGTTCCTGGTATTATCAGGTTATCCCGGATTGTATATCCCTTATTGTAAACTCAGGTTCCTCGTAATGCCATGCCAGTTTGCTTTGCTTCCAAAAAAAAAAAGGAGGAGGCGATCAGATTTCTCCTTCTAATTAATGAAATCACACTAATTAAATTCCTCCAAAGAAGTACAGATTGTAAGAACATAATATCTCATGTTAACTCAGTTAAAACAAATAGATAGACTGAAAGACACTGGTTAAAAGTTTACAGACTTCCTAGTGTTATCATTCAAACGTTTATAATTTATTACCATCTTAGACTTACCTCTTTTCTTTTCACTACTATAAAAGTTGTTGACTTATGTCGACTAAAAGATTCTTTATATATATATATATATATATATATATGTGTGTGTGTGTGTGTGTGTGTGTGTGTGTGTGTGTGTGTGTGTGTGTGTGTGTGTGTGTTTGCTCCGACTATATATAGCATGAAGTTGCTCCAACTATATATAGATTGTACTGATTTGCTTGCTGCTGATGACATTAATTGGTGACACGTTGTGTACGTGTAAAATTGCACGTCCGCGTGTCTCGTCCAGTTCAACATCAGCAACAACTTCCACTGAAGAAATTACGGAGAAAATGTCTCATACGGACTCTCCGAACATACACACACTGCCGTGAAGCCGTCTCTGGAGTCACAACAGCGAAGAGAAACCAACCTCCGGAAAGCCCACGATGCATGGGCCCCGAAGAAAATCAAATAAACCACAACTCGTACTCGTAACGGGCTCGAACGTGCCCCAACGGCGCACTCTCCAGTCCTCAACGACACGCTCTAGTGCCCCCTTCAGCGGCACACCCGCTGGCGAGAGTTCAACAGTACACCCCCCCGACCAGTCGCTCAGCGGCACGCTCCTTCGCCGGCACGCTGTGCCGGGCCCCGTCGCCGGAACACTCCGCCCAGCGCCTCCAACGGTGCCCCCCTCCAACGGCACGCCCTGCCTGGCCCCTTCACCGGCACGCCCCGCCGGTGCCTTCACCGGCATGCCCGGTCTGGGTGACCTCATCGGCACGTCCCCTGCCAGCCCTTCAACGGCGCGCACCCCTTCCCTTTCAAAGGTGCACCCCCCTTCGACGGCACGCCCGGGCCAAGGCTCCCAGCGGCACGCCCCGAAGGGGTCCCCCAGTGGCATGCCCTCTTGGCACTTTAGCGGCGCGTCTTGGCGGTCCTTCAGCAGCACGACCGCTGTCTTCCAACGGCATGCTGTTCTGGCCCTTCAACGGCACGCTTCCTCCAACGGCGCGTCCGACAAACGAGATCTTATGCGCACGCCCTATGGATCCTTGGTGCGTAGCAGGTGTGCTGAGGTGTCGAACGGAGGGGGCGGCACGCAGGCTACCCCCTGCCACCGAAGGACGGCCAAGTCAAATCCTTTTAATGCGCCCTCCTTACCACCATTGCGACCGAGCTCGCTGCCGTTGGGGTATAAAACCCCTCCTCTACCGGCGAACAACACACAGAGGCAGAGAGGGAGACCCCCCCCCCCCCCCCCCCCCCCGAAGCACTCCACAGAGAGAGACAGAGGCATCACGGAGGGAGGAGGAACGTAGGGATACCACCTCTGAGAAGAAGAGAAGAAGAAGAAGAAGAAGAAGAAAGGAGCTCTGCCGTGAAGCCCCCTTCTCCGACGACCACCCAAAGAGAGAGAGTAAGAGATAGGGAGAGAGAGAGAGAGAGGGTGTGAGCATGTAGCAGGGAGTGTTGGGGGAGCAGGGAAGCCCCCTTCTCCGGCCCCTGCTCGACCCCAACATTCTCCCCATTCCTTCTTCCCTTCACCCTTCTTCTTCCTCTCTTTGCTATGTCTTCTATTCCGGTGTTTGGAAGTATACATGGCTGGTTATGGCCCTTATTTTTTTTTGAATAAAAATCTTCCTTTTTGAGGTTTCTTACGGTCTCCGTGTGTTTGAGCCCCTGTGTAACGACCCGAGAATCTGATTACCGGGAAGGCCCGATAACCCGAGACTCGCACCGCCACCCACGAGCCCAAAGACTCAGAAGGGTTAAAATGATGGTGTGGAGACTACACAAGTATCACAAATAATCACATAAATTAAACAGTTATAATATTAAGTAGGAAATAAATTAACATTTTACATGGTCCATAATCAAATAACAACAACAGCAACAGTAGTCCACGACTAGTACAGTAACAAGAAAGAAAAGTACAGCTACACGGGGCATACCCCGGCTCTGACCTCTGGCACTACCCCTGGGCACCCGCACCACGCTGCACTCCTGACGCGCCCCCCGAAGGTGGCGCCTCACCTAAAACACGGTGAAAACACGCAGGGAATGAGTCTCGGAACAAGACTCAGTAGGGATCACTCAAACCCTACCTCGTAAAATGAGAAACCACTCCACTAGCGGTAGGAAAGTACCTCGGAAAGAAAAGCCCTGTACTCTACAGAACCAGGCCCTACGGCACGCAAACCGACACACGTGCCAAGGTACGAGACCGAAACTCAACGGTCGAACCGCAAAACCCGAAGGTCGGAAATACACGACTGACAATCTGTCACTCCGTACTCGACAGGAGTATCACCCACTAGAAGCACAGCCGGTAGCGTCCCCTGACGTCTTACACCGTGCCGCAGGTGAACCGCCTGACGTGGTAGGTCCTACCCGAGGCGCAGACACCGCACAAGTAACCACAAACAAGTAACTAGCTGGGGTCACGCCCGTCGACGTGGGTCCAACCGTCCCCAACCACGTGTGCACACACAGACCTTGCGTCACTAGGTCTGGTCCTCTGACCGGTTTTCCCCCGTAGCCGGACTCTGGCTACCGATGAGGGGCCTACGGTAACCGATCCACAAATCGTCTCAAAGGTGAATGCCCGTACACCACTCCCAGGTGAGACCAGCACCTCGTACTGGTGGGCTACGACTAGTGGAGGGTCACTGAAGGAGTAGACTCTCAAGACCACGGAAAATAACGTCCGAACCTGACGAAGTACGGGGGCCGTCCCACGTACCATCACCATCGCACGGTGACCACGGTTGGAGAAGAAACGGACGCACCGCCCACAGCCAAACGCATGACCAAGGTAAACGGAACCTCCGGACACCCAAAGACACGGTCCCGGAACTCCACGGGGTGTCCAGGACACACACACGGCCCAAGAGGAACACCTGACAACAGGACAGATCGCGCTAGGGACCCCTAGCGCGACAAGGAAGAACGCGCTAGGACCCCCTAGCGCGACAGGGAAGATCGCGCTAGGGCTTCCTAGCGCGACAAGGCAGGTCGCGCTGGGGCCCCCTAGCGCGACAAGGCAGATCGCGCTAGGGACCCCTAGCGCGACCAGAACCGCCCTACTGTTCATCTTCTCCGATGAACGCGCCCCATCGGGACAGCGCGACCATCAAGAACGCGCTACTGGAGTATAGCGCGTTCTCAGTCCGCGCCCGAAAATGACGAAAACGCCTAAAAACTCCAACCACGCCCCCATGCCTCCACCAGAGAGGGGGAAATCAAGGGGAATGACCACTAAGGACCCCTAGCATGCTTCTAAGCCACCAAAACACGAAATAGCGGGCTAAAACCATAGATCGGGCGAGCTCTCCCCAAATCATGGAAAACCTCAAACCCGCTCAAACAAGCCTCTCTCGGCCTCCCCGCGGCCTACAAATCACGGAAACGAACGGCAAGAGGCTAAGGAACGTCACCCTACCTCAATGGAGCGAATGCTCCGCCGGATCGTCCACAAACCACGTCGCCTCCCCACGCTTCCCACGCTTGCCGCACGCCCACGAGCTCGCCTCGTCGCCACCCACGCGTCCGCGCCGTCGCCCTGCCGCCGTCCACAGCCGGGGAGGGGCTGTTTGACGTGGAATCTTTTTCCTTCCTTTTTTTCTTGGGTTTCGCCGGTCGATCAGTCAATTGGCTAACTTGGTAGTTAACTGGCTGATTAACGACGCGGGCGTGCCAGTCACATGAGTGACGAGTTATTATGCGCTCATTCTGACCCATGTCGGGCGAATATGAGGTTCGGTCGGGACCAGCAGTCCGCCATACCATAAAGGCTATAGCGTTAATTACATCCCCCACGAGGAGGGAACACCTTTGATTAATTGCCGAGATAGCGGGCTGTCGAAGCCGAAATAAAAAGAACTACATGATGACTATGACAAAAGCCTACGGAAGGCGTTTGTTTATCATGCAAGGGATGCATAGCTCATAGAATAATGGACCCTTGGTACATGGCAGAGGACGTAGGTCCGAAGACCACCATCGCGCATAGCGAAGACTTCCGATCGAGTGTGACCCGACCTCTTGTCAACGTCATTTGATATACGTAAGGGTTGATGCGGATATGCATGGGAAATCGTGCTGCGTGGGGCATGATGACGATGCTACAGCGTAAATCCGATAGCATGCCCTCTTCCTTCGGATTATACCGAAAAAAAAGGGAGATAGGACGTCCATCCATGGAGAGCCGGAATGGAGACCCAAAAGAAAATCAGGCAGAGGCCTGGATCCAAAAAGGATCCAAATATGACGGGACTGTCTGCGCCATTTGTTAATATTCCCCTCGAGGGGCCATTGGAGGGCATGCGGTGGCAGAACTCCGAGGGCCAGTGGGGAGACGGGAGAGTTATCGTGTTCGGTGTAATGTAGGGGTGGAACCCCCATTAATATATCTCCGTGGGCCCAGGTGAATGACGATAATCCCCTCGCAAGATGCTGAAGACTGGCTTAAGGGTTGATGGGAGTAGGACCTCTGGGTTTGGGATGATTATTCTGGGGTTTAATGGGATGTTGAGATATCACGATTTGAAGAAGAGCACCCACTAGTAAGGTAAAATGACACAGATATTAGTCGGCGCTGGAGATCCCGGCACGAAGGGCAGACGGCGCGAGGGGAGGGGGTTCAAAGGGGCATCGGCCCAGCCTAGTCCCGGCGCGAAGGAATACGGCGCGAAAGAGGGGCTCAAGGGGGTCTCGGCCCAGCCTGGTCCCGGCGCGCCCTGGCCTTCGGCGTGCCCTGGTCTCGGCGCGCCACCCACCCGGCGCGGGTTTGGCGCCGGGAGGCAGTGGCGCCGAGGGATGTTTTATGAGGTTTAAAGAAAGGGTATTTGTGAGGGTTTTGTGGGCGTTCAGTGGAGATTTCATGAAGTCAGGTGGGGGTTATATGAAATGAGGGTGGATGCACTCCTGGAGGGGGGGGTGTTCAAAGAGATCATTAGCAGGGAGATGTATTCCCTATGAGGGCAAGATGCCGTGAGATATCATAACTCAGGCTCTCACCAGATTCAGGGGTTAACTACTCTATCCCGATGAAACATCGTGCCGTATGACAGAGTGAAGCCCTGGGCAAATTTTGACAGCATCTCCCCTTATTTTGGGAGTGTGCCAAGAGAATATCATGGGATATCTACTCACGAATGCCGGAGTAGAAACCAAAATAAGTGCAGGGCGTAGCCCGTGATTCAAGTGTCTCGGTCATAAGAGACCTTATCCCCACTGTTGTAATATTCCCAATGCAATCCATCGGAGAGCCTGCAAGGGCAGGGCCCCGTGGTTTACTGGGTTGCAAAATGTAGAGGGACAATTAACCCCTTTGATATAGCTCCCATGAGGTCAGAGGGAAGGGCAATGCACACCCATGGGGCAGGATATGATGGACAGAGGCTGTATGGGTTATCGGCACGTGCGTGAAGGCACCAGGGTGGCCAACAAACGCATAGGTGTCAATGCAGAGAAGAGGGGTGGTTTTCGGCACGAAGGCCAGGTAGGTTCGGCGCGATATGGGGGATGCAGCCGGCGTGGCAAGCCCTCGGCATGAAATCCACGCCGGGAGACACCGGCGCCGGGGGGTTTTGCAAAGGAGGTTTCAGAACCCAGCAGGGCTTCGGGAGCTTGAAGGAAAGGGGTTTTACCTCGACTGTCTTAGATGATGGAGGGGGAAGAAACCCTTGGGGGAAACACTTTGCCTCCGGGAGCCTCACTGTAACGACCCGAGAATCCGATTACCGGGAAGGCCCGATAACCCGAGACTCGCACCGCCACCCACGAGCCCGAAGACTCGGAAGGGTTAAAAGGATGGTGTGGAAACTACACAAGCATCACAAATAATTGCAGAAATTAAACAGTTATGATATTAAGCAGGAAATGAATTAACATTTTACATGGTCCACAATAAAATAACAACAACAGCAACAGTAGTCCACGACTAGTACAGTGACAAGAAAGAAAAGTACAGCTACACGGGGCATCCCCCGGCTCTGACCTCTGGCACTACCTCTGGGCACCCGCACCACGCTTCCGCTGCGCTCCTGACACGCTCCCCGAAGGTGGCGCCTCACCTGAAACACGGTGAAAACACGCAGGGAATGAGTCTCGGAACAAGACTCAGTAGGGATCACTCGAACCCTACCTCGTAAAACGAGAAACCACTACCCTAGCGGTAGGAAGGTACCTCGGAAAGGAAAGCCCTGTACTCTACAGAACTAGACCCTAACGGCACGCAAACCGACACACGTGCCACGGTACGAGAAGACCGAAACTCAACGGTCGAACCGTCAAAACCCGAAGGTCGGAAACACACGACTGACAGTCTGACACTCCGTACTCGACAGGAGTACCACCCACTAGAAGCACAGCCGGTAGCGTCCCCTGACGTCTTACACCGCACCGCAGGTGAACCGCCTGACATGGTAGGTCCTACCCGAGGCGCAAACACCGTACAAGTAACCACAACAAGTGACTAGCTGGGGTCACGCCCGTCGACGTGGGTCCAACCGCCCCCAACCACGTGTGCACACACAGACCGCGCGTCCCTGGTCTGGCCCTCTGACCGGTTTTCCCCTCAGCCGGACTCTGGCTGCAAGACGTGGGGCCCAACGGTAACCGGTCCACAAACCGTCTCTAAAGGTCAGCCCGTACACCACTCCCTGGTGCGACTAGCACACGCGTACTAGTAGGCTACGACTAGTGGAGGGTCACAGAAGGAGTAGACTCTCAAGTCTCGGAAAACAACGGTGCAACTGCAGGTACGAGGAACGCTCCTTGTACCAACACCGACGCACGGTGACCAGCTGACAACAACATCTCCCGGTACACTCTGTACGACGAGAGACACACCGACGCAACCCGTACCCTTGAACGGTCCACACTGGGCCGCCCACGGAAGTACGGTCACACAGGGACCGCACAAGGATTAGAACGGTCATATCAGGACCGTTCCACCCAGGGTCCAAACGACAGATAAACGGCCAACACAGGACCGTTCAAACAGATGTGCGGCCAACTCTTGACCGCACGTGGGTGAGGAACGGTCACCTCCTGGCCGCTCGTCTCCCAACGGTAAAAAGCCTGGACGGTTAGTCCTTAGCCGCACTTGGGGAAGGGCGGCTACGGCTTAGCCGTTCAGGTGTTGTGCGGTCAGGGCCAGACCGCACATCCAACCATAGCGCTAGGGGATGTACGGCCAGCACCTGGCCGTGCAAGGGGTTATGCGGTCAGCTCCTGGCCGCACATCCCAGAGCACTGCACAACGGTCACAACCAACGGTCAAAACCCTTGGGGTTGGGCGGTAGCTGTGGGGCCGCACATTAGGATATGCGGTCCCACGATAGACCGCCCAAGCCCACTGCGCGCCAAGCCTCACCCAAAGCGCGCCGAGCCGATGAACGGTCCGAACGGAACCGCATAGGGGTTGTGCGGCCACTGGTTCGACCGCACATCGCTCACCGGCGAGAAAATGGCGAACCTCACCGGAATCGCCCAATCGGCCTCAAAACAAACCCCACGGAGGGGGAAATGGCGAGAGAAGAACCCCCAAGCCCCCTAGCATGCTCCTACGCCCTTAAACCGTGAAATCGGGGCTCAAAACGATGGATCGGACGAACTCACCCCGCGGCATGATCGACCCTTCCCGGCTCAAAATAAACCCCTCTCGACCTCGTCTCGAGCTGAAACTCACGGGGAAGGAAGACATGAGGCTAAGGAACGTCACCCTACCTCCGGTCCGCGACGAAACGCTCCGATCCGAGCTCGAAGTCGCGAAGAACGCCGCTAGAATCTCGCCTCTCCACGCCTCCCACGCTCGCCGTATGCCCGCACGATCGCCACCACGTCACCCACGTCCTCGCGCCGTCGCACCGCCGAAGTCTGCAGCCGGAACGGGGGTCGGCACGGTCGAACGGGAGAGAAGGAGGGAGAGAGCCGGCCACGGTCGCGTGAGGGAGAGAGAGGAAGGAAGAAGAAGAAAAGAGAAAAGAAGAAAAAGAAAAGAAAAGAAAATGGGAATATATAGAAAATCCGATTTTTCGGAAAAATACCGAAAATTAGAAAAATACATTTCCGGAATCCTCGGAACGCACCGATCGCAACGGTACCACTCGTGCCTCGGGGAACTGCCCGGTTCGCCCGCAGCGAGCGTCCGAAGAAAAAGCCGAAACACACACCGGAAATCGGAAAACACGCGCGGAAAAAGCCACGGAACGCCTCCGGGCCTCCGAAACGACTCCGGATCGCGCCGATCCGAACACGAAAGATGTCCGAAACGAAATTTCGGACACAACGGAGCCGGACGCTCCGAAAACCAGATCCGGGACCCACGAAGAAGGATCCGAAAGGTCCGGGATATTACAGCCCTCCCCCCTTAAGGAATTTCGTCCTCGAAATTGAGAACAACCCAAGGGGAAAGAAGAGGAAGACTCACTCAAACAGATACGGGAACTGCTGACGCATCTCGTCCTCACGTTCCCACGAAGCCTCACCACCAGAGTGTCGTTGCCACACGACCTTGACCAAGGGAATAACCTTGTTCCGCAGGCGCTGCTCTCGCCTATCCTCCACGCGGATCGGAAACTCTGGGAGAGAAAGATCTGGAGTCACCTCAGGCCAAACGGAAAACTCGAGCACATGAGAGTCATCGGGCATATACTTCCGCAACATAGAGACGTGGAACACGTCATGCACCGACGCCAACTCAGAGGGTAACTGCAACCGGTAAGCAACCTCACCGATGCGCTCCACAATCGCGAAAGGACCAATATAGCGGGGACTCAGCTTCCCACGCCGTCCAAACCGCATCACCCCCTTCATCGGAGAAACTCTCAAGAACACATGATCGCCCACGGCGAACTCGAGGGGCTGCCGCCTACGGTCAGCATAGCTCTTCTGCCGACTCTGGGCCGCCAACATGTTCTGACGAACCAGGTGCACAACATCCACACATTGCTGCACCAATTCCGGTCCCGTCAAAACACGCTCACCCACCTCAAACCAATCAAGTGGAGTCCGACAAGGACGCCCATACAATGCCTCATAAGGAGCCATGCCGATGCTCGAATGAAAGCTGTTGTTATAGGCAAACTCCACTAACGGTAGGTGATGAATCCAACTCCCCTGCCACTCCAGGCAGCAGGATCTCAGCATGTCCTCCAAAGTCTGAATGGTCCTCTCAGACTGACCATCTGACTGTGGATGATACGCCGAGCTAAATGCCAACTCCGTGCCAAGAGCTCGCTGGAAACTCCTCCAGAATCCAGAAGTGAAGCGCGGATCCCGATCCGACACGATCGAAATGGGAACCCCATGCAACGGCACGATCCGCTCCACATAAAGACGAGCCAACTTAGGCACGCTCCAGCTGACTTTGACCGGTAGCAACCGCGTCACCTTCGTCAGCCGATCCACCAGCAACCAAATACTGTCCTGCCCAGTCGGGGTTCTGGGCAACCCCACCACAAAATCCGTGGTCACATGGTCCCACTTCCAAGCAGGAACATCCAAGGGCTGGAGAGTACCGCCTGGTCGCTGATGCTCTGCCTTCACCTGCTGACAGATCAGGCACCTGGCCACAAACTCGGCCACATCTCTCTTCATGCCAGGCCACCAGAACTGCCTCCGCAAGTTCCGATACATCTTCGTCGCACCCGGGTGCACAGTGTACCTGCTCCCATGAGCCTCGCGTAACACCGCACGACGAACCTGCTCCTCCGCTGGGACGTACAGCCTGCCACGAAACCTCGCAGCACCGTCCTCGCCGAGCTCCACATCAGCCATCGCAAGAATCCGGGGCAACTCAGGGTCCGCATGCTGAGCCTCTGTCACCTGACGACGAATAGCAGGAGTGACAGTCAGACTCGCAAGCACTGCCAACCCTGGCTCCTGGGGAATCTTGAGCCTGAAAGATACTTCGGGCACCTGTTCCCAGAGCCTCCACTTCCTCAGCATCAAGGTACTGACCGCAACCTTCCTACTCAAGGCATCGGCGACGACATTCATCCTGCCCGGCTGATAAGACAGGGTGAAGTCATAGTCCTTCATGAACTCCATCCAACGCCTCTGTCTGAGGTTCAGATCTCTCTGCGAGAACACATACCTCAAACTCTGATGGTCAGTGAACACCTCGAACTTCTCACCGTACAGATAATGCCTCCAGATCTTCAGCGCGAAGATCACTGCCGCCAACTCAAGGTCATGGGTAGGGTAGTTCTCCTCATGGGGCTTTAGCTGCCGAGATGCATAAGCCACCACTCTACCATGCTGCATCAGAACAGCACCCAATCCGACGCCGGAAGCATCTGTACACACCACAAAACCTCCCGATCCAGAAGGCAAAACCAACACCGGAGCCGAGGTGAGCAATCTCTTCAGTTCCCTAAAGCTCTGCTCACACTCCTCGGACCAGACGAAAGGCACATCCTTCCGCGTGAGCCTCGTCATCGGGGTCGCAATGCGGGAAAAATCCTGGATAAACCGGCGATAATAACCCGCAAGCCCCAAGAAACTCCGGATCTCCGTCACCGACCTCGGCCTCGGCCATTGCATCACAGCCTCGACCTTGGCGGGATCCACGGAAATGCCATCACCAGAAATCACGTGCCCCAGAAAGTGCACCTCGCTGAGCCAAAACTCGCACTTGCTGAGCTTCGCAAACAACTGGTGATCTCGCAACGTCTGCAGCACCACACCCAAATGGTACGCATGCTCCTCAGCAGACCGCGAATAAACAAGGATGTCATCCACGAAAATGACCACGAACTGGTCCAAATACGGATGAAACACCCTCTGCATCAAGTCCATGAAGGCTGCTGGGGCATTGGTGAGCCCAAACGGCATCACCAGAAACTCATAATGCCCGTACCTCGTACTGAACGCAGTCTTCTCCACATCGGACTCGCGAATTCTCAGCTGATAGTAACCGGACCGCAAATCAATCCGCGAGAACACTCGCGCGGACTGCAGCTGGTCGAACAAGTCATCAATCCGCGGCAATGGATACTTGTTCTTAATGGTCACTTCATTCAGCTGCCGATAGTCAATGCACAGCCGCAGACTACCGTCCTTCTTCTTCACGAACAACACGGGCGCACCCCAAGGGGAAAAGCTCGGACGAATGTACCCCTTGGCCAACAGTTCCTGCAACTGCGCCCTCAACTCCCTCAACTCCGCGGGGGCCATACGGTAGGGAGCCTTCGCCAAAGGTCCCGTACCAGGTACAACCTCGATCACGAAATCGATCTCCCGCTGGGGAGGTAATCCAGGCAACTCCTCAGGAAAAACATCGGGAAACTCGCACACCACCGCAATGTCCTCGACATTCGGCTCCATCCGGTCAGACACAACCACAGACGCGAGAAAACCCTGACAACCTGAATCAAGCAATCGACGGGCTCGAATAGCAGAGATAAGAAATCGAGAAGAGGCGGAACGGATACCTTGGAAATAGAAGGTCCTCTTGCTCGGATGTTGGAAGTAGACCCTCTTCATCCCACAATCCACCACCGCTCCATGAGTCTCGAGCCAATCCATGCCTAGAATCACGTCGTAATCCCAAAGCTGCAACGCATACAACCTGCCTGGCATACTCCGCCCATCGATCCACACCGGAACCTGGTCGAAGCAATACGGAGTGACCATAAAGTCACCCGAAGGCAACTCCACAGCCAAATCACAGGACAACTGGGTCACCGGCTCCTCGACGCTCGACGCGAAATCCTCCGAAATGAACGAATGAGACGCGCCAGAATCAAATAAAACCCGAGCCGCACAACCCAAAATCTGAACGGTACCTTCCACGAGCTGCGACGCTACTGCCTCTGCCCTGGTCAAGTGCGTGATCTGGCCACGAGCTCTCTGCCTGCCTCCCACACTAGCTGACCTGGGTAGCGGCGGATACTGTCCCTGCTGCTGCTGCTGCTGGGAAACCTGCTGCTGCGGCGGCCTCTGAGGACAGTCGCGCGCCATATGCCCTGGCTGGTCACACCGAAAACAGATGATCGGCGCCGTGCACTGCCTGCCTGGGTGGGTCCCACTACACCGTGGACAAGGTCCTCGCGATCCACCCACCGATCCCTGTCGCTGCAAAGGAAACGGCTGCTGCACACTGCCCGATGAAGCCTGCCCCTGATCCCTGGACTTCTTCTTGCCGAACCCTCTCTTGAAGAACTTTTTGACCTTCGTGCCAAAGGACGCAGATCCTGTCACCGAAGCTGCCGATGCCGGTACTCCTGAACCACCCGACGCAGACTGAAAGAAACCCTGCTGCTGAGTAGCCGACTGCTGGCTGCGACCTGACACAGACTGCCCCTGGCTGATCGGTCCTCGAGTCCTCTGCATATCCATCTCCAAGGAAATCGCAACACGAGACGCCGTCTCGAGATCAGTGGCCCCATTCGCGATCAGATGGTGCCTCAGCTCCAGCCTCAAGCCCTGCACAAACTGCGTCGTCCTCACCCTCTCATGCTCCATGATATGAGGTGCGTACCGACCCAGCTCGACAAATCGGGCCCTGTACTGCAACACGGACATGTCACCCTGCACCAGCTCCAGAAACTCCCGCATCCGCTGCGTAGCAACAATATCTGGACAGTACGTACGCTCGAAAGCACTGACAAAGTCATCCCACTCGATCTGCTCAAGCGGACGAAGCTGAAAGGACGTCTTCCACTCGGAAGACCACCACCTCCGAGCCGTACCCTGCAACTGGTTGTAGGCCAACACCACTCTGTCCTCGACAGCACTCTTTGCAGAACTGAACACCCGCTCCATCTCATCAAGCCAATCACGAGCCGCATCAGGGTCTGCCTGGCCGCTAAAGTAAGGTGGATGAAACTGCATGAAATCCCTCACTGCTCGGCCTGGCCCACCCCTGACTGACGAGCCCTCACCGGCCTCTCCGCCGAACTGCTGAGCCATGAGATGGTACATGCCACGGAGAAAACCCTCGGCCCCCGGAGCCCTCGCAGCATCCGCGGCCTCGGTAGCTCCCGGAACTCTGCTATGCTCCTCCTGGTCCCTCTGGACCCCCTGCTGGATCTCCTGACCTCCAGCCGACTGCCCCTGCTGAGAGCGAGAACTCCTCCTCGGCGCCATCCTCGCTCCTTAAGCACAAGACAGAAAACACAGAAACGGCAATGTCAGAATAAAACACACGGTGCCCAATGCCAGCGTCATCTGTACATCATCGTTGTGGACTAGTGGACCACTACAATTACCTATGATTCTCATGTAATTCCACAACCGCGCTCTGATACCAGCTGTAACGACCCGAGAATCCGATTACCGGGAAGGCCCGATAACCCGAGACTCGCACCGCCACCCACGAGCCCGAAGACTCGGAAGGGTTAAAAGGATGGTGTGGAAACTACACAAGCATCACAAATAATTGCAGAAATTAAACAGTTATGATATTAAGCAGGAAATGAATTAACATTTTACATGGTCCACAATAAAATAACAACAACAGCAACAGTAGTCCACGACTAGTACAGTGACAAGAAAGAAAAGTACAGCTACACGGGGCATCCCCCGGCTCTGACCTCTGGCACTACCTCTGGGCACCCGCACCACGCTTCCGCTGCGCTCCTGACACGCTCCCCGAAGGTGGCGCCTCACCTGAAACACGGTGAAAACACGCAGGGAATGAGTCTCGGAACAAGACTCAGTAGGGATCACTCGAACCCTACCTCGTAAAACGAGAAACCACTACCCTAGCGGTAGGAAGGTACCTCGGAAAGGAAAGCCCTGTACTCTACAGAACTAGACCCTAACGGCACGCAAACCGACACACGTGCCACGGTACGAGAAGACCGAAACTCAACGGTCGAACCGTCAAAACCCGAAGGTCGGAAACACACGACTGACAGTCTGACACTCCGTACTCGACAGGAGTACCACCCACTAGAAGCACAGCCGGTAGCGTCCCCTGACGTCTTACACCGCACCGCAGGTGAACCGCCTGACATGGTAGGTCCTACCCGAGGCGCAAACACCGTACAAGTAACTACAACAAGTGACTAGCTGGGGTCACGCCCGTCGACGTGGGTCCAACCGCCCCCAACCACGTGTGCACACACAGACCGCGCGTCCCTGGTCTGGCCCTCTGACCGGTTTTCCCCTCAGCCGGACTCTGGCTGCAAGACGTGGGGCCCAACGGTAACCGGTCCACAAACCGTCTCTAAAGGTCAGCCCGTACACCACTCCCTGGTGCGACTAGCACACGCGTACTAGTAGGCTACGACTAGTGGAGGGTCACAGAAGGAGTAGACTCTCAAGTCTCGGAAAACAACGGTGCAACTGCAGGTACGAGGAACGCTCCTTGTACCAACACCGACGCACGGTGACCAGCTGACAACAACATCTCCCGGTACACTCTGTACGACGAGAGACACACCGACGCAACCCGTACCCTTGAACGGTCCACACTGGGCCGCCCACGGAAGTACGGTCACACAGGGACCGCACAAGGATTAGAACGGTCATATCAGGACCGTTCCACCCAGGGTCCAAACGACAGATAAACGGCCAACACAGGACCGTTCAAACAGATGTGCGGCCAACTCTTGACCGCACGTGGGTGAGGAACGGTCACCTCCTGGCCGCTCGTCTCCCAACGGTAAAAAGCCTGGACGGTTAGTCCTTAGCCGCACTTGGGGAAGGGCGGCTACGGCTTAGCCGTTCAGGTGTTGTGCGGTCAGGGCCAGACCGCACATCCAACCATAGCGCTAGGGGATGTACGGCCAGCACCTGGCCGTGCAAGGGGTTATGCGGTCAGCTCCTGGCCGCACATCCCAGAGCACTGCACAACGGTCACAACCAACGGTCAAAACCCTTGGGGTTGGGCGGTAGCTGTGGGGCCGCACATTAGGATATGCGGTCCCACGATAGACCGCCCAAGCCCACTGCGCGCCAAGCCTCACCCAAAGCGCGCCGAGCCGATGAACGGTCCGAACGGAACCGCATAGGGGTTGTGCGGCCACTGGTTCGACCGCACATCGCTCACCGGCGAGAAAATGGCGAACCTCACCGGAATCGCCCAATCGGCCTCAAAACAAACCCCACGGAGGGGGAAATGGCGAGAGAAGAACCCCCAAGCCCCCTAGCATGCTCCTACGCCCTTAAACCGTGAAATCGGGGCTCAAAACGATGGATCGGACGAACTCACCCCGCGGCATGATCGACCCTTCCCGGCTCAAAATAAACCCCTCTCGACCTCGTCTCGAGCTGAAACTCACGGGGAAGGAAGACATGAGGCTAAGGAACGTCACCCTACCTCCGGTCCGCGACGAAACGCTCCGATCCGAGCTCGAAGTCGCGAAGAACGCCGCTAGAATCTCGCCTCTCCACGCCTCCCACGCTCGCCGTATGCCCGCACGATCGCCACCACGTCACCCACGTCCTCGCGCCGTCGCACCGCCGAAGTCTGCAGCCGGAACGGGGGTCGGCACGGTCGAACGGGAGAGAAGGAGGGAGAGAGCCGGCCACGGTCGCGTGAGGGAGAGAGAGGAAGGAAGAAGAAGAAAAGAGAAAAGAAGAAAAAAGAAAAGAAAAGAAAATGGGAATATATAGAAAATCCGATTTTTCGGAAAAATACCGAAAATTAGAAAAGTACATTTCCGGAATCCTCGGAACGCACCGATCGCAACGGTACCACTCGTGCCTCGGGGAACTGCCCGGTTCGCCCGCAGCGAGCGTCCGAAGAAAAAGCCGAAACACACACCGGAAATCGGAAAACACGCGCGGAAAAAGCCACGGAACGCCTCCGGGCCTCCGAAACGACTCCGGATCGCGCCGATCCGAACACGAAAGATGTCCGAAACGAAATTTCGGACACAACGGAGCCGGACGCTCCGAAAACCAGACCCGGGACCCACGAAGAAGGATCCGAAAGGTCCGGGATATTACACTCACTGAGAGCAAAAAGTGTGCGGGCGGAAACCCCTAAACATATCCCTTTCAGTCCGCATACGAGGAGCCATGAGATAGACTGTCTCAGGCCCTCGAAATGTGGCACAGAAGGGGGATAGAGTGATGGCGAAGAATCTTCGACAGATAGAGGAATTCAAACATAAAAAGAACTCATTCAAGGCTACATGTAGCCCGTGCATAGATTAGAACCTCAGATGCAGGGGAAGACGGAGAAGAATGATCAGAGGTAGCAGACATCAGCCCATTCTTTCATTAATAACTTCATCCAAATGGCTTACACGCATGCTATTTAGAAAAAGAAATCCGACTCAATCGGAAAGAGAAATCCAGGCTTAATCCCTGCAAAGCAGGGTTACATTGGCATCCGATGCTATTGAAGCAAAGATGCTAGAAATCAGAAATACATAGGGAAAAGTTGAGACAGATAGGGAGGAGAAGCAGAGGAAGCTGTAGCTGCCCGACGTTCCCACCTGGATCCTTCTTCGAACCTCTGACTCTCTCCTCTTCTTTTCTTCTCTTTTTTTTCTTTCAAGGGCTCTCGAACTCCCTCTTTCTCTTCGGTGGCTAAGCACTCTCTTTCTCTTCTTCTTTCTCCTTTTTTTTCTTTTTTTTTCTTCTATGCTCCGTCTGTGCTCTCTTTGTTTCGTTCGAAGGGCAGGCCTCTTATAGAGGTGAGACCCTTCATTCATTCGGCATGAGCTCCCCGGCGCGCCAGAACCGCTCCTCCCGGCGTGACAGCCATCGGCGCGTCCGGTCTCTTGTTTGGGCTTGGCCCATCTTCTTGTCATTCGGCCCATCCGTCCAGGATCCACTCAGTGAACTCCTCTCGACGGTGGGGTTCTTGACATATGCATATTACAACCCCACCGAGCCCGTCTACACCTTGCATTCACACATACGTGCGGGGCACCGTGCATCCTGGTTCTTGGAGCGTCAGAGATGTCTGAACATCGGTTTCAGCAGGCAATGGTTGCCTGAATGTTGTTGTAGTTTAATCAGCATGACTATCTGAACGATAGCAGTACTGGACAGCGACTTAGCCAGAGACGGCTATAGTCGAACAGAATGATAGGGGTAGTGGGTCTATTCTATTCAGACTCTCAGATCTCCCAGGAATAGCACGTGAACTGTGCCCTCGACTGATCTTCAAAGCTGTGAATATGCTATAGTTTCTTCTGGTATATTTTAGGTGTCAACAAATGCCCCCCACCCGTAGGTGGAGTGAGCGAAGCATGAGTGACACGGGATATGCGGGTGTACATCACGTTCACACTGCGCTTCGTGGTCTCTTCAGGTCTGCTCTTGTGCATTGGCTATTCTTTTGACTCTGAGTCTTCATTCTGCTCTGCGTGACTTCCATGCTTTACAAGCAAATTTGGATGAACACCAGCATTTTTGGCTTGGTCTGATAATAATATCACCCCTGGTGAGGTAATTGGCTCCATGGACGCTCCCAGCACTATCTTCTCGGCGTGGAGGTGGGCTCGGCATGGAATTCCCGGCGCGATGCTCTTCTCGACGCGATGATCTCCTCGGCGCGGTGGTGGCGCTTTTGCTTTTCGGCGCAAAGGCCGTTTCGGCGCGCCTTTTGGCGCGTCCGGCCGTCGGCACGACCACCTTCTCGGCGCGCCTTTTGGCTGGGCCGATATAGGCGCCGAGAGGGGGAGAGAGAAGCTCATTTCTCCTTGAGCCTTCTCTCTCTTCCTCCCTTTCTCCTTCTGTCGCCTCAGAGCAATCGGCGTGGAAGCCTTCCCTTCGGGGAATTTTTGTTCGGGACTCCGTCCCTTTTCATTTCGGAGTCACCCCCTCCTAGTGGGTGTTCTCCCATTTGACTTCTGGGCATGCTCCGGATAAGGGGAGATGCTGTCAAAATTTTCTTCTAAAAATTTCTTTTCTAATAATTTTTTTCTTATATCACCTTCTTATTCTTTTTTCTTGGTTTTGTGTCTGCAGCTCGCTGGAAATGGCTTCTTCTTCTAGCCGCGTTGTCTCCGGCACTGCTGATGTTGACTCTTCTCCTCAAGGCAGGGCTTCTGGTCCCGTTGTGACTTGGAGGAATGTTGGACAGCTGGACCGGGGACTTGGGAGGATCGCCATAGTCGATGAGTCCTCTGGCTCCGAAACAGATACAGTATCCGCCTCTCGCATTGTGACTGTCGAGGGAGGACTGGACTTCAATCGCGATGATGACTACCGTGCGGACTTCCCGAAGGATCGTCACCTCGCGCCCTTTATTTGTACCTTCAACGTCTCTGGGAAGAGGGACGTCATGCTGGCTCGGATGGTGGAGCGGGCCATGTTGCTAGACCGGGACAGCTTGAAAGGTTCTGTGTATCGTGGCGATACCATCTACCTTCCGGGGGAGCGGCGCAAGTGGGACGCCGTCTTAGGGGTAACAGAGCTGGAGGCAGAGCTGAAGATGCTAACACGGGCCCCAGAGTTCACACCAGCCAGGTGGGACAACACCATAGGTCGGGTTAACAGGGAGAAACCCGGTTACGGTTTATTCTTGGCGCCCATCAAGTGGGGCTACAGAGAGGAACCGTTTGTGCTGAACTGCTTGGCTGTTCAGTTCAAATTTCAATTGGCAGCTGGGTGGTTTGCAGACACGAAGGTGACAGATGCTCATCTCTTTCGTGTAGGGGCAGTGGAATTCACAGAATATGTTCTGAAAGAGTATGCACCGCTGCTGGTCAGGGCCGGGGTGTACCACAGTCTGTATGCATCCCGCTTCAGGTATCCCATTTCAAAGGGGCTGTGCTGCGGCATGTTTGAAGTATTTTGCCCGCAGTTCAACACTTTCTATACAGCAGAAGGTGAGACCTCTCTGGATCTTTGGAGCCTATCACAGTTATCGGGCCTACCGATTAACGGAGAGCCCTATGAGGAGGTCTGCATTCATGACTTCATCAAGGACGAAACAGACGGCGAAGGTGAATATTACTTCGGCTATTCATACCGGTACTTGATGAAGACATACCGCTCCCTCTGCCTGACGCTGAATAGGGGATCCTCAAAGGGATACCAGCCCCGGGAGAAGAGCAGCAAACTGAGAGTCCGAGCAGGGCATTGGATTCAGTATTTCTTCGGGGGCCCTTTGAAGTACAGCGAGTTTCCTCACGTGGCTCCTGTTGCAGGTAAACCCAGCAGGCCACCTAAGTTCAAGTCAGAGCTGCCTACTTCTCTTCGGGGGATAAGCCGCGGGGGGCCGAATCCGATGGGGGCAGATCCCCTCACCCATTGTGCTGCATACCTCACCTTCTGGCTATGTACTTTCGTTCTCCCGCAGGGGGATGAGACAGTCATTAGGCCGGAGGCAATATACCCGGCTTGTCAGATGGCTTGGGGCATACGGCTTGCAATATGTCCCGTTGCACTGTGCCTGATTTACAAATCCCTTGGGGATATTCATAGGCATCGGATCCCCCGCTCTTTCCGAACGGTGGGGCCGTTTCATTTTTTTAATGCCTGGGTGTGCAACTTATTTCCGGAGCTAGCTCCCCGGACTTTGCAGACAATGACATTGTATCCCAGAATGCTGGAGTTTGCAAGTGCTGAGCCGGGTCCAGTGTCCCAGCAACTCTTCTCCATCCGTGGCCGACTGGCAAGGGTTCCGATGGATTCGGCGGGGACTATCCACTTTTGGAATCTGGCTGCACATTCATCTCCATTAGTGAACCGTCAGCGTGAGTGTAAGCTCGAGGCAGTGGAGACTTTCACACACTTCATTTCGGGCAACACCGTGACCCGACCAATCTTGGAGCCTGAACTCATTGACTGGGCTTTGTCAATTCGCCCCAGTGTTTTAGTATTCAGAAAGGGGGGTGCAGTTTATTTAGAACCCTACTCTCCCTTCAGGTTCGGCCGGAATTTCGGCTACGATCAGCATATTTCGCCTTCGATCGCCTTATTCCCTCTGGACAGCAGGTCAAAGCACGGTTCGACTATTGTGGCCGAAGGTCGCTCCTGGTGGGACTATTTTCATCGCCGGGACGCCAATACTTTCAGAGTGCCGATGCCGAACCGAGTCCCCCGGGTCACTCCTGAGTATATAAAATGGTGGAATGCTCGCACGAGCTTCTACCGCAATGCCCGGATGACATGCTGGGATGTGGCTGAGCGCACCTTTCTGAGTCAGCAGCCTGGGCCCATTTTTGACATTGACGAAGCCCATCTGAAGAGGTTATTTTCCCACCACCCGAAGGAGGCGGAGACATACATAGCGAGCAGAAAAGCCATCAAGGAGGGAGCGGCTGAACCACTGATACCCGTGCTTGCTGACATAAGCGAAGATGCTTTTACGCAAAATTTAGAACACCTGTGCCAGATTGGCGGTTCCCGCCTGGCGCTTCAGCAGTATCTGTTCCCTATCGAGGAGCCGCTATCCAAAGCAGTTTCATGGAAGTGCGAGGTGGATCGCTTTTGCCCGTGTCGGGCGTTTGTTAATAGAGAGGACAGAACCCCGACATACTATCAGCATACATCTTGGCTGTTTGTCCTGATGAGCATCCACGGACTGACCCTTGAGAGTCCCGCAGCTAGTGTTCTGGACAAGCCTCTATTCGTATCTTTTCATTATGCCGATGTCTGGGGCTTTGACCACCTCGGCTTCTATCATTGTATAGCTTCCCACGGACATGCGGACCTAGCCGACCTGGTCGACAAGTGTAAGAAGATTGGCGACGTCTGCTGGCTCGTTCGGGAGGCTGCATCTCGAAGCAAGGAGGTGGCTTATCAGTATTGGCCACTCTCGTCTTTTTACAACGGCCGGGCAGGTAAGTGCTCCTCCGTTGACACGTAGATTAGTTTGTTGCCTTGCTCCTTCATAACGGCGTGTGCTTCACTTGACAGACCGTCCAGATATCAAGCAGCAGGGGCTTTATAGAAAAATCATCTCCCAGGCACAGAAGCCGAAATATTTTGAGGTCCCTGTACCAGCGCCGACTACTACACCACTGCCGCCTGGCAAAAAGAGAGCGACTTCTGCAATGAAAGTTGCAATAGGCCGAGCGAGGAAGGCTCGGAAAACTTCTTCCAAGCGGCCTTCGACTGATGCGGCTGAGACTCCCCTGCCCGAGGTGCCATCATTTGAACAGTTTGCCGCTCGGAAAGAAGCTACTCAGCAAGCAGCTGACGGTGACATTATTTTCCTTGTGCGGTATAAGGGAATGCTCTTTTCACGGCATTTTCATTTTCATTTTTTTTTGATGTCTTCTTTGTATAGCTTCAGCTCAAGGAGCGGCTGACACCACATATGCTGAGGAAGCCGCCCTGGAGGCCGGAGAGATAGGGCCTTCCATCATAGCCCCGGTAGGGGTGACAGAGACAGCTGGAGCTGCAGGGGGGAGTCTCCCCGCTGTTGAGGAGGATGTCAGACTTCCTTCTCCTACGCCTGACAGCGAGGCTGAGGGTGAGCTGCACAATTGTGGTTCTTTAGGTTGTCCTTTTTATTGAGCTTTCCATCCTGCCTTATGCACTTGTTTTGTTGTGATGGCAGGAGTGGTCAGCGCGGCGGTTGAGGCACCTGTTGTGGAAGCTCCTTCACAGCCCGCGGGACATAAGACTGTGCTGAAGAAGGGTGCTATCCCATTGCGGCGCGTGCTCACCCGCTCAGCGTCCCGTCAGGCGACGGAGGAGGCGGGCCAACCCGAGATCAGCATAGATATTTCTTCGAGTAGCTCTGCCACCCCTTCTGACGAAGAGACTGACCATCATTCTTCAGAAGGTGATGAATAAGGGTCTGCAGCAGGCAGCAAAGGGGCAACGGCTCCCTTCATACTATCAAGCGATGCTTTGATTTTCAGTCCTCCGAGGCTGCCGAGGGCACCGTCCGAGGGAGTGGTACAGGAGGAATTTGCTGGATTGGACGTGGAGGCGGAGATAACCCCTCCTTTTGTTGCCTCGTCTGCAGGGTTGGAATCTTCTATTCAGGGGCTTGAAGAGATGGATGTCGTCATCATAGTAAACTCTATTCGCCCCTTTACAGAGCCGCATATCCCATTGCCTTTTTTGTCACCTTGGTGTTTACATGAATTTTCATTCCAGGAACCCGAAGCCGCTATTCATTCCCCGGCATCGACTTCTGATACTGCTGTGGTCTCGTCAGAGGCCTCGGATCCGCTACCGCTGGCCACTGCATCTCCTTCAGAGACAATCACCCTACTCTGCCCCATGCCGGTGAGGATACATGCGGCTGTTGGAGGATTACCCTCGGAGCCGAGCCAGTCGGGGGAGAGTCTCGCCCTGGCGTCGACGACAGAGTTGAGGGCTGTGGCTGACCCGCAGAGGGGATCTGCTTTTATATCTGCGGCCATAATGACGATCGCGCCTGATTCTGCAATTCCATTCGTGCCGGAGCCAGAGTCAAAACCTCCGTCCCTCCTAGGCTTCGTTGAAGGAAGCCCTAACAGGAGTCTGACGGAGCAGGAACATGTTGTCGTGGTATCTGCTTCTTCGGCTTTGACGGCCGTTCCATCTTCTTCTTCCGAGCCTGACACCGGCTTATGGGCCGCCATAGACAAGGAAGTGACCTTAGAGGTGCCTCCGGCGGCTTCCCTGGGCATTACCTCATCGGAGGAATTTGTCTGGCAGCATCTAGAGATGTTGCGTCAGGTTGTGGAATCTCAGCCAGCGCTGTCTTATTCCCAGTTGAAGGAAGCGGCTGCGCGACTGACGATCGGGCTGCAGGCGCTGGGCTGCCCTCTAGATATCTGGACCCAGCGGGTGCTTTTCTTGTTGAAGTTTGTGAATCGCCGGGACTTTCTCGAGAAGATGATGGGTGACCGGCTGGCGGCCCTCAAACTGTAGAGAGTTGATTGTCAGGCGGAGCTGACGTCTCTGATCTCTGATCTTCAGGAGAGCAGGGCTCAGGTTGAAGCTTCCGTAACCCGGGCGCACATTCTACGTAGCCGACGGGAAGAACTCCGCGCTGAATTGGCTACTATAGAAGCCGAGATACCGCGGCTGGAGGCTGCGGAAGTCCAAGGCATTGAAAGAACTTCTTTGCTGGAGGGCCGAGTCGCGTCTCTAGAGACTGAGGTGACTCGGGTTCAGGAAGAGGAAGCGCAGCTCCATGAACTGGGGGCGGCTCCTCATGTCGGGCTTATTGACTTTGCTGATATCTTCAGGCGGCCTTAGCTGATCCGCCTTTGTAATCTGTCCCCTCAAATGGGCTCCTTTTGTATTCACTTCCCCTTTTGTAATGAAGATAGAAGTTTCCTTCACTATATATTTTTTTGTGTGTTCACATCCACACTTGCATTTGTTGTGTCTTGCGGCAATTCTGGCGACCTGCTTGGAAGTACCTCCATGTCCGTGTAGCAGGAGAGCGTCCACCCTCTCAAGGAAAGGATGGGGCCCTCGCTCCACAGCGGGACGGGGTTCCAGAAGTTGTCAGGTTGGCGCCGACATAGGTCTCGCTGACAAGAGGCGTCAAAACCGTGACTGCCGGTTGCTTGTGGTAATTCCATTATTGACCCTGATTGAGGAGATGTTGACCGACCTTGTCGATGGTGACACGGGTCGAAAGAGGTAGACGGTCTTGTCGATGGTGACAAAAATCGGGTAAGGGTAGCGACCGATCTTGCCGATGGTGACCAGGGTCGAAAGGGTAGACGGTCTTGCCGATGGTGACAAGAACCGGAAGGGGTAGCGACCGATCTTGCCGATGGTGACAAGGGTCGAAAGGGTAGACGGTCTTGCCGATGGTGACAAGAACCGGAAGGGGTAGCGACCGATCTTGCCGATGGTGACAAGGGTCGAAAGGAGTAGCGACCGATCTTGCCGATGGTGACAAGGGTCGAAAGGGTAGACGGTCTTGCCTAATGGTGACAAAAACCGGAAGGGGTAGCGACCGATCTTGCCGATGGTGACAAGGGTCGAAAGGGTAGACGGTCTTGCCGATGGTGACAAGAACCGGAAGGGGTAGCGACCGATCTTGCCGATGGTGACAAGGGTCGAAAGGGTAGACGGTCTTACCGATGGTGACAAGAACCGGAAGGGGTAGCGACCGATCTTACCGATGGTGACAAGGGTCGAAAGGGTAGACGGTCTTGCCGATGGTGACAAGAACCGGAAGGGGTAGCGACCGATCTTGCCGATGGTGATAAGGGTCAAAAGGGTAGATGATCTTGCCGATGGTGACAAGAACCGGAAGGGGTAGTGACCGATCTTGCCGATGGTGACAAGGGTCGAAAGGGTAGACGGTCTTGCCGATGGTGACAAGAACCGGAAGGGGTAGCGACCGATCTTGCCGATGGTGACAAGGGTCGAAAGGGTAGACGGTCTTGCCGATGGTGACAAGAACCGGAAGGGTAGACGGTCTTGCCGATGGTGACAAGAACCGAAAGGGGTAGCGACCGATCTTGCCGATGGTGACAAGGGTCGAAAGGGGTAGTGACCGATCTTGCCGATGGTGACAAGGGTCGAAAGGGTATGACAATAGATGTATATTGCCGGGATATCGGATGAAGACTCCGCCACGACCTCGAAAGGGGTCTTCCGGACAGAGAATGAATCATCACTATTCATCATTCAATTTTTTTTATTCACGTTACTGACCTAAGCACCCTTTCGGGTTTTCACCGAGGCCAGCCCCCTCTTGCTTTTGCCCGCGCGTCCTTTCGGGTTTTCACGCGGCGGGGTACCCGATTTTGCCTGCGACGCCCTTTCGGGTTTTCGCCACAGCTGGGTTATAGCCATTTTTGCACTTGTCCTGATATAGGAACAAGTCTGGCAGGGTATCTCTATCTTTAACCCCATTTTCTTTTCTTTTTTCTTTTTTTGTATAGGATACAGAAGAACTGGACCATGAAAATGTTGACAGACCTTGTCGATGATGACAAGGATTGAACCCTCCTTCGGTTCGTTGACACCGGCTAGATGTTGAAGCAAAGGATATGGTCTATTAACAAGGATGTAAGATTCGAGTTAGGGGTAAAGATCGACCGATCTCGCCGATGATGACGAGGGTCAAACACATGTTTATTGACCAGCATAGGTTATCGCCGAAACAAAGGTGGGTTTATTAGCAAGGACGGAAGGTCCAAGCTTAGGGGTAGGGATTGATCGATCTCGCCGATGATGACGACGGTCGACCATGGGTTTATTCATCAGCATGGGTCACATGCCGAAGCAAAGATGGGATTATCAACAGGGACGTAAGGTCCAAGTGAAGGGTAGAGATCGCCCGATCTCGCCGATGATGACGAGGGTCGAATCATGGGTTTATTCAAGGATTTCCAGTGGGACTTTTGAGGGTTGTCCCTTGTGGAGTTTTATCAGGTGGCGAACAGAAGAGGAATTTTGGAAATTACCACTTTACTGACTTAAGCGCCCTTTCGGGTTTTCGCCGAAGCCAGCCCCCTCTTGCTTTTGCCCACGTGCCCTTTCGGGTTTTCACGTGGCGGGGTACCCGATTTTGCCTGCGGTGCCCTTTCGGGTTTTCACCACAGCTGGGTTATAGCCATTTTTACACTTGTCCTAATATAGGAGCAAGTCTGGCGGGGTATCTTTATTTTTAACCCCATTTTCTTTTCTTTTTTTTATTGATATGTATAGGGTGGCAGGTCGAAGTGTGATGTTCGACTCCCAGTCGACAGTAGATGGCCCGTAGTGGCAACAATGTGATAATGACAGCTAGAACACAAAATCTCCAGCCGACTTGGGTTTATTCGTTAGCGGGAAGATAATGCTAACGCAAGGAAGGGCTTTCGTGCCAATCCGAACGCAAGGCTCGTAATGGCGGCGTGGCGTATTCTTTTGGAAGCTTGACCGGGGCGGAATGCCACTAGACCAAGGAGAGGGTAGCTTGGTTAGGGCGGAGTGTCACTAAACCAATGAGAAGTAGCTTGACTAGGGCGAAATGCCACTAACCAAGGGAAGGGTAGCTTAGTTAGGGCGGAGTGCCACTAAATCAAGGAAAAGGTAGCTCGGTTAGGGCGGAGTGCCACTAAACAAGGGAAAGGTAGCTTGGTTGGGGCGGAGTGCCACTAAACCAAGGAGACGGTAGCTCGGTTAGGGCGGAGTGTCACTAAACCAAGGAAAAGGTAGCTCGGTTAGGGCGGAGTGTCACTAAACCAAGAAAAGATAGCTCAGTTAGGGCGGAGTGCCACTAAACCAAGGGGAAGGTAGCTCGGTTAGGGCGGAGTGCCACTAAACCAAGGAAAGGGTAGCTCGGTTAGGGCGGAGTGCCACTAAACCAAGGAGAAGGTAGCTTGGTTAGGGCGGAATGCCACTAGACCAAGGGAAGGGTAGCTTGGTTAGGGCGGAGTGCCACTAAACCAAGGAAAGGGTAGCTCGGTTAGGACGGAGTGCCACTAAACCAAGGAAAAGGTAGCTCGGTTAGGGCGGAGTGCCACTAAACCAAGAAAAGATAGCTCAGTTAGGGCGGAGTGCCACTAAACCAAGGAGAAGGTAGCTCGGTTAGGGCGGAGTGCCACTAAACCAAGGAAATGGTAGTTCGGTTAGGGCGGAGTGCCACTAAACCAAGGAGAAGGTAGCTTGGTTAGGGCGGAATGCCACTAGACCAAGGGAAGGGTAGCTTCTTTAGGGCGGAGTGCCACTAAACCAAGGAAAGGGTAGCTCGGTTAGGGCGGAGTGCCACTAAACCAAGGAGAAGGTAGCTTGGTCAGGGCGGAGTGCCACTAAACCAAGGAGAAGGTAGCTTGGTCAGGGCGGAGTGCCACCAAACCAAGGAAAGGGTAGCTTGGTTAGGGCGGAGTGCCACTAAACCAAGGAGAAGGTAGCTTGATTAGGGCGAAGTGCCGCTAAACCAAGGAAAGGGTAGCTCGGTTAGGGCGGAGTGCCACTAAACCAAGGAAAGGTAGCTTGGTTAGGGCGAAGTGCCACTAAACCAAGGAAAGGGTAGCTCGGTTAGGGCGGAGTGCCACTAAACCAAGGAGAAGGTAGCTTGGTCAGGGCGGAGTGCCACTAACCAAAGGAAGGGTAGCTTGGTTAGGGCGGAGTGCCACTAAACCAAGGGAAAGGTAGCTTGGTTAGGGCGGAGTGCCACTAAACAAGGGAAAAGTAGCTTGGTTAGGGCGGAGTGCCACTAAACCAAGGAAAAGGTAGCTTGGTTAGGGCGGGGTGCCACTAAACCAAGGAAAGGTAGCTTGGTTAGGGCGAAGTGCCACTAAACCAAGGGAAAGGTAGCTTCGACCGATCACTCGGGACATGTCGGCTGCGCTGCATGATACAGCTTAATATGCTTTCCGTTGAGGGGAGAGAACTGGATAACCCCTTTGTGGTCTACCAGGACGTAGGCACCCCCTTCATATACTCGGCGGACGATATACGGCCCGACCCAGTTTTCGACCAGCTTCCCTTTGGGGTTGGAGGCCATCACTTCTTTTCTTTTGACCATTACCAGGTCTCCTTTCTTGAATTCTCGACCCTTGACTAGCTTATCAAAAGCAAGGGCCATGCGAGCTTGGTAGAGCTGGATGTTTTGCTGCGCCCGGAGGCGTTTTCCTTCGAGCTCAATGAGCTCTTCCAATCTTCTTTCTGCATTGGTCTGCTCACCATTGACTAATCCGTGCTGGATGGCAACTCGCAATGAAGGAACCTCAAGCTCAATTGGCACCACAGCTTCTGACCCGTAGACAAGGGAGAAGGGGGAACAGCCAGTTGGGGTCTTGTAGACAGTACGATAGGCCCAAAGTGCTTCGTACATCCTTTCCTCCCAATCTTTTTTATTAGACTTGACAGTCTTTGCCAGCAACGTGCACAGTGTCTTGTTAAAGGCTTCTGCGAGTCCGTTGGCCTGAGGGTTGTAGGGGGAAGATGTCCTCCAGTCGATTTTGTATTTGTCGGCCAGCCGATAAATCTTCTGATTTCTAAAATGGCTGCCATTGTCAGAGATGATTCGGCTGGGGATCCCGAACCGAAATATTACATTCTGCCAGAAGAATCTTGCAACTAGTTCTCCCGTCACATCTCTTAGTGCTACTGCTTCTGCCCATCTGGAGAAGTAGTCTGTAGCTGCTAAGATGTATTTGCACCCTGATGAAGATGCTGGCAGCGGCCCTACTACGTCCGTGCCCCACTGAGCAAATGGCCAGCTCGGTAGGGTGGGATGCAGTGGCACCGGAGGTCTCCTTGCCACATTAGCATGTTCTTGACATTTCTGACAAGCCTTGGCAAACTTATAGCAATCATCAAATATAGTGGGCCAATAGTAACCCAGCTTCTTTATCTCGATTTTCATTTTCGGGCCAGCCTGGTGTGCTCCAGCTGATCATGCATGGACTTCCTGCATCACCTGTCTTGCTTCTGCTGAAGACAAGCAACGAAGTAGGGCTTTCCTTCGGGCGTCTGCCATAATTCGGAACAGGGTCCCGCTTCTCATCTCGTAAGAATCCTTGATCCTTAGGAGCTTCATCCTCTGTTCCTTTTCTTTTGGAAGTTGTTGGTGTTGAAACCAGCGCAGGAGATGCTCTCGCCAATCGGGCCGCTGAACCCCTTCGATGACTGCTATTTCCATCTCTTGTTCGTCGGCCAGAACCTCTGTTACACTGGGGACCTGTCGGCGGTTGATCACTGTTATATTCAGGCTTGTGTCTGGCGGGACCGCCAATGAACTGGCCAGCTTAGCGAGGGCATCTGCCTGAGCATTCCGGCCTCGGTTGATGTGCTTGATGCTGATGAAGTAAAATCTTGACATCAGGCGAGTTGCCAACTGGTGATAGGGGAGGAGCTCTTGCTTTCGCACCTCGAACTCTCCTTCCAGTTGTTTTATAACTAGCATGGAGTCCCCGAATGCTTCCAGCATCTGAATTCCCATGGACAGAGCAACCTGCAACCCGATTATCAGGGCTTCATATTCTGCTTCATTGTTTGTGCATTGCTTGTTTATGGAACAGGATGTATATACCACTTCTCCTTCTGGGGATTTCAGGACTATGCCTGCTCCTGCTCTGACCCTGATTGACCCGGTGGCAGAGGTGTCAATTCTGGAAGCGCTATCAAAGTATAGTTGCCATAAGGAGGGCTGTATTTGCACGGCGTCTAGGGTTTCATCTTCAGGAAGCTCCGGCTCCAACGGGCAATCCCCGGGCACTGGGTGCTCAGCGAAGAAGTCTGCAATAGCTTGGCCCTTGACGGCCTTGCGCGGCACGTAGGAGATATCAAACTCCATAAGGATCACCGCCCATTTGCCCAGGTGGCCTTTGAGGGCCAGTTGAGAGATAATGTACTTCAGAGGATCCTCTTTGGATACCAAGCTGATTTCATGCGACAACATATAGTGTCGGAGCTTTTTAACTGCGAAGACCAGCGCCAGACAGATCTTCTCAATATAAGTATATTTCTCTTCAGTTCTGACCAGTCTTCGACTGAGGTAATAGAGGGCTTGTTCTTTCCCTTCTTCATTATTCTGGGCCAGCATTGCCCCCAGAGAATTGTGTGTAGCTACTATATATAGTATCATTGGTCGTCCTTTCACCGGTGCGCCCAACACTGGAGAAGTTTTCAGGTAGTCTTTTAGCTTGTCGAAGGCTACCCGGCAATCTTCATCCTAATAAAAGGGGACATCTTTCATCATCAACTTGTGAAAAGGCTGGCACCGCCCTGACAAATTGGAAATGAAACGCCGGATATAAGTCAAACGGCCCTGTAGTGATCTCAGCTCGGAGATGTTCCTTGGCGGAGGTAACCCCTGAATCGCCTTGATCTTTGCGGGGTCTATCTCGATTCCCCGATATCGGACGATGAAGCCCAAGAATTTTCCGCTCGACACTCCGAACGCACATTTCATAGGATTCATTTTTAGCTCGTGCTGCCTCAGCCTCTGAAAAATAATCCGGAGGTCTTGCAGATGATCTTCTTTTCTTCTGGTTTTGACCACCAGGTCATCTATGTAGCACTCGACCTTGTGGTAGAGCAATTCATCAAAGATTTTGGTCATTGCGCGCTGATAGGTTGCGCCAGCGTTCTTTAGTCCGAACGGCATTCTCTTGTAATGATAAATGCCTTTAGGAGTTCGGAAAGCAGTATGGACTCGGTCATGCTCCGTAATCCAAATCTGATTGTAGCCGGAAGACCCATCCATGAATGACAGGGCTTCATGGCCGGTTGTAGCATCGATCATGACCTCAGTTATTGGCACCGGGAAGTCATCTTTGGGGCAGGCTTTATTTAGATCCTGGAAGTCGACACATATCCAGATCTGTCCATTCTTCTTTTTCACGGGGACGATATTCGCCAGCCATGTGGTGTACTGGTTTTCTTCAACAAATCCCACGTCAATGAGCTTGTCGACTTCAGCACAAATTTGGGTGATGAACTCTGGCCTCATGCGCTGCGGTGGTTGCTTCACCGGCTCGGCTTCAGGGTTGATTGCCAGCTCATGTTGTGAGACATCGGGGCTTAGACCTGGCATCTCTTTATAAGTCCAGGCGAAGCAATCCCGGTATTCTAGCAGTAGTTGAATGTACAGCTCCCGTTCTTCTGAGGACAGTTGTATCTTCCGCAAAAGTGGCTTTTTCTTCTCTGGTAGCTGGCTCCCCTTGATTGGAGCTGACCAAGGCCTCCCTGATTGGCAGAAAGGGTGTTGAAGTTGTCATTAGTAGGACCCCTGTAGAGGGGGAGACTCCTACTTCTTGAATGTCTTCGGCTTCGCTGCTGCTAGCCGTATCAAATTCGGCTTGAAAGGCCGCTTCTTCAGGATGAACTTGCTCCCAGCATCGGCAAGGGGCCGAGGTTTCTGCTTCTTGATTTTGGGACTGAGCGAGTTCAAGATATTCGGCTTCCGCCGGATATTCATCAAAGGTTACCCTCAGAGGGCTATCTTCAGTAGGATAGAAGGCGGAGATAGTATCCACCTCGTACCACCCACTGTAATAATATTCTTCCAGGGTGAAGCCCAACCCTGGATGTTGAGAGACACATCTCATTTCCTTATCCAGATTTGCAGGATACCACATCTTCTGAAAAGCTTCCTTGCGTTTTTGAGACTGATCGGGAGGGATGTGTTACTTTTGAAACATCCTGGCCGTTCGATCAGTTGTAAATGCCAGGCCCTGAACAGGAACCCGCGGGTTGGCTAGATCCTCAGGGAGGCTGCAGTCTGTGTCTTCCTGAGTGGGATGCTCCTCAGCTGTATAGAACAAGCTGCTGGGCCCATCTTCCTGTGTCACCTCCCAAGCTTTGAAAGGTTCGACAGTGGGATCATTGAGGCCGGAGACTGGCTTGGTGAGGCCGACCGGGACTCCGATGCGGTCGTGCTGTCGATCGACATGTACTTCCTTATCTTTGGGGTATAATGCTGGGGGTGTCACCCTACCGACATTTCCAGAAGTCGTGATGTGGGAGACCACCTTCGGCTTGACATATCCGCGCGGCGGTGGTGGATACCAACCGTCACCCGATCTATTCTTCGACGCCCTTACGGGGGCTTCAGCTTCAGAAACCTTCCGGGGAGACCCCGTATATAGGTTGGAGTCCGCCAAGTGACATTCAAACACCTCGAATGGGTGGATATCAGCAAATATCCTCTCCTCCTTCCCCTGGAGGCTGTATTTGATGCATTGGTGGAGCGTGGAGGGCACCACCATATTTTCATGCAGCCATGGGCGGCCGAGCAGTGCTTTGTAGGAGGTGCGAGAGTCAATGACATGAAACTGCACCGTTGTAGTGAAATCTGCCAGGGTCAGTGTGAACTCTGTCACGCCCATAGATACTTCACATTTTTGGTTGAAGCCAGCGATCCGCATATCCCCAACTTTCTCGAGATGCACATTAAAGTGGTACCTCTCGTATATTCTATATGGCAGGATGTTGACTGCTGCACCAGGATCAACCAGAATCCGGTTCAGTTCTCTTCCGTTCAGGTGCCCTTTCATATATAGCGGCATGTTGTGGCTGGCAGTAGGTAGTAGCATGTCTTCTGGAGAGAAGGTCATACTGGCTTCTGGTATAGCCTCAGCTACGCAGGCTTCAAAATGAGCAGGCGTCTGCAGAGCAGTGATGATCGCCTGTCGAGTCTCTTCACTCAAAGAGAGAATTTCCCAGATCGTAAATTGAGCGGGGAGCTTCTTGAGCAACTTCATTATTCGGCTCCCAGCCCGGACATTGGACAGCTTCATCTCTTCAGCCCATCTGGGCTTGGGGAGGTTTTGATTTGTGGGTCCAGACGGACCTGCTTCATCTTCCTCGGACTCGGCACCCTCTTGGCTGACACCGGCTGTCGGGTCTTCTTTATTAGCTGCTGTAGGGCAAGCTCCATCTGCATTTGCATCCTCAGTAGATTGCGCTGGCTGCGGGTGAATAACCCCGGGTGTAGGGTTAGCATCTTGGCACGGCTGCTTCCCTTTTGACATCTTCATAAACTCAAGGAATGAAGGGACTGCCTTGCCCCCACTCTTGTTGTATAGGCATGACGGAGGTCTCCGGGTAGGTTGAAGAGTGATGACAGGGTATTGCAGGAGACAACCTGTGTTTTACGGGCCCCAGCGGCCTTTCTTTTCTTCTTCTTTTGCTTTTTTCTTCTTTTTGGTTTCTGCAGGTGCCTGCCCCCAGAACAGACTGCCCTCTTCAGGGGGTGTTGCTTCAGCTTCCTCCACCTGTTTGAGCGAGAGTTGTTCCAGCTCTTGCCATCGGACGTGGTCCCGTACCAGCAGAGGTTTCAATTCGGGCTGCACATATCCATCCAACCCTTCAATCAGGTGCTGCAGTCGAAGGACTCCAGGATTGGTTTCCTTGATTACTGGCAGCGGAGTTTGTCTCCTCCTGTTAGGTGTATGTATTCTGACAGCTGTAGGTGGAGTGACCCATACGGGTGCTACCACTGGCGGAGCAGGCCGGGGCGTAATGCCACAGATATGTGCCCCCTCTTTTGGGCGGGGTGCCCTCTTCTTCTTGTGCTTCACAGGGATTTGCTGCCACCCCTGTTGTTCTTTCACGGGCTCCAGGAAATGGATTTCTTAGGTGCTCCGTGTGCTTGCTTCAGAGATCTCCTCAGGTAATGCCTGGTAGAGGGAGACCATGTTGATTGCTGCCCTCCTGAAAGGGGCTTCATGTGGCTGAGGAGGGTCTACTTTGTACTCTCCCAGCTCTATCTCATTCTTCTTCACCATCCCTTCGATGACGTCTTTGAAAACATAGCAGTCTTCGATTGGATGTCCCAACATCTGGTGGTAGGGGCAGAATCTCGGACTGTCTTTTCTTTTCAGGTCCTCCGGCCTCCTTGGCTCGGGCAGAGTGACCATGTTGTATTCTATTACCCAGTCGAACAGGACTCGGGTCTTGTCTCTTGGAAAGGAATAAGCTTTCTTCATTTTGTCCCTCAGCGAAGGACCTTCTTTATCATCTGGAGCTTTTGCAGGTTGCGGGGGAGCCGCTTTCTTGCCTTTCTCCTTCTGTTGTTCGAACGCCTTGATATCAAGCGCATTCACTTCTTTAGGTGTGGGGAGCCGTTCCGCAGCCTTGCCTTTCTGGGCTGTGCTGGCAGTTGACGTCGGGACAGGCTTGGCTAGAAAAGCCTCCACCTCAGCCACCACATTATTCAGCCGGTCGAACGATCGAATTTCCATACCAATCATCTTTTCCAGGACCTCCCTCCTGAGGTTTTGTTTACATATTTGCACAGCGTCCTCCTGATGCGGGGGCCGCTTGCACCTCATTCCGAGGTTCCTCCACCTCTTGATGTAATCAAGGGCTGTCTCATCTGCCCTTTATTTTGTTGAGTAGAGTTCGGCCACTGTGACCTCCCTCTCTGTGACATGGAATCTTTCTCTGAATTTTCTCTGCATATCTGACCAATCATTAATTGATCCGGCCGAGAGGCTAGAGTACCATTCAAATGCGAGCCCCGTCAACGAGGACCCGAAGAACTTCAGCAGATATGACTCGTCGGTGGCCAGATCACCCATAACGGTTATATAATATGCAATATGCTCTTTAGGGGACCCCTTCCCGTTGAATTTGTCGAATTTGGGTGGCTTGTTGACCCCTGGGGGGAGCCGTTTAGCCGCATGGTGTTGCGGGTAGGGCACCCGATAGGCATCGAATGCGACGTAGTCACCTTCACTTTTCTCTGCGAGCTTCAGCTCGATCATCCTTTCCACCATCATCCGGTTCACGACCGTGGGGTCGACTGGCTCCGGATAGAAGTGTGCTGGCTGCAGGTACGGGGTGACCAGGGTGGTCGCCTGTGGAGGATGCAGCAGCGGGGGTGTCGGATGCACCTGGGGGAGCACCGGAGGTAGCAGCGGCTGAGGCTGTGGCGGCCACTGTTGCGCTGTCGCCATGCTTGGCTCTGATGGCTGGGACAGTGTATAGAGCGGTGGAGGGTCGTCACGACGAACCGCTCCCCGGGATGATTCACCCTGGACTTCGGGTGGTTTAGAAGCTGATGAATGCTCAGTCTTTTCTATCAGCTGTTTCTTCAGAGAATCTATCTCCCGTTGATATTTTTGCAGCAGCATCAGAACTGATGGATCTATAGTGGTGGGGATACCCTCTGTCGTTTCCCCGGACGTACCCTCAGGCAGGATGTCGAGGAGGACGTCGTCTTCTTCTTCCGTCGTCACCACATTAGCGGTCAAGACGGGGGCCTTATCATCCCAGCGGGGATAGACTTGGGGTTGTTTCCCTCTCATGGTCGCCAGAAGCTCTCTTGCCGCTTCTGTTCTGCGGGTAGCAGGCCCGGGCCGTACGGCCAATTGAGCCAGTTCTTGGGAGTCTTCAGGAAGCTCCCCATATTGGCTGGATATACCAGCCATGTTACAAGCAAAGACCTGCATCCTTCTTCTCTGTCGATGGACCCTCAGTCTGGCTTGTTGCGGAAAGGTCAACCTCTCGAACACAGAAACTCTTCTTTCTTCTTCCCGCTCGGGGAAGGCTTCATTGGCTTCGATCTCGAAACCGTCGTTGTACCCATTGTCGTCGACTGACGACACCATCATTCTGTCTCCCATGTCTTCTTCATCCGCCACTGACGGGAAGTAGTCTTCGTCAGTGGCGACTGTCTGCATCAGTCGATGCTGACCCAGCGAGGGGTTGCCCAGCCCTCGAAAGTAGTTCCTGATCAGACAGGTTACCTCCTCTTGACCCCGCTCTTGATAGAGTACGGGGGATAGTTGTCGACCTCCAGCAGGAGGGATATAGGCCAGCCGAGCTCTGTCGGTTGGATGTTGGAATCTTCATCCCGTGACTGGGACGTTGGCTTGGCGGGCAGCAGCCCGGAAACTTCTGCGGCGCGGGGGATCCACAACCACTTCTTCTTCATTCTTCGAGGACAAGCCCCTTTCTCTTCTCGCTCCCGCTTCGTCGTTCATAGGACGGCAGCGGATGGGTGTCAGATGGTAGGCAGGTCGGGTCCGCTTGGGAACCCACACCTGTTTGAACTTTTTCGGCTTGAGTGCCGAGCTTCCTTGGCCATAGGGGCCGGCTTCTTCTCTTTCTGCTCTCCTTCCAGCGAGAGCTTGATAGGTATTGCGGACAGGGATGTTGGGGATGACTCGGTCTGGGGTCACCCGGGCCGTGCGTCCATCGAGGAAGACGCGCATGCCTCCAACAAGCATAGATTTCCCGGACTGCGATAGGGTTCCGGTGATTGCAGCAGCATTCTGGCGGACCTGGCGACGCTGGCGTCCTCCAGGGTGCTTGTTGATGACACTGGGGTGGGTCCCACGTATGACGTGGTGCACCAAGCAGCTAGCGGCCGGGGCCGGGCTTTCAAGCAAGTCTTCGCAGCAGGGAACCTTCAGAGGCTCCATCTTCTCTGCGACTTCCTTGGCAGGCTCTGGGGCTTCAACCTCCAGGATATCGACGAAGGCTAACCCCAAAAAGTTGGGGAAGCCTACAGCGGCAGGGAAGCTGCCGAATTCCATGGGTACCGCCAGGTACCCTTGCGCGTGTCCAGCAACGATCGAATGATCGAAATCGACGCCAGTTATCCCGTGGATCATCATTGATCTGCCTGCAAAGGCAAACAGGGAAATAATCAGTAGCCTTTGAGAGGGCTTCGAAGCCCGAATATCTCGGCAAAGAGATGAAAGGTGACACTGGTCCCACCGGGCGTGCCAGACTTGTTTGACGTGGAATCTTTTTCCTTCCTTTTTTCTTGGGTTTCGCGGGTCGATCAGTCAATTGGATAACTTGGTAGTTAACTGGCTGATTAACGACGCGGGCGTGCCAGTCACATGAGTGACGAGTTATTATGCGCTCATTCTGACCCATGTCGGGCGAATGTGAGGTTCGGTCGGGACCAGCAGTCCGCCATACCATAAAGGCTATGGCGTTAATTACATCCCCCACGAGGAGGGAACACCTTTGATTAATTGCCGAGATAGCGGGCTGTCGAAGCCGAAATAAAAAGAACTACATGATGACTATGACAAAAGCCTACGGAAGGCGTTTGTTTATCATGCAAGGGATGCATAGCTCATAGAATAATGGACCCTTGGTACATGGCAGAGGACGTAGGTCCGAAGACCACCATCGCGCATAGCGAAGACTTCCGATCGAGTGTGACCCGACCTCTTGTCAACGTCATTTGATATACGTAAGGGTTGATGCGGATATGCATGGGAAATCGTGCTGCGTGGGGCATGATGACGATGCTACAGCGTAAATCCGATAGCATGCCCTCTTCCTTCGGATTATACCAAAAAAAGGGAGATAGGACAGTCCATCCATGGAGAGCCGGAATGGAGACCCAAAAGAAAATCAGGCACAGGCCTGGATCCAAAAAGGATCCAAATATGACGGGACCGTCTGCGCCATTCGTTAATATTCCCCTCGAGGGGCCATTGGAGGGCATGCGGTGGCAGAACTCCGAGGGCCAGTGGGGAGACGGGAGAGTTATCGTGTTCGGTGTAATGTAGGGGTGGAACCCCCATTAATATATCTCCGTGGGCCCAGGTGAATGACGATAATCCCCTCGCAAGATGCTGAAGACTGGCTTAAGGGTTGATGGGAGTAGGACCTCTGGGTTTGGGATGATTATTCTGGGGTTTAATGGGATGTTGAGATATCAAGATTTGAAGAAGAGCACCCACTAGTAAGGTGAAATGACACAGATATTAGTCGGCGCTGGAGATCCCGGCACGAAGGGCAGACGGCGCGAGGGGAGGGGGTTCAAAGGGGCATCGGCCCAGCCTAGTCCCGGCGCGAAGGAATACGGCGCGAAAGAGGGGCTCAAGGGGGTCTCGGCCCAGCCTGGTCCCGGCGCGCCCTGGCCTTCGGCGTGCCCTGGTCCCGGCGCGCCACCCACCCGGCGCGGGTTTGGCGCCGGGAGGCAGTGGCGCCGAGGGATGTTTTATGAGGTTTAAAGAAAGGGTATTTGTGAGGGTTTTATGGGCGTTCAGTGGAGATTTCATGAAGTCAGGTGGGGGTTATAGGAAATGAGGGTGGATGCACTCCTGGAGGGGGGTGTTCAAAGAGATCATTAGCAGGGAGATGTATTCCCTATGAGGGCAAGATGCCGTGAGATATTATAACTCAGGCTCTCACCAGATTCAGGGGTTAACTACGCTATCCCGATGAAACATCGTGCCGTATGACAGAGTGAAGCCCTGGGCAAATTTTGACAGCATCTCCCCTTATTTTGGGAGTGTGCCAAGAGAATATCATGGGATATCTACTCACGAATGCCGGAGTAGAAACCAAAATAAGTGCCGGGCGTAGCCCGTGATTCAAGTGTCTCGGTCATAAGAGACCTTATCCCCACTGTTGTAATATTCCCAATGCAATCCATCGGAGAGCCTGCAAGGGCAGGGCCCCGTGGTTTACTGGGTTGCAAAATGTAGAGGGACAATTAACCCCTTTGATATAGCTCCCATGAGGTCAGAGGGAAGGGCAATGCACACCCATGGGGCAGGATATGATGGACAGAGGCTGTATGGGTTATCGGCACGTGCGTGAAGGCACCAGGGTGGCCAACAAACGCATAGGTGTCAATGCAGAGAAGAGGGGTGGTTTTCGGCACGAAGGCCAGGTAGGTTCGGCGCGATATGGGGGATGCAGCCGGCGTGGCAAGCCCTCGGCGTGAAATCCACGCCGGGAGACACCGGCGCCGGGGGGTTTTGCAAAGGAGGTTTCAGAACCCAGCAGGGCTTCGGGAGCTTGAAGGAAAGGGGTTTTACCTCGACTGTCTTAGATGATGGAGGGGGAAGAAACCCTTGGGGGAAACACCTTGCCTCCGGGAGCCTCACTGAGAGCAAAAAGTGTGCGGGCGGAAACCCCTAAACATATCCCTTTCAGTCCGCATACGAGGAGCCATGAGATAGACTGTCTCAGGCCCTCGAAATGTGGCACAGGAGGGGGATAGAGCGATGGCGAAGAATCTTCGACAGATAGAGGAATTCAAACATAAAAAGAACTCATTCAAGGCTACCTGTAGCCCGTGCATAGATTAGAACCTCAGATGCAGGGGAAGACGGAGAAGAATGATCAGAGGTAGCAGACATCAGCCCATTCTTTCATTAATAACTTCATCCAAATGGCTTACACGCATGCTATTTAGAAAAAGAAATCCGACTCAATCGGAAAGAGAAATCCAGGCTTAATCCCTGCAAAGCAGGGTTACATTGGCATCCGATGCTATTGAAGCAAAGATGCTAGAAATCGGAAATACAGAGGGAAAAGTTGAGACAGATAGGGAGGAGAAGCAGAGGAAGCTGTAGCTGCCCGACGTTCCCACCTGGATCCTTCTTCGAACCTCTGACTCTCTCCTCTTCTTTTCTTCTCTTTTTTTCTTTCAAGGGCTCTCGAACTCCCTCTTTCTCTTCGGTGGCTAAGCACTCTCTTTCTCTTCTTCTTTCTCCTTTTTTTTCTTTTCTCTCTTCTATGCTCCGTCTGTGCTCTCTTTGTTTCGTTCGAAGGGCAGGCCTCTTATAGAGGTGAGACCCTTCATTCATTCGGCATGAGCTCCCCGGCGCGCCAGAACCGCTCCTCCCGGCGTGACAGCCATCGGCGCGTCCGGTCTCTTGTTTGGGCTTGGCCCATCTTCTTGTCATTCGGCCCATCCGTCCAGGATTCACTCAGTGAACTCCTCTCGACGGTGGGGTTCTTGACATATGCATATTACGACCCCACAGAGCCCGTCTACACCTTACATTCACACATACGTGCGGGGCACCGTGAATCCTGGTTCTTGGAGCGTCAGAGATGTCTGAACATCGATTTCAGCAGGCAATGGTTGCATGAATGTTGTTGTAGTTTAATCAGCATGACTATCTGAACGATAGCAGTACTGGACAGCAACTTAGCCAGAGACGGCTATAGTCGAACAGAATGATAGGGGTAGTGGGTCTATTCTATTCAGACTCTCAGATCTCCCAGGAATAGCACGTGAACTGTGCCCTCGACTGATCTTCAAAGCTGTGAATATGCTATAATTTCTTCTGGTATATTTTAGGTGTCAACAGGGGCTCACCGCGTCCGAATGGGAGAGAGAGGGAGAGAGGAGGGCGGCCACGGTTGGGGAAGGAAGGAAGAAGAAGAAGAGAGAGAAAGAGGAAAAGAAAAAAGAAAAGAAATGGGAATATATAGAAAATCTGATTTTTCGGAAAAATATCGAAAAATAGAATAATACATTTTCGGAATCCTCGGAACGCACCGATCGCAACGGTACCACTCATGCCCGGGTGAACCGCCCGGTTCGCCCGCAGCGAGCTTCCGAAGAAAAAGCCGAAACACACACCGAGAATCGGAAAACACACGCGGAAAAGCCGCGGAACGCCTCCGGGCCTCCGAAATGACTCCAGATCGCGCCGATCCGAATACGAAAGATGTCCGAAACGAAATTTTGGACACAACAGAGCCGGACGCTACGAAAACCAGATCCGGGACCCACGAAGAAGAATTCGAAAGGTCCGGGATATTACAACCCTCCCCCCTTAAGGAATTTCATCGTCGAAATTGAGAACAACCAAAGGGGAAAGAAGAGGAAGACTCACTCAAACAGATACGGGAACTACTGACGCATCTCATCCTCACGTTCCCACGAAGCCTCACCACCAGAGTGTCGCTGCCACACGACCTTCACCAAGGGAATGACCTTGTTCCGCAGGCGCTGCTCTCGCCTATCCTCCACGCGGATCGGAAACTCTGGGAGAGAAAGATCTGGAGTCACCTCAGGCCAAACGAAAAACTCGAGCACATGAGAGTCATCGGGCATATACTTCCGCAACATCGAGACGTGAAACACGTCATGCACCGACACCAACTCAGGAGGTAACTACAACCGGTAAGCAACCTCACCGATGCCCTCCACAATCGCGAAAGGACCAATATAGCGGGGACTCAGCTTCCCACGCCGTCCAAAACGCATCACCCCCTTCATCAGAGAAACTCTCAAGAACACATAATCGCCCACGGCGAACTCGAGGGGCTGCCTCCTACGGTCAGCATAGCTCTTTTGCCGACTCTGGGCCGCCAACATGTTCTGACGAACCAGGTGCACAACATCCACACATTGCTGCACCAATTCTGGTCCCGTCAAAACACGCTCACCCACCTCAAACCAATCAAGTGGAGTCCGACAAGGACGCCCATACAATGTCTCATAAGGAGCCATGCCGATGCTCGAATGATAGCTGTTGTTATAGGTAAACTCCACCAACGGTAGGTGATGAATCCAACTCCCCTGCCACTCCAGGCAGCAAGATCTCAGCATGTCCTCCAAAGTCTGAATGGTCCTCTCAGACTGACCATCTGACTGAGGATGATACGTCGAGCTAAAAGCCAACTCCGTGCCTAGAGCTCGTTGGAAACTCCTCCAGAATCCAGAAGTGAAGCGTGGATCCCGATCCGACACGATCGAAATAGGAATCCCATGCAACGGCACGATCCGCTCCACATAAAGACGAGCCAACTTGGACACGCTCCAGCTGACTTTGACCGGCAACAGCCGCGTCACCTTCGTCAGCTGATCCACCAGCAACCAGATACTGTCCTGCCCAGTCGGGGTCCTCGGCAACCCCACCACAAAATCCGTGGTCACATGGTCCCACTTCCAAGCAGGAACATCCAAGGGCTGGAGAGTACCGCCTGGTCGCTGATGCTCCGCCTTCACCTGCTGACAGATTAGGCACCTGGCCACAAATTCGGCAACATCTCTCTTCATGCCAGGCCACCAGAACTGCCTCCGCAAGTTCCGATACATCTTCGTCGCACCCGGGTGTACGGTGTACCTGCTCCCATGAGCCTCGCGCAGCACCGCACGACGAATCTGCTCCTCCGTTGGGACGTACAACCTGCCACGAAACCTCGCAGCACCGTCCTCGCCGAGCTCCACATCAGCCATCGCAAGAATCCGGGGTAACTCAGGGTCCGCATGCTGAGCTTCTGTCACCTGACGACGGATAGCAGGAGTGACAGTCAGACTCGCAAGCACCGCCAACCCTGGCTCTTGGGGAATCTTGAGCCTGAAAGATATTTCGGGCACTTGTTCCCAGAGCCTCCACTTCCTCAACATCAAGGCACTGACCGCAACCTTCCGACTTAAGGCATCGGCGACGACATTCATCCTGCCCGGCTAATAAGACAGGGTGAAGTCATAGTCCTTCATGAACTCCATCCAACGCCTTTGCCTGAGGTTCAGGTCCTTTTGCGAGAACACATACCTCAAACTCTGATGGTCAGTGAACACCTCGAACTTCTCACCGTACAGATAATGCCTCCAGATCTTCAGCGCGAAGATCACCGCCGCCAACTCAAGGTCATGGGTAGGGTAGTTTTCCTCGTGGGGCTTTAGCTGCCGAGATGCATAAGCCACCACTCTACCATGCTGCATCAAAACAGCACCCAATCCAACGCCGGAAGCATCTGTACACACCACAAAACCTCCTGATCCAGAAGGCAAAACCAACACCGGAGCCGAGGTGAGCAATCTCTTCAGTTCCCTGAAGCTCTGCTCACACTCCTCAGACCAGACGAAAGGCACATCCTTCCGCGTGAGCCTCGTCATCGGGGTCGCAACGCGAGAAAAATCCTGGATAAACCGGCGATAATAACCCGCAAGCCCCAAGAAACTCTGGATCTCTGTCACCGACCTCGGCCTCGGCCACTGCATTACTGCCTCGACCTTGGCGGGGTCCACGGAAATGCCATCACCAGAAATCACGTGCCCCAGAAAGTTCACCTCGCTGAGCCAAAACTCGCACTTGCTGAGCTTCGCATACAACTGGTGATCTCGCAACGTCTGCAGCACCACACCCAAATGGTACGCATGCTCCTCAGCAGACTGCGAATAAACAAGGATGTCATCCACGAAGATGACCACGAACTGGTCCAAATACGGATGAAACACCCTCTGCATCAAGTCCATGAAGGCTGTTGGGGCATTGGTGAGCCCGAACGGCATCACCAAAAACTCATAATGCCCAAACCTCGTACAGAACGCAGTCTTCTCCACATCGGACTCGCGAATTCTCAGCTGATAGTAACCGGACCGCAAATAAATCCGCGAGAACACTCGCGCGGACTGCAGCTGGTCGAACAAATCATCAATCTGCGGCAACGGATACTTGTTCTTAATGGTCACTTCATTCAGCTGCCGATAGTCAATGCACAGCCGCAGACTACCGTCCTTCTTCTTCACAAACAACATGGGCGCACCCCAAGGGGAAAAGATAGGATGAATATATCCCTTGGCCAACAGTTCCTGCAACTGCGCCCTCAACTCCCTCAACTCAGCGGGGGCCATACGGTAGGGAGCCTTCGCCAAAGGTCCCGTACCAGGCACAACCTCGATCATAAAATCGATCTCCCGCTGGGGAGGTAATCCAGGCAATTCCTCGAGAAAAACGTCGGGGAACTCGCACACCACCAGAATGTCCTCGACACTCGGTTCCATCCGTTCAGACACCACCACGGACGCGAGAAAACCCTGACAACCAGAATCAAGCAATCGACGGGCTCGAATAGCAGAGATAAGGAATCGAGAAGAGATAGAACGGATACCTTGGAAATAGAAGGTCCGCTTGATCGGATGCTGGAAGTAGACCCTCTTCATCCCACAATCCACCACCGCTCCATGAGTCTCGAGCCAATCCATGCCTAGAATCACATCGTAATCCCGAAGCTGCAACGCATACAACCTACCTGGCATACTCCGCCCATCGATCCAAATCGGAACCTGATCGAAGCAATACGGAGTGATCATAAAGTCACCCGAAGGCAACTCCACTGCCAAATCACAGGACAACTGGGTCACCGGCTCCTCGATGCTTGACGTAAAATCCTCCGAAATAAACGAATGAGACGCGCCAGAGTCGAACAAAACCCGAGCTGCACAACCCAAAATCTGAACGGTACCTTTCACGAGCTACGACGCCACTGTCTCTGCCCTGGTCATGTGCGTGATCTGGCCTCGAGCCCTCTGCCTGCCTCCCACGCTGGCTGACCTGGGTAGCGGCGGATATTGTCCCTGCTGCTACTGCTGCTGCCTCTGCTGCTAGGGAACCTGCTGCTGCTGAGGAAACTGCTGCTGTGGCGGTCTCTGAGGACAGTCACGCGCCATATGCCCTGGTTGGTCACACCGAAAATAGATGATCGGCGCCGTGCACTGCCTGCCTGGGTGGGTCCCCCCACACCGTGGACAAGGTCCTCGTGATCCACCCACTGATCCCTGACGCTGCAAAGGAATCGGCTGCTGTACACTGCCCGATGAAGTCTGCCCCTGATCCTTGTGCTTCTTACGAAAACTCTTCTTCAAGAACTTCTTGACCTTCGAGTCGAAGGACGCAGATCCTGTCACCGAAGCTGCCGATGCCGGTACTCCTGAACCACCCGACGCAGATTGAAAGAAACCCTGCTACTGGGTAACCGACTGATGGCTGCGACCTGACAAAGACTGTCCCTGGCTAATCGGTCCTCGAGTCCTCTGCATATCCATCTCCAAAGAAACCGCAACACGAGACGCTGTCTCTAGATCAGTGGCCTCATTCGCGATCAGATGGTGCCTCAGCTCCAGCCTCAAGCCCTGTACAAACTGTGTGGTCCTCACTCTCTCATGCTTCATGATGTGAGGTGCATACCGACCCAACTCGACAAATCGGGTCCTGTACTGCAACACGGACATGTTGCCCTGCACCAGCTCCAGAAACTCCCGCATCCGCTGCGTAGCCACAATATCTGGACAGTACGTACGCTCGAAAGCACTAACGAAGTCATCCCACTCGATCTGCTCAAGTGGACGAAGCTGAAAGGACGTCTTCCACTCGGAAGACCACCACCTCCTAGCCGTACCCTGTAACTGGTTGTAGGCCAACACAACTCTGTCCTCGGCAGCACTCCTCGCAGAGCTGAACACCCGCTCCATCTCATCAAGCCAATCGCGAGCCGCATCAGGGTCTGCCTGGCCGCTGAAATAAGGTGGATGGAACTGCAGAAAGTCCCTCACTGCTCGGCCTGGCCCACCCCTAGCTGATGAGCCCTCACCAGCCTCTCCGCCAAACTGCTAAGACATAAGCTGGTACATGCCACGGAAGAAATCCTCGGCCCCCGGAACCCTCGCAGTAGCCGCGGCCTCGGTAGCTCCCAGTGGCGCTTTGCTATGCTCCTCCTGGTCCCCCCGGACCCCCTGCTGGATCTCCTGACCTCCAGCCGACTGCCCCTGCTGAGAGCGAGAGCGCCTCCTCGGCGCCATCCTCGCTCCTGAAGCACAAGACAAAAAACACGGAGACGGCAAGGTCAAAATAAACACGCGGTGCCCAATGCCAGCGTCACCTGTACATCATCGCTGTGGACTAGTGGACCACTACAATTACCTATGATTCTCATGTAATTCCACAACCGCGCTCTGATACCAGCTGTAACGACCCGAGAATCTGATTACCGGGAAGGCCTGATAACCCGAGACTCGCACCGCCACCCACGAGCCCGAAGACTCGGAAGGGTTAAAAGGATGGTGTGGAGACTACACAAGTATCATAAATAATCGCAGAAATTAAACAGTTATAATATTAAGCAGGAAATAAATTAACATTTTACATGGTCCACAATCAAATAAAAACAACAGTAACAGTAGTCCACGACTAGTACAGTGACAAGAAAGAAAAGTACAGCTACACGGGGCATACCCCGGCTCTGACCTCTGGCACTACCTCTGGGCACCCGCACCACGCTGCACTCCTGACGCGCTCCCCGAAGGTGGCGCCTCACCTGAAACACGGTGAAAATACGCAGGGAATGAGTCTCGGAACAAGACTCAGTAGGGATCACTCGAACCCTACCTCGTAAAACGAGAAACCACTCCACTAGCGGTAGGAAAGTACCTCGGAAAGGAAAGCCCTGTACTCTACAGAACCAGGCCCTACGGCACGCAAACCGACACACGTGCCACGGTACGAGACCGAAACTCAACGGTCGAACCGCAAAACCTGAAGGTCGAAAATACACGACTGACAGTCTGTCACTCCGTACTCGACAGGAGTACCACCCACTAGAAGCACAGCCGGTAGCGTCCCCTAACGTCTTACACCGCGCCGCAGGTGAACCGCCTGACGTGGTAGGTCCTACCCAAGGCGCAGACACCGCACAAGTAACCACAAACAAGTAACTAGCTGGGGTCACGCCCGTCGACGTGGGTCCAACCGCCCCCAACCACGTGTGCACACACAGACCTTGCGTCACTAGGTCTGGTACTCTGACCGGTTTTCCCCCGTAGCCGGACTCTGGCTACCGACGAGGGGCCTACGGTAACCGGTCCACAAACCGTCTCAAAGGTGAATGCCCGTACACCACTCCCAGGTGAGACCAGCACCTCATACTGGTGGGCTACGTCTAGTGGAGGGTCACTGAAGGAGTAGACTCTCAAGACCACGGAAAACAACGTCCGAACCTGACGAAGTACGGGGGCCGTCCCACGTACCATCACCATCGCACGGTGACCACGGTCGGAGAAGAAACGGACGCACCGCCCACAGCCAAACGCATGACCAAGGCAAACGGAACCTCCGGACACCAAAGACACGGTCCCGGAACTCCACGGGGTGTCCAGGACACACACACGGCCCAAGAGGAACACCTGACAACAGGACAGATCGTGCTAGGGACCCCTAGCGCGACAAGGAAGAACGCGCTAGGACCCCCTAGCGCGACAGGGAAGATCGCGCTAGGGCTTCCTAGCGCGACAAGGCAGGTCGCGCTAGGGCCCCCTAGCGCGACAAGGCAGATCGCGCTAGGGACCCCTAGTGCGACCAGAACCGCCCTACTGTTCATCTTCTCCGATGAACGCGCCCCATCGGGGCAGCGCGACCATCAAGAACGCGCTACTGGAGTATAGCGCGTTCTCAGTCCGTGCCCGAAAACGGCGAAAACGCCTAAAAACTCCAACCACCCCCCCATGCCTCCACCGGAGAGGGGGAAATCAAGGGGAATGACCCCTAAGGACCCCTAGCATGCTTCTAAGCCACCAAAACATGAAATAGCGGGCTAAAACCATAGATCGGGCGAGCTCTCCCCAAATCATGGAAAACCCCAAACCCGCTCAAACAAGCCTCTCTCGGCCTCCCCGCGGCCTACAAATCACGGAAACGAACGGCAAGAGGCTAAGGAACGTCACCCTACCTCAATGGAGCGAATGCTCCGCCGGATCGTCCAGAAACCACGAAGAACGCTTTTAGAAACCTCGCCTCCCCACGCTTCCCACGCTTGCCGCACGCCCACGAGCTCGCCTCGCCGCCACCCACGCGTCCGCGCCGTCGCCCTACCGCCGTCCACAGCCGGGGAGGGGCTCACCACGTCCGAATGGGAGAGAGAGGGAGAGAGGAGGGCGGCCACGGTTGGGGAAGGAAGGAGGAAGAAGAAGAGAGAGAAAGAGGAAAAGAAAAAAAGAAAAGAAATGGGAATATATAGAAAATCCGATTTTTCGGAAAAATACCGAAAAATAGAAAAATACATTTCCGGAATCCTCGGAACGCACCGATCGCAACGGTACCACTCGTGCCCGGGTGAACCGCCCGGTTCGCCCGCAGCGAGCTTCCGAAGAAAAAGCCGAAACACACACCGGGAATCGGAAAACACACGCGAAAAAATCACGGAACGCCTCCGGGCCTCCGAGATGACTCTGGATCGCGCCGATCCGAATACGAAAGATGTCCGAAACGAAATTTCGGACACAACAGAGCTGGACGCTCCTAAAACCAGATTCGGGACCCACGAAGAAGGATCCGAAAGGTCCGGGATATTACACCCTGCATGTGTGTGTTTGGGTTCTTCTTCCTCCGGTGGCTTCCTCCCTTCTCCTGTTCATCATGTCTCGCCCTTGACATTGCTGCCCCCCCCATGGTGTGATGACCCGGGATCCGAGTACCGGAAAGGAACCGGCGCGTCTCGAATCTCGGCCCGCCAACCCACGAGCCCGAAGACTCGGAAGGGTAAAAAGGGATGGTGTGGGAGCACAAGAGAAGCTGAAGCAACTACAGAGATAGCACAATAATCTAAAATAAAATACACATCATAATATAAATAAATAAACTGCTACAAGGTCCACAGAGGCTCATGTCCAAAAAAGTATAGTCAACAGAAAGAAAAAGTACAACTACACGGGGCATCCCCCGGCGTACAACTACACGGGGCATCCCCCGGCTCTGGCAGACTGGCGACTAACCCTGGCTAGAAGAACCACGCTAAAACTCGGCTACACCTCTCGACGACCCCGCCTCACCTGAAAAGTAGGGGTGAGCCTCATTTCATTGGCCCAGTAGGGATCCCCCGGACCCCCACCGCACAACGAGAAAAATGGCTATAAGGCGCGAGCAGCCACGGAAGGTAACACCACCTAGTAGAAGTACGGTAGAACTTCACGCTGAAGCCGACAAACGGGAAAAGCCGCCTGCGCTATAGTAGCGTACCATAAAACCTCGGTCCGACAAAACTCGAGTCTATACCTGCCAGCAAACAGGAGCACCACCCACTAGAAGAACGACCGGATGTGTCCCCTGACGTCTTACACCGCGTCACAAGTGTCTAGTTACAACGCCCCGGGCGCGAGGCTCAGACACACACAGTAACCAGTACCACAAAACAAGGACTAGCTGAGGTCGCGCTCGTCAGCGTGGGTCCAAAACCCTCAGCCCCGTGTGCACACTCAGACCATACGCCCTAGGCCTGTCCTCTAGCTGGTAATTCCCCCTAAGCCCGGACTCGGCTGTACGCGGGGGCCCTACGGTAACCAGCCTACTCACCGTCTCTCTCGGGTCAGCCGCTCCACCACTCCCGGGTGGGTCAGCACCGCGTGCCGTAAGAAGGCTACGACTAGTGGACGTGTCACCGGAGGTGAGACTCGACTCACGGAAACCACCGACTAACAAACTAACACAGACTCTCGGTAACCAAACGGTAGGTACGGATGCCGGGGACACGCACGAGGTCCGACCGTCCCTCAAGTCACGCGGCACCCCTACAAAGGTAACTGATTCTCCGGGGACCCCCGGGCGCCCATGTGGCTCTCACTGGGTGCCCACGGTAACCCTCGGGCCACACGCCACAACCGAATCTGAGACTCGCTCCACCGGAGGTACAATTACCAAAAGGAAACGCGGCTCGGGGAGGGGGATTAACGCGCTAGGGACCTAGGGCGCAACACTGTCGCGCTATGGTCCCCTAGCGCGACCCCATAAGAACGCGCTAGCAGAAGGTAGCACGTTCTCCAAGAAGGCGCTGGCCTAAGCTAGCGCGTTCATCAAGAACGCACTAGGAAAGGCTAGCGCGTTCTCCAAGAACGCGCTACCTGCCCCAGGCGTGACATGAACCGCCATACTGTTCGTCTTCTCGAACGAACGCGCTCGGACGACACAGCGCGTTCAAACCGAACGCGCCCCTAGTACCTAGCGCGACAACGGGCCGAGCCCGATTCTTGAAATACGTCCGAAAATCTAAAAACTACGCCCATTCACCCTCCCTGGTGAAGGGAAAAGAAAGGGGAATCATCCCCCAGATGTCCTAGCATGCATCTAGAGCCCCAAAATGATCAAAAACCCCAAAAATCAATGGATCCGGCGCTCAAACCCCAAGCATGGAAATAACCCTCCTGGCATGAATCTAGCCCCTCTCGGCCTCTCCACGGCCTACAAATCACGGGGAACGCTGTAAAGAGGGCAAGGATCCGTCCCCCTACCTCAATGTAGCTCGAAATCTGCCGAGAAGTCACCGATCTTCAAATCTAGCTCGAACACAAACTCCACCCACGCGCCACGAAGAGGGCACTGCCGCGATCCTCTCGCCGCCGCCGTCGTCACCGCGCCGTCGCCGTCGTCCGCCACCCGTCGCTAGAGGAGGAAGGGGCGTCGCGAGGTCCAACGGGCAAGAAGGGGGAGGAGATGACCGTTGCGCTCACGGGGAGGAAAGAAGAAAGAAGAAAAAGAGAAGAAAAAGGAAAAAGAAAAGGGCTATAAATAGAAAATCTGGAAAATGCCAAAATACCAAAAAAAATAGAAAAATACATATTCTCGATCCTCGAGACGCACCGATCGCAATGGTACCACTCTCGCCTAGATGAACGACCCGGTTCACCCGCAACGAGGTTCCGAAGGAATTATCGAAACACACACTGGCAATCGAAAAACACGCGCGGGAAAGCCGCGGATGCACTCCGGGCCTCCAAAACAACTCCGGATCGCATCGATCCGAACATGAAATATGTCCGAAACGAAATTTCAGACACAACGGAGCTAGACGCTCCAAGAAACCAGATCCGGGACCCAAAAAAAAGGATCCGAAAAACTTGGGACATCACAACCCTCCCCCCTTAAATGAATTCCGTCCTCGAAATTAAGGACAAGGCACAGGGACATGGGAGAAGACTCACCCAAACAAATAAGGATACAGCTGCCGCATCTCATCCTCACGCTCCCACGATGCCTCACCACCAGAGTGACGCTGTCAGACCACCTTAACCAGAGGAATAACCTTGCTCCGCAGGCGCTGCTCACGCCGATCCTCAATACGGACAGGGTACTCTGGAAGAGACAAGTCTGGGGTCACCTCAGGCCAAACGGCATCCTCCAGAACATGGGAATCATCAGGCATATACCTCCGAAGCATAGACACGTGAAACACATCATGCACAGAAGATAGCTCCGGGGGTAACTGCAACCGATAGGCAACCTCACCGATACGCTCGACAATGAGGAAAGGGCCAATGTAGTGGGGACTCAGCTTCCCACGCCTGCCGAAGCGCATCACACCCTTCATGGGAGAAACTCGCAAAAACACCCGATCACCTACAGCAAAACTGAGGGGTCGCCTCCTCCGATCGGCATAGCTCTTCTGCCGGCTCTGCACAGCCAACATCTTCTGCCGGATCAGATGCACCACCTAAGTGCACTGCTGCACCAAATCCGATCCTGTCAGGACATGCTCTCCCACCTCGAACCAATCAAGCGGAGTCCGACAAGGTCGCCCGTAAAATGCCTCGTACGGTGCCATACCAATGCTCGAATGATAGCCATTGTTGTAGGCAAACTCCACTAACGGTAAGTGGTGGATCCAACTCCCTTGCCACTCCAAGCAACACGACCTCAACATGTCCTCCAAAGTCTGGATGGTCCTCTCAGACTGACCATCCGACTGAGGATGATACGCAGAGCTAAATGCCAAATCGGTGCCTAGAGCCTTCTGGAAGCTCCTCCAGAATCCAGAAGTGAAGCGGGGATCACGATCAGACACAATGGAGATGGGAACTCCATGCAATGGAACGATCCGCTCCATATACAAACGAGCCAAACGATGCACGCTCCAACTGACCTTGACCGGCAGCAACCGCGTCGTCTTCGTTAGTCTATCCACCAGCACCCAGATACTATCATGCCCACTGGATGTCCTCGGCAACCCCACCACGAAATCAGTGGTCACGTGGTCCCACTTCCATGCAGGAATATCCAAGGGCTGAAGTGTACCCCCCGGTCGCTGGTGCTCAGCCTTCACCTGCTGACAGATCAGGCACCTGGCCATGAACTCCACAACATCTCTCTTCATATCGGGCCACCAAAATTGCCTCTTCAGGTTCTGGTACATCTTCGCCGATCCGGGGTGCACGGCATACCGGCTCCCATGAGCCTCTCACAACACCGCGCGTCTCGTCTGCTCCTCGGCTGGGACGTACAACCTACCTCGGAACCTCACGACTCCATCCTCACCAAATTCCACCTCGGCCAATGACAAAATCTGGGGTAGCTCGGGGTCCGCATGCTGAGCCTCAGTCACCTGACGACGAATAGCTGGCGTGACAGTCAAGCTGGCAAGAACAGCCGAACCCTGATCTCGTGGGATCTTGAGCCTAAAAGTCATGGCCGGAACCTGCTCCCATAACCTCCACTTCCTCAACAACATCTGACTGACCATCACCTTCCTGCTCAAGGCATCAGCCACGACATTCATCCTGCCAGGCTGATACGACAGAGTAAAATCATAATCCTTCATGTACTCCATCCACCTCCTCTGCCTGAGGTTAAGATCCTTCTGGGTAAACACGTACCTCAAACTCTGATGGTCAGTGAACATCTCAAACTTCTTACAATACAGATAGTGCCTCCAGATCTTCAGAGCGAAAATCACCGCCGCCAACTCAAGATCATGAGTAGGGTAGTTCTCCTCATGTGGCTTCAACTGCCGAGATGCATACGCCACAACTCCACCGTGCTGCATCAGCACAGCACCCAAACCTACCCTGGAAGCTTCTGTACACACCACAAAGCCTCCCGATCCCGAAGGCAACACCAACACCGGAGCAGTCATGAGCAATCTCTTCAGCTCCATGAAGCTCTGCTCACACTCCTCCGTCCAGAAGAACGGCACATCCTTCCGCGTAAGCCTGGTCATCGGGGCCGCAATACGAGGAAAATACTAGATGAACCTCCGATAATAGCCTACGAGCCCCAAAAAGCTCCGAATCTCCGTGACAGAACTCGGCCTCGGCCACTGCACCACAGCCTCGACCTTAGCCGGGTCCACGGAAACACCATCACCAGAAATCACGTGCCCCAAAAAGTGCACCTCACGGAGCCAAAACTCACACTTGCTGAGCTTGGCATACAACTGGTGATCACGAAGGGTCTACAACACCACTCTCAAATGATGCACATGCTCCTCGGCAGACCGCGAATACACAAGGATATCGTCCACAAACACGACCATGAACTGGTCTAGATATGGACGGAACACCCTATGCATCAAATCCATAAATGCTGTGGGGGCATTGGTGAGCCCAAAAGGCATCACCAAGAACTCATAATGCCCATACCTCGAGCGAAACGCCGTCTTCTCCACATCAGACTCTCGAATCCGCAACTGGTGATAACCCGATCTCAAATCAATCCGTGAAAACACCCGGGCTGACTGAAGCTGATCACACAAGTCATCAATCCGAGGCAACAGATACTTGTTCTTAACAGTCGCCTGGTTCAACTACCGGTAGTCGATGCACAGCCTCAAACTACCATCCTTCTTCTTCACAAACAACACCGGCGCACCCCAAGGGGAGAAGCTAGGACAAATGTACCCCTTGGCCAGTAACTCCTGCAACTGCGCCCTCAGCTCTCTTAACTCTGCCGGCGCCATACGATAAGGGGCCTTCGACATAGGCGCTGTACCAGGTACCACCTCAATCACGAAGTCAATCTCTCGCTGCGGTGGTAACCCTGGCAACTCCTCGGGAAAAACATCAGAAAACTCGCACACAACCGGGATGTCCTCCACGTCCGGACACTGCCGATCGACCAAAACCACAGAAGCGAGAAAACCTTGACAACCCGTGTCAAGCAGTCTACAAGCCCTAATAGCCGAAATAAGAAAACGGGAGGAGGAAAACCGGATACCTTGAAAATAAAAGGTGGGTCCACGAAGCTGCCGGAAGTAGACCCTCTTCGAGCCGCAAACCACCAAGGCATGATGGGCCTCGAGCCAATCCATGCCCAAAATCACATCAAAGTCCTGAAGCGGCAACACATAAAGCCTAGCCGGTAAGTTCCGCCCATCCACCCACACAGGCATCTTCTCGAAGAAGTACGGGGTGAGCATGAAGTCAACGGTAGGCAACTCCACTGCCAGATCACAGGACACCTCAGTCACCGACTCTTCGGCACTCTGAGCAAACTCCTCCGAAATAAACGAATGAGATGCACCGGAATCGAACAAAACTCGAGCCGCGCAACCAAGAATCGGAATAGTACCTTCCACCAACTAGGACGCCTCAGCCTCTGCTCTGGTAATGTGGGTAACTCTGCCTCGGGCTCTCTGCCTCCCTGTGGTAGCTGACCGAGTCAACTGAGGATACTGACCCTGCTGCTGGTACTGCTGCGGCTGCGACGACATCTGCTGGGGCTGAAACTGCTGCTGCTGAAACTCGTGCGACTGAGGCGGTCTCTGTGGACTGTCACGCGCCATGTGCCCTGGCTGGTCACACCTAAAGCAAATCACGGGCGCCGTGCACTGCCTGCCTGGATGAGAATCGCCGCACCGAGGACACCCGCCCTGAGAACCACTCACTGAACCCTGACGCTGGAACTGGGTAGGCTGCTGAACACTACCCACTAACTGCTGCGCCTGATCTCCGCGACCACGGCGCCTCCTGCCAAAACCAGCCTCCTTGAGCAACTTCTTGAGCTTCAATCCCAGAGATGACGAATCTGCTACCGACGCCCCGGACGGGGACGTCCCTGAACCACCTGATGAAATCTGGATAGAACTCTGCTGCTGCACGGACGCTGGCTGACCAAAACTCGTATGCATCTGGCCCGCACTAGCCTGACCTCGAACCTTCTGCATGTCTCTCTCCAATGCCGATGCTGCTGTGAAAGCCGCATCCACGTTGGTCAACCCTGACGCAAGCAAAGGATGCCTCAGCTCCAGCCTCAGACCCCCAATAAACTGATCGGTCCGCACCATCTCATCAGCCACAATATGCGGAGCATAACGGCCCAACTCAACGAACCTGGACCTGTACTGCACCACGGTCATGTCACCCTGGACCAGGTCCAAAAACTCACGCAACTTCTGTGACCTGAGAAAAGACAGACAAAAAGCACGCTCGAAAGTCGGGACGAACTCCTGCTACAAGATCTGTCGAATGGGATGGGACTGGAACACTGCTCCCCACTCTGACGTCCACCAAGTCCGGGCTGGCCCCTGCAATCGATACGTAGCCAACACCACCTTCTCTTCCACAGGACACTCCATTGAACTGAACACTCGCTCCATGTCATCTAACCACTCTCTGGCCACCTCTGAATCTGGCTGCCCACTGAAAGTGGATGACTGATACTGCAAGAAATCTCTCAGTGCGCGGTTACCCCGAGAGGATGAGCCCTCACCAGCATCACCGCCCTGCTACTGCTGCGGCGGCTGCTGATACTGCTGTTGCTGAATAACATACTGGTACATGCCCCGGAAGAACTCCTCTGGTCCGGGAACTCTCGCCCCCTCAACTGCATCTGCCGGGAGCTCTGCTCTGCTCTGCCCTTCTTGGCCGCCACCCGACTCTCCCTGCTGGGAACGAGTCGCTCTCCTGGGCGCCATAACACCTGCTAACAAAACAATCAACGACGTTAACAAAAACACGCGGAGCCCTACACCAGTCGCCAACTGTACAGGACATTCTTGGACCTTTAGACCGCTGCAATTGTTTCAAGTTCTTATGTACCTCTACAACCTACGCTCTGATAGCAACTGTGACGACCCGGGATCCGAGTACCGGAAAGGAACCGGCGCGTCTCGAATCTCGGCCCGCCAACCCACGAGCCCGAAGACTCGGAAGAGTAAAAAGGGATGGTGTGGGAGCGCAAGAGAAGCTGAAGCAACTACAGAGATAGCACAATAATCTAAAATAAAATGCACAGCATAATATAAATAAATAAACTGCTACAAGGTCCACAGAGTCTCATGTCCAAAAAAGTATAGTCAACAGAAAGAAAAAGTACAACTACACGGGGCATCCCCCGGCGTACAACTACACGGGGCATCCCCCGGCTCTGGCAGACTGGCGACTAACCCTGGCTAGAAGAACCACGCTAAAACTCGGCTGCACCTCTCGATGACCCCGCCTCACCTGAAAAGCAGGGGTGAGCCTCATTTCATTGGCCCAGTAGGGATCCCCCGGACCCCCACCGCACAACGAGAAAAATGGCTATAAGGCGCGAGCAGCCACGGAAGGTAACACCACCTAGTAGAAGTACGGTAGAACTTCACGCTGAAGCCGACAAACGGGAAAAGCCGCCTGCGCTATAGTACCGTACCATAAAACCTCGGTCCGACAAAACTCGAGTCTATACCTGCCAGAAAATAGGAGCACCATCCACTAGAAGAACGACCGGATGTGTCCCCTGACGTCTTACACCGCGTCACAAGTGTCTAGCTACAACGCCCCGGGCGTGAGACTCAGACACACACAGTAACCAGTACCACAAAACAAGGACTAGCTGAGGTCGCGCTCATCCGCGCGGGTCCAAAACCCTCAGCCCCGTGTGCACACTCAGACCATACGCCCTAGGCCTGTCCTCTAGCTGGTAATTCCCCCTAAGCCCGGACTCGGCTGTACGCGGGGGCCCTACGGTAACCAGCCTACTCACCCTCTCTCTCTGTTCAGCCGCTCCACCACTCCCGGGTGGGTCAGCACCGCGTGCCGTAAGAAGGCTACGACTAGTGGACGTGTCACTGGAGGTGAGACTCGACTCACGGAAACCACCGACTAACACACTAACACAGACTCTCGGTAACCAAACGGTAGGTACGGATGCCGGGGACACGCACGAGGTCTGACCATCCCTCAAGTCAGGCGGCACCCCTACCAAGGTAACTGATTCTCCGGGGACCCCCGGGCGCCCCTGTGGCTCTCACTGGGTGCCCACGGCAACCCTCGGGCCACACGCCACAACCGAATCTGAGACTCGCTACACCGGAGGTACAATTACCAAAAGGAAACGCGGCTCGGGGAGGGGGATTAACGCGCTAGGGACCCAGGGCGCGACACTGTCGTGCTATGGTCCCCTAGCGCGACCCCTGAAGAAGGCGCTAGCAGAAGCTAGCGCGTTCTCCAAGAAGGCGCTAGCCTAAGCTAGCGCGTTCATCAAGAACGCGCTACTTTCCCCAGGCGCGACATGAACCGTCATACTCTTCATCTTCTCAGACGTACGCGCTCGGACGACACAGCGCGTTCAAACAGAACGCGCCCCTGGTACCTAGCGCGACAACGGGCCGAGCCCGGTTCGCGAAATACGTCCGTAAATCTGAAAACCACGTCCATTCACCCTCTCTGGTGAAGGGAAAACAAAGGGGAATCATCCCCCAGACGTCCTAGCATGCATATGGAGCCCCAAAACGATCAAAACCCCCAAAAATCAATGGATCCGGCGCTCAAACCCCAAGCATGGAAATAACCCTCCCGGCATGAATCTAGCCCCTCTCGGCCTCTCCACGGCCTAGAAATCACGGGGAACGCTGTAAAGAGGGCAAGGATTCGTCCCCCTACCTCAATGAAGCTCAAAATCTGCCGGGAAGTCGCCGATCTTCAAATCTAGCTCGAACGTGAACTCCACCCACGCGCCACGAAGAGGGCACCGCCGCGATCCTCTCGCCGCCGCCGTCGTCACCGCGCCGTCGCCATCGTCCGCCACCCGTCACCGGAGGAGGAAGGGGCGTCGCGAGGTCCAACGGGCAAGAAGGGGGAGGAGGTGACCGTTGCGCTCACGGGGAGGAAAGAAGAAAGAAGAAAAAGAGAAGAAAAAGGAAAAAGAAAAGGGTTATAAATAGAAAATCTGGAAAATACCAAAAATACCAAAAATAGAAAAATACCCAAAAAGAAGGATCCGAAAAACTCGGGACATCACACATGAGGTTCATTGACCCCTCTACTCCACCTCCCCTTTGGACTAGTTGAGGCCTTTCCCCCTTGAACCGATCAAGCCAAGAGCCCTGGACTCCTTCCCCCCTTCTCCAGCTCCAAGCCGTCCAGCTACCCCCTTTGCCCTTCACTTGGTGCGGACACCCTAGCAGTTGATCGGCACGACACACCGAGCCACCGGTACCGCACACGGAGCACGACACGAGCCACCTCAGCGTCCATCTGGCTCGGAGACAGCCTGGAGACTCCGCCTTGAGTCTCCGCATTTATTATATTTAGCTAGACTTTATGTGTGTGTAATTTGTATTTATTTCGTTGCATTTGGTTTGCCATTTTGAGTGTAATAGGGGCTTACGAGCATTTCAGATCCCGTGGGCCGCACGGGCCCCCCGGGCCCCACCACATTGGGCCACCTCAGCCTAGGGTCCCACGTGGGGCCAGTCAACATGCCACATGGGAGCATCTAGAAGCTTGACTTGTAATTGGACACATGGGGGACAATGGGCTTAAAAAGTCCAAGGAGGCTACCTACCTCCCACCTACATTTCAACCTTCCACACCCCTCCCATTCAAAGTCCAAGGGCCGCCCCCCTCCCCTTAATTTTTTATTTCTTTTTTGTGTGTGTGTCACATGCCATCTCATCCCTTCATCTCTTACCCCTAGATCCTACGGTTGTGGATGGATGTGAGATGTAAGCTATTTAAACTTGTATTTTCCATTTTACTTGAATTAATGCATTCATTTGGAAGAAAATACCTTGGAGCTCCAGCTTGGTGCGCCCCTCTCTCCCCCCTTGCAGCTGTGAAGGTTGCCTCTGGAGGTGTGACTCCTCCCCTATCAGTTCCGGTCATCCTCGCCGCCGCCACGAGCCGCCACCGCACCGCCATCGTCTTCATCGGAGTTCTGCCCGCGCAGTACCACAGCAACTCCCACGAAATTCCCAACTCAGCCAAGAGCTCTGATCGACCTGGGGATTTTACTGGAGGTTCCATAGGTGTCAAGGAAGTCCCAAAAAAATTGGTTTGTCATTCAGATCCCGTTCCATATTTTTAGATTTTCGTCCACTCTTCCATTTCAGTTCTGCCAGCAGTCTGTCCAGATTCATCTCCGCCCTAAGTTTTAGGTCTTAGGTCCACGTTTTGATTTTCTTTAGTCCCACAAATTTTACTGGAGTTTCCTTCCATCCACCCTTCATCCACAATTTTTCTAAATTTCTAGTTCGTCCATTTCATATTTTCCACAAATCGTTCTCAGATCCACCTGAAGTTCTGTCCACCCGTTCCCAGATCCGACCACCAGTCACTCCAAAAATCATATCAAATCTCCACCACCTCCAAATCCAATTCCAAAAATTGTCCCAGCTTCGTGGTTTGATGATCTACAACTTTGAAGAAGAGCTCGAAGTCTGAATCCCACTGTAAGTAGGCGGTCAATGGCCGTTTACAGGGAACTGATGTGCTGATCTGAGAGTTCTGAACTGTGTAGCAGAGAATTGAAAATTAGTTAAGGTCCAGGTCCGCGCAGGTTCAGAGGAATCCACTGGCCCTAGGTTGGAGGATTTTGAGTCCTCTTTCCAACGGCGCTGGTTTCATCCCATTCCGGCGACGGGGCTGATCACAGCGGCCATTTTCGTCGGAGCGCGCACCTGAAAACAGCAAGCAGAAATCTGTGGGCAGCATTCCAAAAGCTTGGAGATCGGAGTTGTTCGGCCACCGGTCGGTGTTCCCGGCCGACCGCCTTCCGTGGAGGCGTGCCACCAGGGGTCCCCATCACAGTGGGACCCACTCCTGCAGATCCGGAGGCCAGCGCCACCCGTGGGCCCCACGGGCCCGCAGAACCCGCCGTTCGGAAAACACTAAAACGCGGAGTTCGGCACCGTCGGGCGACATCAAGATGCTGCCCGTCAACCCAATTAGCGTGATTCCCGGGCCCTGCATGTGACCTTTTACCTCCCTGCGTAGAGTGGGTCAAATTATTGTACTACTATAAAATTGTGTTAACCGGGGTCCGTGATTGGCCGGGGTTGTCTTCGCCACGCCGGGTGCGTGGAGGTAATGATCCGAACGTCTTGGCGTTCATTTGCTTAGCTAGTATACGGTCTTTTGCCGCTGCCGAGAGTGTAGGTACTAGCCCGTGTGTCCATGTCACCGCTGTGAGAGTGAGTGTGACCTGTCCCGTGACTCGATCCGAGTCCGGAAGTTGAGTCGGACTACCCTTGACCTCCGCCGGTTCCTTAACCGCGCACGGTCCGCGCTTTCCCTCGCTTGGGACGACGAGTGAGCTTTTACTTCTGTTAGCGACGTTTTGCCACTAGGAGCTCGTAGTGTCGGGCTTAGTGTCTCCCTGGTGTGTATTGCTGGTCGCGTCTTCATCTAGAGTCCGAGGGTGGCACCTAATAGTGTCGTCTCCCGTGTCCGTCCCGCATCAGTTTGGTATCAGAGCAAGTCGAGTCTAGGGTAGTCGTTGCATAAGTCTTGCATAGTCTAAGGTTACCCCACACACACCTTCACTCGGTATATCCAAAGGTGTTGTCCGACCGTTAGGTTTCGCCTACCGGGAAGACCGCACACTTGCGCGAGTGACCTTCGGGTCGATTACCTCCGCCGCGTACCGAGTCTTGGCCGTGTCTAGGGTGTAGTCGAGTCTCATTCTTTTCAAAACAAAAAAAAGTGTTTTAAATTGCATTCTTTCAAAATACCAAAAAAAAGAGTGTTTTCAAATTGTAATTAGGTCTAAGTGTATCATTTAGTGTGTTTGCATTAGTCGGCTGTTGTCACCTAGTCCGTACGTCTTTGCATGCCCACCCGTCGAGGCACCCAATACTCGCCACCACCACCTATGGCGGACTCCCGAGCCCGTAGTTCCGATGAGTCTTCCACGGCCGAGATGTTCGGGCCATCATGGATCGTTTAGACACGCGTATGGATGGTCTTAGTACGCGTATGGATGGCATAGGGACGCGTCTAGAAGGGCGGATGAAGGTCCTCGAGGATCGGGCCGGGGTTTCGGAGCAGTCCATTCAAGGCCTTGTTGGGAGGATTGCCGTCCTAGAGAGGGGCCCAGTAGCGGCGCAACCCGCGCCGACGAACGGCCAACAAGAGCCGGTGCAGCAACCCGCTGTGCCAAGGGCTCAGGTGGAGGATGTCGGGAGGCAACAGGCGCCTATAGTGGATGATTATGCCTCCGACAATGATCACGGGGGTAACGGTCGTCGTCATCAACGACGGAATCGTGATGACGAGGATGACGACCGCATTCTTAGGGGTGTGCGTGCGGACCCTCCCACTTTTAGCGGGTCCTTGGACCCTAGGGTGTATTTAGATTGGGAGGCCGGCATGGACCGGTACTTCGAGTGGTTTGAGATGACGGACCACCGAAGAGTCCGATACGCAAAGATGAAGCTGCAAGGGCAGGCCCAAACTTATTGGATCAATGTGGAGAGCCTGCTCAACCAGCGACGTCAACCCCAGATCGGTACTTGGGATGATATGAAAACCAAGTTGAGGGAGAAGTACCTTCCCGCCTCATATCGCCAACGTCTCATAGACAAGTGGCAAAGCATCTCCCAAGGGAACCGATCCGTGACCGAGTACACCGCCGAGTTCGATGAGTATTATTTGCGGTGCGGGGTCACGGAAGAGAGCACCATGACGATATCCCGCTTTCGGAGAGGTTTGCGGCCCAATTATCAATATGAACTCTTTCGCCGCAATGCCACCACTTTGGAGCAGGCATATCAGATTGCTCTCGAATTGGAGCAGTTCGAGGCCGAGTTTGAGTCACCCCATCGGTTGGGCTCCTTTCCCCTTCGTAGTGTCGAGTCCCGTGGCTCATCTGGCACGTATCCGAGGGCCCCCATGGCACGACCTCAGGAGCCCGCTCGCCCCGAGCCCTTTGCTCCTAGGCCTCGTCCTCCACCCCCGAGGGACCTTCCTCGTCCCCAGCATCTTACGGCCCCACCCATAGCCCGTCCACCGGCACCCGCACCTCCTGCACGTCCTTTGTTGCCTACGCCTCCTATCCGTCGGGAGGATAAAGGTAAAGGACCTATGATTGGGGAGCCTAGTGGATCACGGCAGCAGTGTTATCGCTGCAATGGGTTTGGCCATTTCGCCAACCAGTGTCCCACCCACCCATCTCTTCACATTGGGGACACACAGGCCGAGGATACCACCCCTACGGGCCTCGAGTTAGTCAGCTATGAGGCAGATGAAGAGCTAGCTGACGAGTACTATGAGATGGGAGGTGAGGCCCAGGATGTCCAGCAGTCGGACGATACCCGCGTGGGGGTCGTCAGATGTATCCTCACCCAGCCACAGGTCAGTGATGACTGGCGTCGGACCACTATCCTTCATGTATTCTGTAGGCTGGGAAAGCAAATTTGCAAGGTGGTCATCGATAGCGGGAGTTGTATCAATGCAATCTCCACGAACGCTGTCACTCGTCTTGGTCTCACACCCGTAGACCACCCTTGCCCCTACCAGGTATCATGGGTGGATACCACTTCCATTTCGGTCAGGCTGCGGTGCTTGGTCCCGCTGCAGCTCCACTCCTACCGTGACGAGATCTGGTGTGATGTTCTTCCCATGGAAGTGGGAAGTATCATTCTTGGTAGGCCGTGGTTATTCGACCGAGATGCCACACTCCATGGTCGGTCGAACACCTGTACCTTCGACCACGATGGCCAGCGGGTCACCCTCCAACCCGTTCGGCCCAGGAGCCCATCAGTCAGGGGTCCTACTGGCCCTAGCACTCCGAAGCCTTCCGTACCCGGGCCCAGTACTCCATCCCCAGCTCGGACTATGACCGTTACCTCTGGCCCAGGAGAGCCCTCGACGAGGAGATTGATGATGATTAGCTCCCGCGAGATGGAGCAGGAGCTTAGTCAGGGCTGTCCGGTGTTTGCCATTACGGTCCGAGAGGTGGAGCGGGACTCCGAGGGTGAGCTCCCACCCGAGGTTGTTCCTATTCTGCAGGAGTTTACTGATATTTTTCCCGATGAGCTTCCCGAGGGACTCCCACCATGCGGGATATTCAGCATGCCATCGACCTTGTTCCGGGCTCTTCTTTGCCCAACCTTCCTCATTATCGAATGAGCCCCACGGAGCATGCCGAGCTTAAACGGCAGGTCGATGAGCTTGTGCAGAGAGGATCTGTCCGGGACAGCATGAGTCCATGTGCTGTACCCGCATTACTCGCCCCGAAGAAGGATGGCACGTGGAGAATGTGCATTGATAGTCGTGCCATCAACAAAATCACCGTGAAGTACAGGTTCCCTATTCCCCGCCTTGATGACATGCTAGACATGATGGCAGGTGCCACTATCTTTTCGAAGATCGATCTTAAGAGTGGCTACCATCAGGTGAGGATTAGGCCAGGTGATGAGTGGAAGACCGCATTTAAGACCAAGGACGGTCTATATGAGTGGTTGGTCATGCCTTTTGGGTTGACCAATGCCCCTAGCACTTTCATGCGGCTCATGACTCAGGTCCTTCGACCTTTCATTGGAGTCTTTGTAGTTGTGTATTTTGATGATATCCTTATCTATAGCCGCACCACAGGGGACCACTTAGACCACCTTCGGCAGGTCTGTATACTTCTTCGGCGAGAGCAGTTATTTGCGAACCCACAGAAGTGTGCTTTCATGACATCTCAGCTTACCTTCTTGGGTTTCATTGTGTCTAGTACTGGGGTCTCCGCCGATCCGGAGAAGGTTCGGGCCATTGTTGAGTGGCCGGAACCCCGTATGGTTCATGATGTCCGCAGCTTTCATGGCCTTGCGACGTTCTACCGTCGCTTCATCCACGGATTTAGCTCCGTCACCGCCCCGATCACGGATTGCATCCGTAAGGGCACATTTGTTTGGACGAAGGCCGCATCTGCTGCCTTCAGGGACATCAAGGAGCGTATGACCCAGACACCTATCCTTCGACTGCCTGATTTCTCGAAGGTGTTTGAGGTCTGTTGTGATGCGTCGGGTGTTGGGATTGGAGGAGTTTTGAGTCAGGAGTCCCACCCGATCGCATATTTCAGCGAGAAGCTGAATGACGCGAAACTACGATATTCCACGTATGATAAAGAATTCTACGCAGTTGTTCAGGCTCTTAGGCATTGGAGGCACTATCTTTTACATCAGGAGTTTGTCCTATACTCCGACCACGAGGCATTGAGGTACCTCCATTCGCAAAAGAAGCTTAACTCGCGTCATAGTCGTTGGGTCGAGTATCTCCAGCAGTTCACCTTTGTGCTGAAACATAAGGCTGGAGTGGAGAACAAGGTGGCTGATGCCTTGAGTCGGCGAGCATGTTTGCTTACCACCATGAGTGCCGAGGTCATAGGGTTAGAGAAGATGAAGGAGGCCTATGTCGATTGTCCTGACTTCGGTCAGATTTTTACCACTCTCCAGGCCGGACCCTCGAGAGACCTTGATGAGTATGTGCTTCAGGAGGGTTACCTCTTTCGAGGTAGCAGGCTATGTGTTCCCTGAACTTCGGTTCGAGATTTCTTAGTGTGGGAATTACATGCGGGAGGTCTAGCCGGCCACTTTGGTCGGAACAAGACTATTGAGGCAGTGGAGCATCGATTTTATTGGCCGAGCTTGAAGCGCGATGTTGCTAACATCGTGGCTCAGTGCCGTACATGTGCTACGGCCAAGATGAAGAAGCAAAGCTCGGGCCTTTATACGCCTCTTCCCGTGCCTAATGCCCCGTGGCAGGATGTTAGTATGGATTTTTTTTTTGGGATTGCCACGTACCTCCAGGAAGCATGATTCGGTCTATGTGGTGGTTGACCGTTTCTCGAAGATGGCCCTCTTTATTCCTTGCTCTAAGACGTCGGATGCTTCTAGGGTAGCCCGCCTTTTCCTTACGTATGTGGTGTGCAAGTTCGGGTTGCCTCGCACTATAGTATCTGACCGTGATGTTAGGTTCACTTCCTATTTTTGGAAGACACTATGGCATATGATGGGTACGCATCTTAAATTCTCCACTGTATATCATCCCCAGACAGATGGTCAGACCGAAGTGGTCAATAGGAGTCTGGGTGATCTTTTGAGGTGTCTTGTTAGGGATCTCATCGGGGATTGGGATCTCATCCTACCCATGGCTGAGTTTGCATATAATGATTCGGTGAATAGGTCTATCGGCATGAGTCCATTTGAGATTGTCACAGGTCGTAGGCCTAGGAAACCCGTTGACCTTGTCCCCATGCCTATCCATGCTAGAGTGTCGGAGTCGGCCGAGTCGTTTGCTAGGCATGTTAGGAGTTTGCATGACGACATCCGTCGTCACATTGAGGCCAGCAATGCACGGTACAAGGAGTTAGCCGATGCCCACCGACACCACCGAGAGTTCCATGAGGGCGAGTACGTCATGATCAGGGTAAGACCTGAACGGTTTCCCTCTGGAACCGTTAAGAAGTTGCAAGCTCGCGGAGCCGGTCCCTTTAGAGTGTTGAAACGCGTTGGATCCAATGCGTATGTTGTGGACCTACCCGAGGAATATGGTATAAGCTCTACCTTCAATGTATCGGATCTTACTGCATATAGGGACCCAGCGGTGATTCCTAGTGAGCCTTTTGAGCCATCTCCTCCCCTTGAGAGTGATCCCACACCTGAGTGTCCACTTCCACCTCCAGCCCCTTTTTCACGGCAGCGTGAGCATATAGATCGTATACTGGACGAGCAAGTGACAGTTACCAGGAGTGGATCTTACCCGCGCTACCTAGTGCGATGGAGAGGACTGCCCGCTACTGAGGACACATGGATCACACATGGCGAGTTGCAGCAGATTGATCCGGACCTTTTGGAGCGATACAGGAGCGATGCAGACCCTTACTCGACAGGGTCGAGTTTCTCCCACCCGGGGAGAATTGGTGCGGACACCCGAGCAGTTGATCGGCACGACACACCGAGCCACCGGTACCGCACACGGAGCACGACACGAGCCACCTCAGCGTCCATCTGGCTCGGAGACAGCCTGGAGACTCCGCCTTGAGCCTCCCCATTTATTATATTTAGCTAGACTTTATGTGTGTGTAATTTATATTTATTTCGTTGCATTCGGTTTGCCATTTTGAGTGTAATAGGGGCTTACGAGTATTTCGGATCCCGTGGGCCCCACGGGCCCCCCGGGCCCCACCACATTGGGCCACCTCAGCCTAGGGTCCCACGTGGGGCCAGTCAACATGCCACATGGGAGCATCTAGAAGCTTGACTTTTAATTGGACACATGGGGGACAATGGGCTTAAAAAGTCCAAGGAGGCTACCTACCTCCCACCTACATTTCAACCTTCCACACCCCTCCCATTCAAAGTCCAAGGGACGCCCCCCTCCCCTTAATTTTTTATTTCTTTTTTTTGTGTGTGTCACATGCCATCCCAGCCCTTCATCTCTTACCCCTAGATCCTACGGTTGTGGATGGATGTGAGATGTAAGCTATTTAAACTTGTATTTTCCATTTTACTTGAATTAATGCATTCATTTGGAAGAAAATACCTTGGAGCTCCAGCTTGGTGCGCCCCTCTCTCCCCCCTTGCAGCTGTGAAGGTTGCCTCTGGAGGTGTGACTCCTCCCCTATCAGTTCCGGTCATCCTCGCCGCCGCCACGAGCCGCCACCGCACCGCCATCGTCTTCATCGGAGTTCTGCCCGCGCAGTACCACAGCAACTCCCACGAAATTCCCAACTCAGCCAAGAGCTCTGATCGACCTGGGGATTTTACTGGAGGTTCCATAGGTGTCAAGAAAGTCCCAAAAAAATTGGTTTGTCATTCAGATCCCGTTCCATATTTTTAGATTTTCATCCACTCTTCCATTTCAGTTCTGCCAGCAGTCTGTCCAGATTCATCTCCGCCCTAAGTTATAGGTCTTAGGTCCACTTTTTGATTTTATTTAGTCCCACAAATTTAACTGGAGTTTCCTTCTATCCACCCATTCATCCACAATTTTTTTTAATTTCTAGTTTGTCCATTTCATATTTTCTAAAAATCGTTCTCAGTCCCAGCTACAGTTCTATTTCCTAGTTCCCAGATCCGACCACCCGACACTCCAAAAATCCTATCAAATCACCACAACCTCCAAATCCAATTCTAAAAATTTTCCCCGTTTCTTGGTTTGATGATCTACAACTTTTAAGAATAGCTAGAAGTCTGAATCCCACTGTAAGTAGGCGGTCAATGGCCGTTTACAGGGAACTGATGTGCTGAACTGAGAGTTCTGGAACTGTGTAGCAGTGAATTGAAAATTAGTTAAGGTCCAGGTCCGCGCAGGTTCCGAAAAATCCACTGATCCTAGGTTGGAGGATTTTGAGTCCTCTTTCCAACGGCGCTGGTTTTGTCGCATTCCGGCGACGGGGCTGATCGCATCAGTTGATTTCGCCGGAGCACGCACCTGAAAACAGCAAGCAGAAATCTGTGGGCAGCATTCCAAAAGCTTGGAGATCGGAGTTGTTCGGCCACCGGTCGGTGTTCCCGGCCGACCGCCTTCCGTGGAGGCGTGCCACCAGGGGTCCCCATCACAGTGGGACCCAATCCTGCAGATCCGGAGGCCAGCGCCACCCATGGGCCCCACGGGCCCGCAGAACCCGCCGTTCGGAAAACACTAAAACGCGGAGTTCGGCACCGCCGGGCGACATCAAGATGCTGCCCGTCAACCCAATTAGCGTGATTCCCGGGCCCTGCATGTGACCTTTTACCTCCCTGCGTGGAGTGGGTCAAATTATTGTACTGCTGTAAAATTGTGTTAACCGGGGTCCGTGATTGGCCGGGGTTGTCTTCGCCACGCCGAGTGCGTGGAGGTAATGATCCGAACCTCTTGGCGTTCATTTGCTTAGCTAGTATACGGTCTTTTGCCGCTGCCGAGAGTGTAGGTACTAGCACGTGTGTCCATGTCACCGCTGTGAGAGTGAGTGTGACCTGTCCCGTGACTCGATCCGAGTCCGGAAGTTGAGTCGGACTACCCTTGACCTCCGCCGGTTCCTTAACCGCGCACGGTCCGCGCTTTCCCTCGCTTGGGACGACGAGTGAGCTTCTACTTCTGTTAGTGACATTTTGCCACTAGGAGCTCGTAGTGTCGGACTTAGTGTCTCCCTGGTGTGTATTGCTAGTCGCGTCTTCATCTAGAGTCCGAGGGTGGCACCTAATAGTGTCGTCTCCCGTGTCCGTCCCGCATCATCACTCCCCTGAACCGACCCCAACCGGATGCACCTCTGCTCCAATGGCCAGCAGCCCACAACCCCTTTCTTCGGCCGACACACTCAGCCTTTGGGTCTTTCTTCTCCGGTACAGCCTTTTGGCCCTCTGCCCGGCACGCCTTCAGCCCGGCACGGTTCCCTCGCCGATGCACCCCCCCAGGCCATCCCTCACCGATACGCCCCTTCAGCGGCACACCCCTTAGCTCCCTCTTCACCGGCACGCCTTGTGCCCCTCAGCCCGACGCTTTGGCTAGCCCTTCATTGGTACAGCCCCCCTGGCCGGTACGCCCTTAATCTCAGCCAAGCCCCCCCCTCGCCGGTACAGCCTGACCCCCTCCAGCCTGCCTTGCCCAGCATGCCCCTGAGCTCCTTGGCCGGCACACCAGATCCCATCCTCCACCCATGGCACCTACAGCCAGTCCCAGAATCGTCTTCCACTCGCCGTTCCCCCCGAGTTTTCTGACGTTTTATCAAAGGTGTTGTCGCTCTCGGGCATCCACCTCAGATTGTCGGGTTCCGCCACTCCATGTGGGGGCGTTCCCTGTATCTCCCTTACGCCCGGGTCAAGGGGAGGTGCTGCCGAAATTGTGTTATAAAGTAACAATATGATAAAGGCAAGAAGAAGCAATAAACAAATGGAACAACAACATGTCAAAGGACTAAAGGAACCAACCGACCAATGAAATGAACGACGGTAAAACGCTTCAACCAAGGCAAGGGAACCACAATCAACAACATGAAAAGAACCGGACCGAATGTCGACTAAGCAACTTGAACTTCTGGCCTGCAGGAAGGAAAGAAGGGAAATGGCTAAGAGTGAAGGAAGCGAAAACCTATGCAAACTGCTTGAAATCATGAGAGAAAAGAAAAGGAAAAGACGTAAGAATGAAGGAGGGGTGGGCCCCTTTCAACCCTTCCTCGGCACGCCTTTCAACCCTTCGCCGGTACGCCTCCCCAGTCTCCCTTGGCCGATACACTTGGGCCCATGCTTCCCCGGCACACCCTCTTACAGCCCAAGCCGACACACTCCAGCCCAGACCCCTCCCCGGCACACCCTCTTAGAGCCTAGGCAGACACACTCCAGCCCAGACCCTTCTCCGGTACACCCTATCCGTGCCTTTGCCAGCACACTCTCCATGGCCGGCATACACCTTCAGCGCCCCTAGCCCGGTACACCCCTCCTCCCTGGGCCTTCGCCGGTACACCCTCCAACGCCCCTCACCCGGTACGCTCCAACCCCCGCTAGCCCGGCACACCTGGCCATGCCCTGGCCGGCACGCCCTTTCAGCCCCCAACGTCCCACTCTTCCTTCAAAAAATAATAATAATGATAATGATAATAATAATAATGATAATAAAAATTATAATAAGTATATAAATCCGAATACGTAATAAATAAACAAAATGGGAAAGATGTATAATCAAAGAAAAATAATAATAATAATAATAATAATAATAATAATAATAATAAATAGAAAAATCACCAGAAACAAATGCCTAAAGGTAAATAAACCACAAGAAAAGCATATAATTTAAAATCCCAGATAAAAAAAAATGCTAAGGCCCACATTGCAGCCCCGTCTCTCCCCGTGATCCGGTGCAGAAGGAACAGTAATGTTGCCTTCACAGACCGGGCCTGAGTCCTGGGATTTGTCCCAACAGGGCCAGGCCCCGACCTTGCCTTGAGTCGACAGTCCGAGTAAACCGGACCTGTTTCTCAAGTCGAATCCCTTCCGAGCCATTATTAAAATTGCCGTGTATTCGGCAGACATTTGAACGGGTTCACCCCAGTTTTCGTCGCATTTCTATTACGGATCTGTGTCTGAACATGAAAAGGTCCGTGAATGACCGACATGGTATGGACGCGGATTTTCATCCGCTCATCATTCATTCGTCTCTTCTTTTGGGTTATTTTCTTCTGATTTGATTATTTGTTTATTGATTTGGTTGGTTTATTAGGCGTGCCAGTCACCGGAGTGACAATTTTATTATGCGCTCGACCTGACTCAGTCAGTCGACTGTGAAATCCGAGTCGGGACCGGAAGTCCGTCATACCATAAAGGCTATGATGTTAATTACGTCTTTCCTAAGAAAGACAACCCTTGATTAAATGCCAAAATAGGAGGCCACTTGAGGCGGTTGAAAATGATAGAGAGTAATATTGAAATAGACAACAGATTATTAAATCAACATGACCCCTTTGTGTGGGTCGTGCTGGGTAAGAATAGGACACCGTCCACGTAGTGGCGGGATGGGGCCTGAACAATCATCGGGGACATGTACCCCTTTCACGCTTCTCATCCGGCCAAGGGCCTTGAAGTATTTGTATCCCCCGAAGAATTGAGCCGGACGGGAGGTATATGATATATGCTTTCTAAGGCTTATCGGGGTTAAAGCGTCAATCGATATTTCGGCAGCATCTCCCCTTACTCTGGATTATGCCCAGGGGGAAATAGGCTATCATCCACGGAGTGCCGGGATGAAAGCCGAGAGAGAGAGAGGCCAAACCTCCCGAATTACATATATATGCCATGGGACAATATTTGATTTTCCCTTAGGGGAACCGGTGGAACTCATGCAGTGGCAGAGCCCTCCCAAGCTAAAGGGGTTATTCATGAATCCGATACGAGAGAGTGGAACATAAGGGAGTCTTTCCCCCTTTATATTTATCCCCGGGCCAAGTCTGGTGACTCATGGGTATCCCTGGGTGGGTTTGATCAAGGTGCCAGGGGGCTCAATTGGATGGCAGGGTGGTTTCTCGGCACAGCTCAAGTGTGCATATAAGTTCCCGGCGCGAAGGCAAGATGGCCAGGGGGTTCCCGGCGCGCAGGCAAAGAGGCCAGGGGGGGTTCTCGGTGCAAGGGCCAAGTGGCCAGGGGGGGTTCTCGGCGTAAGGGCAAAGTGGCCAGGGGGTTCTCGGCGCGCCCTGGGGCGGATGGGTTCTCGGCGCAAGAAGGCTTGCGCCGAGAGCATTTTACCTATTCTACTATGCATAGTGTCGAGAGATATGATAGCGCCGGGGGTTTACGGCACCCTGTTTTTGGGTTTCTTGACGATTCAGGACAAGGTAGATGGGTTCTGTGGGGTCAAAGTGGATCAATTCATCATATTTGAACTGGATTGGGTTTAGATTTCAAAGGAAGGCCAAGATCGAAGAGGCATTGGGGGAGATCAGGGTCTAGAGAATCCCTGTCACCATTGCTGTGCAGAGTCCGGGGACAGCTTAATGTTATCCTTCATCATCCTGGGAGCCAAGAGATGGCTGTCTCTGGCCCAGGAATGACTTCGATAATGTTGGTAGGCAGAACGTAAGCATCTAAAACTCCGGAGTCTCATGAACATCGGTCATTATATAGCTTTGCTTTGTTCCGGAGGCCAAGGGATGGCCTGTCCCTGGCTCTGGAATAAGCACAGGAAAACATCTGAAAACTAAGCGAAGCTGTAGACTAAGAATCAGGCTGGGGAGGGGGATAACATGCTACGGAATTTAAATGAAGACAGAAGGGGAATAGGGACAAAGCTTCGAAGAGGCAATAGCAGGCGACAACTGCGGCCCGTACCATTCATTCATTCAAACATTGATATTACATATGACCCATACATCAGAGGGGATACATAGAAAAGAATGCAAAGAGACGATGCATTATTCTATCGGCATAAAATCGGCTATGATATTATAGAACACATCAGAGGAGGAAGAAGGAGAAGCGATCGAAATCAAAAATGAACTACAGAAATGGGGGGAGGGCGGAGCATTGACTCCTCTCCCTCCCCGTTGCCCACCTTCGATCAGCCTCGAGCTCTCCTCTCTGCTTTTTCTCTTCTCTCTTTTCTTCTCCGGCTCTTTCCCTCTTTTCTTTCTGGATGAGGTTGTAGGTTTCTTCGATTCTCCCCTCCTTCTCCTCTCTTTGATATCTGCCTATCTATCTGTCTGTCTATCTCCCTATCTCCTCTCTTCTGTCTGTTCGATATGGAGGAAATGGGGCTTTTATAGGCACAGCACCCCCCCTTCTCGGCTTGGCGTGGTCTCGGCGCGCTTCCTTGCAGCAAGGCTCCTTGGCGCGCCAACTATGGGAGACTCGTGCTTCACTTATGGTCACTCGGTGCCAAGGACTTTGGCCCATTTAGGAGCTTTAGTTATTTGGGCTCCCTTTTGTTAGTGGCATGAGCTGTCACAGTTACTGCATCTGCATTCGCATTCATTTGATCCTTTGCATCCATAGTGGGGGATAAGCAGCGTAGATCCCATTCTATAGTCATCAAAATATCCCGAAGCTATTCTTCATCAGTCACATGACTGTATGGGGATTGACATGGTTTTAATCAACACCATCGTCTGAACGACGGTAGTGCCGGACATCAGCTTGGCCGGAGAAGGCTTCAGCCGGGTGAGGTATTAGTAGTGACAGCTCTTCTTCAATTCTGACTTTGCAGGAATCCCTGGAATCTTCATCTCTGGTTTGATCTTCTCTTCGGTCCCATCTTTATTCTTGATTATATTTCAAGTGTCAACAAATGCCCCCCACCTGTGGATGGCGTGAGCGCAGAATAAGCGGTGTCTACAGGTGCATCATTTAGCATCTGAGAGTATCTTTCTCAGCCTTTCAATACTGGTTTTCTTTGATCTTCAGCCTGACAGCTTTCCTGTAATGGCTTCAGTATATTTTTTCTTTGTTTTCCATATTTTCTAACAATTTCTGCTTCATTAATAGCTTCAGATGGCTTCTTGGCGCATAGGGCCTGGTTCTCGGCGCACCACAGCTTCCCGGAGCGGAGATAGATGGTTCTCGGCGCGCCTCAACCAAGGGAAGAGGCTTTTCGGCGCACAGGAGTCCAACTGGACTTGATTGAAGGGATCCCGGCGCCATACTCATAGGCCCATTTTAGGGCTTATTTGATGTTTACATTCCTCTCATCAGCGGGCTTAAACCATCAAAGTTGTCCACCCTGCCTTTTCATCTATTTATCCCTTCGAGTCCATCAGAACAGGCGAAGGTCTCTTCATCAGTGAGTTAGTATAGTTTTCATTAGAACATTTTGGAGGCTCTCATCAGTCGGTAGATTGTAATTTTCATCAGTACTACCACCTGGGCTATGACAACACCGGACATCAGCTCGACCGGAGAGGGATTCAGCTGGGTAGATAACTAATAGTGATGACTCTTCTTTTGTTTTGACTCTACAGAAATGTCAAGGGTCTTCATTGCTGATTCTAGTTTCATCTCTATCTCTGCTCATATTTCATCTATCAAAAAAATGCCCCCCACCTGCGGATGGCGTAAGCGCAGGTGCATCACTTAGCATCTGAGAGTATCATTCTCAGCCTTTCAATACTGGTTTTCTTTGATCTTCAGCCTGATAGCTTTACTGCAATGGCTTCGAAGTCGCAGAAGGTAGAGTGCAAATCTGAGCTGGGGAAGATGAGCTCTATCCTTCAGGAGCGCCGAGGCCTACTGCAATCTCTGACACAGCGGGAGCAGTTTATGTGCAACCGGATAGCATTCTAGAAGCAGAACTGACTGATCTCCGAGCTGAACTGCCGCAGATAATAACCTCTCGGCCACAGTTCGCAGAGGAAGTAGCTCTGTTGGAGGGGCAAGTGGCGTCTCTTTAGGACGAGTCTGCTCGGCTATAGGAGGAGGAGGCATGTCTACGTGAGTTGGGGGATGCTCCATATGTGGGTCTTCTGACTTTCGAAGACATCTTCCGGCGCCAGTGAACATCTCTTCTTCTTCTTCTTCTTCTTCTTCTTTTTTTGTAATACAATTCCCCCTCAGGGGCTCCTCTTGTACTCTTTTTCTTCTTTATATAGTGAAAAGAAATCTTTATGCTAGTCTCATGTGTGGCTGCTCTTCACTTATTGCATCACCATCACTTCATGATGATTCGGTAGCGGTTTTAGCAATCCTCATGCGGATAACCCATATCTAGCAGGAGAGCGTCCATCCCTTCAAAGAAAGGATGGGGAACTCGCTCCACCGCGTGATGGTATCCGGAGGGTGCTTAAACCGAATTTTGTAGGTAGTAGCGGATGTCTTTTTCGGCCATATGTGCCGCAAGGGAGGTTGTTTGCAGAAATGTGGATGAAAATGTTTTAGAGTATCATCCGGAACAGACGAATGGTCCATCCCGGGTATGTTTCAAAGCCAGTCGGGGCAATGTTCCAGTCGACCAGTGACTGATTTTATCATCGATATTGGGTTTATATCGATGCAAAGAAGTTTTATAGGTTTCATCAGAATAGACATAAGGTCTAGACTGGGCAGACTTTATCGTAGGTGGGACATGAAAGTGTATGTGGTTTTCATCAGGACAGACATAAAGTCTGAACTAGACATGTTTTATCATTGATCGGGCAATGTGCCGGTCGATCAACGGTTTGTTCAATCATCGATATTGGGTTTATATCGCTGCAAAAGAATTTCATAAGCTTCCTCAGAATAGACGTAAGGTCCAAACTGGATAGGGTTTTATCATTGATCGGGCAAGGTGCCTGTCGATCAATAGCTGGTTTCATCATTGATATTGGGTTTATATCGATGCAAAGGAATTTCATAAGTTTCATCAGAATAGACGTAAGGTCTAACTGGACAGGGTTTCATCATTGATCGGGCAAGGTGCCGGTCGATCAATAGTTGGCTTCATCATCGATATTGGGTTTATATCAATGCAAAGGAATTTCATAAGTTTCATCAGAATAGACGTAAGGTCTAAATTGGATAGGGTTTCATCATTGATCGGGCAAGGTGCCGGTCGATCAATAGCTAGTTTCATCATCGATATTGGGTTTATATCGATGCAAAGGAATTTCATAGGTTTCATCAGAATAGACGTAAGGTCTAAACTGGATAGGGTTTCATCATTGATCGGGCAAGGTGCCGGTTGATCAATAGCTAGTTTCATCATCGATATTGGGTTTATATCGATGCAAAGGAATTTCATAGGTTTCATCAGAATAGACGTAAGGTCTAAACTGGATAGGGTTTCATCATTGATCGGGCAAGGTGCCGGTCGATCAATAGCTGGTTTCATCATCGATATTGGTTTATATCGATGCAAAGGAATTTCATAGGTTTCATCAGAATAGACGTAAGGTCTAAACTGGATAGGGTTTCATCATTGATCGGGCAAGGTGCCGGTCGATCAATAGCTGGTTTCATCATCGATATTGGGTTTATATCAATGCAAAGAAGTTTTATAGGTTTCATCAGAATAGACGTAAGGTCTAGACTGGGTAGAGTTTCATCATTGATCGGGCAAGGTGCCGATCGATCAATAGCTGGTTTCATAAGAGTGGTGATGGATTTTATCGTCGGTGGGGACTTTTGAAAGAGGTATGAAGACTTTATCAGGACATACGTAAGGTCTATCCTGCAAGGGTTTTATCGCTGATCGGGTAAGATGCTGAGCGACAAATGGAAGGTTCTTGTAAATGGTGGGAGATGAAGGTAGCATGTCATTGACATGGAACTTTTTTTTTTAAAATTACCACATTACTGACCCAAGCGCCCTTTCGGGTTTTCGCCGGAGCCAGCCCCCTCTTGCTTTTGCCCACGCGTCCTTTCGGGTTTTCACGTGGCGGGGTACCCGATTTTGCCTGCAGTGCCCTTTCGGGTTTTCACCACAGCTGGGTTTTGGCCATTTTTGCCCTTGTTCAGAATGCCCGAACAAGTCTGGCGGGGCATCTCTATTTTTAGCCCCATTTTATCTCTCTCCTTTTTTTTCTCTTTTTTTGTTACACTAGGACTTTGGCTTTGTAAATTATCAATCCACGTGCTCAACTTGTATATGCGTCATCATTGATGTGGGCGTTAACATCAATGCAAGGGGTATGGGGTTTCATCGTCCACCCAGGCAGAAGGCCTGGGTCGACTTGAGTGTGTTTTGTGGCTTAGGCGCGAAGCCGTTCACCGAGAGCATGACTGTAATCGTTAATGTGGGGATTGACATTAATGCAAGGGAATGGGATTTCATTATCCATCCAGACGGAAGGTCCGGATTGACTTGAGGATGTGTGTAGCAACTTAAGCACGAAGCCGTTCGCTGAAGATGCATGTTTTATTGTTAATGTGGGGTTTAACATTAATGCAAAGGAATAGGATTTCATCATTTATCCGGACGGAAGGTCCGGATTGACTTAAGGAAATACGTTGTGTTTTTATCAGAGCAGACGGAAGGTCTACCCTGGATGGGTTTCATCATTGATATGGCAGTGTGCCGCTCCATCAGCGGCTGATTTCATCATCGGTATTAGGTTCATACCAATGCAAGGATTTCATAGGTTTCATTGGGATAGACGTAAGGTCTAAACCGGACAGGTTTCATCGCTAATCGGGCAGTGTGCCAATCGATCAATAGCGGGTTTCATCATCGGTATTGGGTTCATACCAATGCAAGGATTTCATAGGTTTCATCGGGATAGACGTAAGGTCTAAACCGGACAGGTTTCATCGCTGATCGGGCAATGTGCCAATCGATCAATAGCGGGTTTCATCATCGGTATTGGGTTCATACCAATGCAAGGATTTCATAGGTTTCATCGGGATAGACGTAAGGTCTAAACCGGACAGGTTTCATCGCTGATCGGGCAATGTGCCAATCGATCAGTAGCACGTTTTATCACGGTGGGACGTATGATAGGTTTCATCAGAATAAATGTAAGATCTAAACTGGATAGGTTTCATTGTTGATCGGGCAGTGTGCCAATCGATCAATAGCAGGTTTCATCACGGTGGGACGTATGATATGTTTCATCAGAATAGATGTAAGATCTAAACTGGATAGGTTTTACCGTGGTGGGTCTCAGACAGAAAGTGGAAGGGTTTTATCAGAACAGACAGAAGGTATATTCCGAGATGGGCTTTAGCATTGATCGAGACGATATGCCTTATGATCAACGGGGTTTCATCATCAGTGGGACATGCGGTGGATGTGCTGCCGAATGAAATTCATGAAGTGAACCTTTTATATTACCACATTACTGACCCAAGTGCCCTTTCGGGTTTTCACCGGAGTCAGCCCCCTCTTGCTTTTGTCCACGCGCCCTCTCGGGTTTTCACGTGGCGGGGCACCCAATTTTGCCCGTAGCGCCCTTTCGGGTTTTCGCCACAGTCGGGTTATTTGCCATTTTTGCACTCGTCCAAGATGTTTTGGACAAGTCCGGCGGGGCACCTCTATTTTAAGCCCCATTTTTTCTTTTTTTTATTGACATAAGGAAGAAAGAGGTTTCATTATCTCATCCGGATGGGAGATCTGGATTGGTGTTGGCATGTAACAGCTCGGGCATGAAGCCATTCGCCGAAAAGGTGAGTGGGTTTTATCGTTGATGTGGGGTAAACACCAACGCAAAGAAGAATAGGGTTTCATCACCTAATCCGAATGGAAGGTCCGGATCGATGTTAGTATGTAGCAGCTCGGGCCCAAAGCCATTCGCCGAAAGGGTGAGTGAGTTTTATCGTCGATGTGGGGTAAACACCAACGCAAAGAAGAATAGGGTTTCATCATCTAATCCAGACAGAGGGTCCGAACTGATGTCGGTGTGTAGCAGCTTAGGCCTGAAACCATTCGCCGAGAAGGTGGATGAGTTTTATCGTCGATGTGGGGCAAACACCAACGCAAAGAAGAATAGGGTTTCATCATCTAATCCAGACGGAGGATCTGGATCGATGTTGGTATGTAGCAAAAAAGCGACCCCCCTTGACTGTCATCAGTCTTCATTTATCTGTCCATTCGCCACTCCCCCAGCAGGCAATGGTGCGACATGATAGAGTTTCAGATGTTTCCCATTGAGTGGCGAGAATTGAATTTCCCCCCGATGGTTGACAACCACGTAGGCTCCGCCCTCGTAGACCCTCTGGACTACGTATGGACCTAGCCAGGTAGCAGCAAGTTTACCTTTTGGATTGGAAGCCATGACTTCCCTTTTCTTGACCATGACCAGGTCTCCTTTCTTGAATTCTCGCCCTTTGACGAGCTTATTGAAGGCATTTGCCATGCGGGCTTGGTACATCTGGATATTTTTTCTGGGCTTGCAGATGCTTCAGCTCCAGTTCAGCCAGTTCTTCAAGTCTTCTTTCAGCATTGGTTTGTTTGCCACGAACTAGGCCATGCTGGACTGCAATTCTGAGTGACGGTACTTCCAGCTCTACAGGGACTACTGCTCGGAGCCGTACACAGAGTTTTATTGAATGCTTCAGCCAACCCATTTGCTTGCGGATTGTAAGGGGTAGAGGTCCTCCGATCAATTTTGTATTTCTCGGAGAGCCGATATATCTTCTGATTCTTAAAATGACTTCCATTATCAGAGATTATTCTGTTGGGAACACCAAACCGGAAAATAATATTCTGTTTGATAAATCTGGCGACCAGCTCGCCAGTTACTTCTCTGAGTGCTGTGGCTTCCGCCCATCTGGAGAAGTAATCTGATATAGCCAAGATGTACTTGTGTCCAACTGAGGAGGTTGGCAAAGGACCGACCACATCAGTTCCCCATTGGGCAAATGGCCAGCTGGGAATTGTTGGGTGTAGTTGTACAGGAGGCCTCCTAGGCACAACAGCATGCTCTTGGCACTTCTGACATGATTTTGCGAACTGACAACAGTCCTCGAACATAGTGGGCCAGTAGTACCCTAATTTCTTGACCTCAATTTCATCTTCGGTGCAGCCTGGTGTGCCCCGGCTCTCTCGGCATGTATCTCTCTCATCACTTGCCAAGCTTCCTCTGTGGATAGGCAGCAGGGCAAGATCTTTTTGCGAGCATCTGCCATTATTCAGAACAATGTCCCACTTCTGCATTCATAAGAATCTTTGATTCTTAATAGTTTTATCCTTTCTTCCCGATTTCTGGGTAACTGCTGATGGAGAAACCATTGTATCAGATGCCGTCTCCAATTAGGCTGCTGTGCTTCTTCAGTTGTATTGACTTCACATTCTTCTAGGCAAGATTCCAGCATACTGGGAACTTGTCACCGATTTATCACAACAATGTTGAGTGTTTCATCAGGTGGGACTGTTAGTGAGCTGGCTAGCTTTGCTAGGGCATCAGCTTGAGCATTATGCCCCCGGCCCACATGGTTGAGTCTTATATGGTGAAATCTTGCCATAAGGCGCATAACTTTCTCATAGTAAGGGCTAAGTTCTGGCTTTCGCACTTCAAACTCCCCTTGCACTTGCTTTATTATCAACATTGAGTCGCCAAACACTTGAAGCATCTGAATTCCCATGCTGAGAGCGATTTAAAGACCGATTATCAAAGCTTCATACTCTGCTTCATTATTGGCACATAGCTTGTTTATGGAACACGAAGTGTGTACCACTTCTTCATCTGGTGACTTCAGAACAATGCCTGCCCCCGCTCGGACTCTGACCTGTCCAGTTGAGGTGGTTTCTGTTCTCCATGCCCCGTTGAAATATAGCTGCCACATAATCGGCTGAGCCTGGCAGGCTTCTGGAGTCTCATCATCAAGAAGCTCAATTTCCAATGGAGCATCTTCTGGTACAGGATGTTCTGCAAAGAAGCTAGCTACGGCCTGACCTTTTATCGCCCTTTGAGGCACATATATGATGTCAAACTCCATCATGATTACAGCCCATTTGCCGAGTCAACCCTTGAGTGCTGGCTGAGTCAGTATACACTTGAGTGGGTCTGCTGCAGATGTTAATCTGATTTCATGGGACAACATGTAGTGCCGGAGCTTTTTTTTTTTTTTTGATAGTGAAGACGAGCGCCAGACAAGTCTTTTCTATAAAGGTATAGCTTTCTTCAGTCCTCATCAACCTTCTGCTGAGGTAATAAAGGGCCTGCTCTTTTCCTTCTTCGTTTTCCTGAGCTAGCATTGCCCGCGGCGAGCAATGAGTGGCTGCCATGTAAAGGATCAGAGGTTTGCTTTTAATTGGTGCCCCCAACACCGGGGGAATTTTCAGATATTCTTTCAGCTTTTCGAAAGCTTCTTGACATCCATCGTCCCAGAAGAACATCACATCTTTCATCATCAGCTTGTGAAACGGGTGACACCGACCCGACAGATTTTAAATGAATCGGCAGATGTATGCCAACCGACCTTGCAGGGACCTCAGCTCGGACAGATTCCTTGGCAGAGGGAGCTCCTGGATAGCTTTGATCTCAGAAGGATCAATTTCAATGCCCCTATGCCGGACGATGAATCCGAGAAATTTCCCGCTGGACACGCCGAAGGCGCACTTCATGGGGTTCATTTTCAGCTCATATTTCCGCAGCCTTTGAAATACCACTCTCAGATCCTGCAGATGGTCTTCTTTCTTCCTGGTCTTTACGACCAGATCATCGATATAGCACTCTACCTTCTTGAAGAGCAGATCATCAAATATTTTTGTCATGGCTCTTTGGTCGGTAGTGCCGGCATTTTTAAGGCCGAACGGCATTCTTTTGTAGTGGAAAATTCCCTTTGGAGTGCGGAATGCAGTGTGGACCCTATCTTGCTTAGCAATCCAGATCTGATTATATCCGGACGAGCCGTCCATAAATGAAAGAGCTTCATGGCCTGGCCACCATCAACGACTTCAGGTAGAGCTTCTTGTAAGTCAAAAAATCCTCCCGGGATGCAGTCCTCTTCAGTTTCAGATCCTTCCAATTCTTCAGGTGGGACGCTGGTTGATGTTGAACCATCATGTCATGTGATAGCTGCTGGATTTTCCATCAGGTTTTGTTCAGCCTGGCCTTGTAGTGTCATTGGCTCTGCTTGTGATTCCAAGGTGCAGACCTCGGGTTGTAGGGAATCTGCTGATACAGACTCTTCTGTCAGACTTTCCAGTTGTTGCATAGCTCGGACTTCCTCCAAGATGCGTTCGAACTCGAGACATTCCCTTGCTTCATCGGAAGTCTGGTCTTCATCGGTCGTCCCCGTATCAAACTTGGCTTCAGTTTGGAAAATGTCCTCCTTAAAAGACAGCTCTTCCCAGCATCGGCAGGCTGCCATTTCATTCTGCTCCTCAGTGCCTTGCTGGCTGCCAGAGGTTTCATCACCAGTAACAGAGTGGTATATGATTTCTTCTTCCTCAGAGGGGTAGTTGTCATATCCTTCCTCAGAGGGGTCTTCATGTGAAAAGAAGGTGGAGACGACGTCCACCTCTGCTTCATAATACTCTTGCAGAGTATAGCCCAGCCCCGGGTGACGGGTGATTTTCTTCAGTTTTTTATTATTGCAGGGAGGATCCCAGAGTTCTTGAAATGCTTTCTTTTGATCAGCTGACTGTAACAGGGGCATCTGCATCTTGGAAAATATCTGCGTGACCCGTTGTGTAGTGTAGTCCAAGCCTGTGATTGGCACCATTCGGCTGGAAAATTCTTCAGGGATCCGTCAGTCTTGATCATCCTCACTGGTAGGCTCCCCGGTGTAAAATATCATAGGAGGCTCGCAGAAGCGAGGAACCTCCATGGTCCTCAGTGGCAGCACCGTCTGGTATTTCAAGCTCGGAACGGGTTTGACCAACCCTTGCGGAATTCTGACCTGTGTGAGCTTTTCCTTCATCTTCTCATCGGCTTCCCCAGGGTAGATGTCCGGGGGTGCAACCCGAGTAAAGTCCCCGATCTGAGAAATATGGGAGACTTCATTTTTCTCCATATAGCCCGGAGGGGGTGGTGGAAGCCAGCCGTCTGCCTTTGACACTGTCTTTTTTCTGGCCTGCAACGGCCTCTTTCTTTTTTTTTTTCAACTGAGAATTCTCTCTATAGAACGGAGCATCGAGCATATGACACTCGAAGACTTCAAAAGGGTGCAAATCTGCAAAGACCCTTTCTTCTTTACCATTGTGACAGTACTTGTTGCACTGATGCAATGTAGACGGTACTATCTGGTATTCATGCAGCCAGGGCCGCCCTAGCAGGGCTTGGTATGTGGTGTTGGAGTTTATTACGTAGAATTACACTGTGGTGGTGAAGTCCCCTAATGTGAGGTTGAATTCTGTCACCCCGATCGGAGTTTCGCACTTCTGGTTGAAATCCACTATCCTCATATTTTTCACCTTGGTAAGGTGCAGATCGGAATAGTACTTCTGATAAATCCGATATGGCATAATGTTCACAGTAGCCCCTGGGTCTATCAATATCTGACTCAATGGCTGACAGTTGAGATACCCCCTCATGTATAGGGGTCTGTTGTGATTGAGGTTAGGAACCAGCCTATCTTCTTCTATGAATGTAATGGCTGGTCCCGAGTTAACCTCTGTCAGGAGAGCCTCATATTGAGATGGAAATTGCAGAGCATCAATAATAGCTTGGCGAGCTTCCTCGCTCGAGGAGAGAATTTCCCATATGGTGAACCTTGTAGGGAGTTTTTCAACATCTTCATAATTTGGCTGCCCACATAGACATTAGATAGCTGCATTTCTTCCGCCCAGCGGGGCTTTGGAGGTTCATGGAGTGCTTGTGGCATTGACTACCTATCTTTTGCTTCTTCTTTCTCAGGAGACAGCTGAGCGATTTTCACCCGGGAAATAGCCTCTGGTGCTGAGGAATGATCAGTGCCCATTTTGCCTTTTTCTTTGAGCACTAGGACAGGAGGTTGATGGTGCTTGCTGCCTTTATCGGTATCAACCTGTGCAGGTTTCTTGCCTTCCAGGATGGCCAGAAACTCGACAAATGATGGAGCTTCATTAGTTTTCTTTGCATCTGCATAGAGGCCTGTTGGAGGAGGAACTTTCATGCCTCGGACTTCGGGTTCTGGCAGCTGGTAAGGCTGTTTTCCCTTGAAAATGATATTATGGTTGGCCGGAGGTTGGCGTCCCCATTTTTCTCCCAGAACGGGTAGCATGCACTGGGGCTAAAGCCTCGGCCTGATTGGCCTCCAGTGGCGGAGTAGAAGACTCCCCTTCCTCATCCTCGCCTGGTAGGGCGAACAGTATCGACAGAGTGTTGCATTGCACTGTCATCACCTTCTTTTTTTTTGTTCATTGACTTCTTCTTTCTTTGGGATCTTTTCTTGGCTGGCTGGTGCCCTCAGAAGAGTTCAGCTTCAGCTTTCTCTTGTTCTTTTTCTACTGTTTCTTCGACGGTCAGTCCTTCTAGCTGCTCCCAGAGGACATGATCCTTCACTAGTATCGGCTTAGGCTCAGACTGTTCATACTCATCCAGCTGATCAATATACTGCTGCAGGCGCCTCACCTCGGGGCTTATTATTATTATTTTTTTTTATGGGCAGGTGGCGGAGGTTGCTTTCTCCGGTTGTGAGTAGGGATCCAGATAATTGGCGGTGACTCCGCGGTTAGCCATACCTGCTCTATTGCTGGCAGAGTTTGCTTCAGAGTAACACCCCGGATGGAGGCCCCTGGTGCTGTCTGGGCTGAGGGCTTTCTTCTGGTTTTAGCTGGCATTGTTTGCCACCCTATCTGTTCCCTAATTAGGGTAAGGAAGCATGCCTCGTATATGCACCGAGTGCATTCTTCAGTAGCTTCTTCAGACGACAGCTGGTATAAAGAAATCATACTAGTGGCCAGCCTCAGCACCGGGGGCTCATGGGGTCGTGGAGGATCCACCAGGTGTTCCCCTAGTTGTAGCTCACCCTTCTTGATCATACTTTCCATAACATCCTTGAAGACGTAGCAGTCTTCAATAGCATGTCCTAGTGCCCTGTGATAAGGACAAAACAGCGGATCATCTTTCTTCGCTGCATCATCGGGTCTTTTCGGCTATGGACCCGGCCGATAGGTTAGAGTACTATTCAAAGGCCAACCCTGTGAGGGATGAGCCAAAGAACTTCAACAGATATGCTTCATCAACAGCCAGGTCCCCCACGACTGTTGTGTAATATGCTATATGTTCCCAGGGAGATCCCTGCCCATTGAACTTTTCACATTTTGGTGGCTTGCTGATCCCCTGCGGTAGTCTTTTCACAGCATAATGCGCGGGGTATGGTACTCTGTAGACATCATAAGTACCAGGGTCACCATTAGCCTTTCAGACAATTTCATCTCAATCATCCTTTCTATCATTAGTTTGTTTACCATAACAGGGTCCACAGGTTCTGGAAGGAAGTGTGCCTGCTGCTGTGTAAACGGGGTCGTCATGACCGTCGCATGCAGACTGGGCTGGACTGCTGGCAGGCTAGACTGCACTTGTGAAGCTGACGGCTGTACTATTTTCTGTTGCGGGAAGGGCTGACATGGAGCCTTCCCGTGACTTGCTTGGTGTAAGGTGGGAGGTATCACAGCTTCTGCAGAGTCGGAGATCTCCTTTGCTGGCTCAGCATGCTTGGACACAGGGCCGGGTATGTTCATTCTTTTCACTCAGCTGTCTTTTAAGAGACTCAATCTCTTGTTGGTATCTTCTGAACATCATCAGGATGGTAGGGTCCAGAGGTGCAGCCATAGGCATTTCCTCTGTCACTTGACTGGAAGTTCCTTCAGCCGAGATCATTAGCGGCACATCTTCTTCTTATGATGTTATCACATTTACAGTTAAAGTGGTGATATCAGGTAACTCTTCAGCTGCTGCGAGCTTTCCTTTTGCCGCCTGGCCTCGCCTTGTTACGGGCCCAGACCTTTGAGCTAGTTTGATAATTTCTTCAGACTGGTCGGGCAAATTGCCATATCCTCCAGTGATTCTCGTCATGTTACAGGCGAAGATCTGGAATTTTCCTTTTTGTCTCCAGGCTTTTCTTTAGGAATGATCGGGGAAGGTTAACCTGTCAAACACATACACTCTTTCCTTTTCTTCCTCCCTCTGAGGGACATCGTTCGAATATCCGGCCTTTCGGCCGTCTTCAAAACTCATTGGTACCCGAACACGAGACTCCTTGCATCATCTTCTCATTTTATCCTCCTTTTCTTCTTCGGTGCCCATGGCGTGGAGCAATCTTTGTTGCCCAAGGGATGATTTCCCGAGGCAACGGAAGTAATCCTGGACTACTTTGCTTATCTCTTCTTGGTTGTGCCTCCGAGGATCGGCTTTGGGTAGCAACCTTTCTTGATTCTTCGGCTGGTAGGCCAACCTTTCAACTTGAGCGGTCAAATAATCTCTTCTGGAGTATCGGAACACATCAGCCTGCCTGGCACAGGCCCTTGGTCTGTATGGAGCAGCAGCGGGGATGGCTTCTCCTGGCTCTTCTTTTCTCATTTGGATCTTCCTGCCCCCTATCCTGGGGTGGATGACAACAGCATCTATTTCTCTCTTCGGGAACCTCCTGCCCCATGCTTTAGGGCGTATGACAGTAGTGTCTTCTTCCTCTTTCTTTATTCTTCTGCCCCCTCTCCTGGGGTGCATGACAGCAGCTTTTCTTTCCTCATTGGCCGGCATCGGGCCCTGAACCCTCTTGGGTACCCAGACCTGTTTGAATCTTGCCGGCTTAGGCGCCAGTGGCTTCTTTCCTTCTCTTTCCATATTGGCCCTTCTAGTGGCCAGCACTTGGAACTTGTTGTCGGTGCAGATTGATGGGATGACCCTGTCAGGCCGTGCATCTATGGGGCGGCCGTTGAGGTTCACCCTCATATTGATGTGGGACGAGACCACGGACACGACAAGCTCGTGACTGTCCCTTAATGAGGGAAGCGTCGGACGTGCGCGGTTGAGAAACCGGCAATGAGCTAGGGTGATCGGCTCTCTCGTGTGCCCGGATCGGGTCATGGGACGGTCTCGCACTCTCTCGCAACAGCGGTAATGAATAGATAAAGTGAGTTAGATATCCCTACACATGCTCTCTAGCAGCGGCATAAACAAATATATATGAAGTAAGTAAAATGCCGAGAAGAGAGCGAAAACGATACCTCCACGCGCTCGGCGTGGGGAAGACGGACCCGGCCGAAACTCGTACTCCCGGGACAATTAATACACCATATTACAGCAAATGAATTACTGCCCACTCCACGCAGGGAGGTAAAGGGCTACACAAACGGGCCCGGGAGGACCGAATTCGGGTTGACGGGCGGCTTCTCGCGTCTCTTCGGCAGCACCCGAACTAGTGACGGTGGGGCCCACGTGCTGTCCGGAGGGGTCGAGTGGGACCCGGTGACACCGCTGTAGTGGGGACACTTAGGGAAGCATTCCCCGGGCTGGCGGCACGCTGGTTCACCGGCCGGAGGCCGGGCGGCTCCGATCGGCACCGGTCGGAATAACCGGTCACGGACCTGCAGGTTCTATTTTTCGGCGCGCGCTCCGGCGAGGACGGACGATCAGCCCCGACGTCGGAATGCGACGAAACTGGCACCGTTGGAAAGATGCTTCGAAGGGCTTCAACCCAAGGGGATTACAGAAAAATAATCAAGCCTATACTTCTGATTGGCGAATTTTGAAGGTTGCTGTTGTACAGTTCCTGAAATCTCAGGTCAGCAGAGAACTTTCCTATGGGTTGCCTTTGACCGCGAGGTAGACGTCTGAATCTGGGGTTGTGTTCTTCATAAAAGTTGTGGGAAATCAAGTTACGAAACCAAGACTAGTTTTGGATCTGGATTTGGGGAAGGCTACGAATTTCTATGATTTTCCACTAGAAGTGGGTCGGATCTAGAAACTGGCTGACAACACTGTAGCTGAGGAAGAACACGAATTTCTAAAAATAGATAGAAGGCTGATAAAAAATTAAGAAAATTTTTGGATGTAGGGGGTGATGGAAAGAAATCCCAGTAAAATTGGGAGGGTTTGAACAAATAAAAAAGATGGCCGGAGGTGAGAAACATAGGGCTGCTGTCACTGTAGATAGAGACAAAATAGAACTAGGAATGAAAGATGCACGAAAATGGGAAAATACTAAACGATGGAATTTGGGTGTGAATATTTAGGTGGAGCTTGGTATACAGGGGAAGAACACACCATAAAAATTGCAGACCACGAAGAGGCCGTGGCTGATAGCAAGAATTTCTGGAAGGGACCTCTGTCCAGCAGGACAGAACACCGAGAACGGTTTCGCGGCGGCTCGAAGGCGGCACGAACGGCGGCGGTGGCGGCACCGGTGATGATCAGAAGTTGAGATGGGGAGATGGAAGATTGATACACTCTATAATGGGGGTTTGAGAAGAGGAAACCTGGAGGAGAGAGGAAGGGGGCGTAAGAAGCCTTCTAGCATTCACAAAAATTCTGATTTTTCATTACTTTTCTCATAAAAATACAAGCTTATATATGATTCCAGCCAAATCCATCCTCAACCCTTGGATCTAGGGGTGTGGATTGAAGGGCTGGGATGAGGTGTGAATATCACAAAAAAACTAATAAAAAATTCAAGGGGAAGGGGGCGCACCATTGACTATGTGTAAGTTGAATGGGGTAGGTGGCCAACCTATTAGAATGTTGACCCATTTAAACACATGTGTCCATATGACCAGCCCACCATTCTAGATGTCCACCTAGGAAGGTTGACCAAGCCCACATGGTGACATGGCCCAATGGGAAAGGGCTGAGGGCCCCCTTGCTGGTCCTACTGCATAATTGCATAAAAATCCACACAATCTATGGGAATGACTCCTTGGCTTATAAAGCCTTACATTTGCGTACATACTTTCCCAAGGATATAAACACAAACTAAAAGAACATAAATGTAATAAAAAGGTACAGGCTCGGTGTTGATTTCCATCAACTCTCCCCGAGTGGGAGGAACTCGACCCCGTCGAGTAGGGGTATGGATGCTCGAGTACTCCGGAGGATCCGTCACCGTGCCAAGTAGCGCGGGTATGCTCCACTCCAAGTGACCGTCACCTGCTCATTCTATATATACTCGATCTGCGCAAGTTGCCATGGGCTAGAGGTGGACACTCCGGGTGGGGCACTCTCAAAGAGAAGGAAGCAGCTCGAAGACTCACTAGGAATCACCGCTGAGTCCCTGTAGGTGACTGATCCGGGTATAGATGTAGAACCGATTCCATACTCATCGAATGAGTCCCTCTTACTCATAAGAGAACGACAACGAGCTTGCACAAGACACATGCAAACAAACGACACACAAACCATGCAAACAAACCACACAAAACAAACCACACAAGGAAAACACACCGACTCATATATGACCCTAGACTAAGGTGGTGACATCAAGCCCACTAAGTGGCGGCATCCTGGGCGGCGGGTGAGCCGTCCAACTCTCCCCCCATGGCATAGTACTCATCGGCTAGTGCTTGGTCGGCCTCATAATTGACAAGTTCAAGCTCAGATGGCAAGGTCTCCTCAACCCCTAGAGCTAGTGTGGCACGAGTGGGACATTGGTTGGCGAAGTGGCCAAACCCATGACAATGGAAACATTGCAGCCGGGACCGACTGCTCTCTCCGATAAGAGGGGCCTTACCCTTATCCTCCCGACGGGTAGGGGGTGTATGCAACAAGGGTGGTGTAGGTGCCGTGGGCAACAGAGGAGGGAGTGTCGGGGCCGTGGGACGGCCTATGGGTGTCGGGGGACGGGCAACGGGTGCCAGTGGTTGGGGTGGAGGTAGATCCTGTGGTGGGGGAGGTCGAGGTCTAGGAGCAAAGGGCTCCTGACGGACGGGCTCCTGTGGACGGGCCATAGGTCCCCTCGGGTATGAACCTAAGGAGCCACGGGAGTCACTACGGGGAGGAGCGGGGCTCCAACGGGGAATAGACTCGAACTCACCCTCGAATTGCTCCATCTCGAGAGCAACTTGATAAGCATCCTCCAGCTTGTCCACCTTGCGGCGGAGAAGCTCATACCGTAGGTGTGGGCGTAGACCACGCCGGAACCGAGAGACGGTAAGGGAATTCTCCTCCGTGGCATCACATCGCAAGTAATATTCATCAAATTCGGCGATGTAATCAGAGACGGACCGATCTCCTTGGGTGAGACTTTACCACCTCTCTATAAGACGCTGGCGGTAGGAGGTAGGGAGGTACTTCTTCCTAAGCTTCTCTCTCATATCGGTCAATGTATCGATCGGGGGTTCTTGACGATGAAACAATAGGTTCTCCATGTTCCTCCAATAGGTTTGTGCTTGGCCAAAAAGTTTCATCCTGGCGTACTTGACTTTTCGTTGGTCCGACATCTCGAACCACTCAAAATATCGGTCCATACCAGCCTCTCAATCAAGATAGATCTTTGGGTCCAAGGACCTGTCAAAGGTGGGAGGGTCGGCCAGAACGGTCCGAATGGCCCGTTCATCCATATCTTGGTCGTGGGTACACCGTGTAGGGCGGTAATCACGACCATGCCCCCGATGCTCATTTTCGGACTCATAGTCATGCACCTCGGGGACTTCGTGCCTCCTATTAGCTATCCCTTGAACCCTGGGAGTCGCGGGTTGTTGACCCGGCTCCGGTTGACCTTGTGTAGGTGGGACGGGTGCTTGGACTGGGGCAATCGGTGGTGCCTCGACTGGACCTCTCTCTAGTGCGGCAACTCTCCCGACCAATCCTTGAACGGACTGGTTTGACCCAGCGGCCCTATCCTCTACGGCTTTCATCCTCTCTTCTAGGCGGGTGCCTAGACCATTCACTCGGGTACTCGCTCCTTCCATCCTATCCACTCGAGTACTTAACTCATCCATGCGCTCACTCAACCCATCCATTTTCCCCACAAGAGTTCCGAACAATGTGGCCACTTCATCGGAACTATAGACTCGGGATTCCGCCATAGGTGGTGGTGGGGGTGAGTATTGAGTACCTCGACGAGTGGGCATGCAAGACACGGAGTAGGCGACACCGACTAAGGCAAATGCACACTACAAGATGATGCACCTAGACGTAACCAAAACTCAGCACGTGGCGGAGTTAATCGATCCGAAGATCACTCGCGCAAGTGTGCGGCCTTCCCGATAGGCGTAGCCTAACGTTCGGGCAACACCTTTTGATATACCGGGTTATTGGGATGCAATGCAAAAGACACTTTTTTTTTGTTTTAGAAATATGATGATCCTAGACTCGACTTAAATCGACTAATGACTCGATGTAAATGACACTCTTTTTTTTGATTTGGACACCCTAGACTCAACTCGCTCTGATACCAAATTGATGCGGGACGAGACCACTGACACGACAAGCTCGTGACTGTCCCTTAACGAGGGAAGCGTCAGACGTGCGCGGTTGAGAAACCGACAATGAGATAGGGTGATCGGCTCTCTCGTGTGCCCGGATCGGGTCACGGGACGATCTCGCACTCTCTCGCAGCAGCGGTAATGAATAGATAAAGCGAGCTGGATATCCCTACACATGCTCTCTAGCAGCGGCATAAATAAATATATATGAAGTAAGCAAAATGCCGAGAAGGGAGCGAAAACGATACCTCCACGCGCTCGGCGTGGGGAAGACGGACCCGGCCGAAACTCGTACTCCCGGGACAATTAATACACCATATTACAGCAAATAAATTACTGCCCACTCCACGTAGGGAGGTAAAGGGCTACACAAACGGGCCCGGGAGGACCGAATTCGGGTTGACGGGCAGCTTCTCGCGTCTCTTCGGCAGCACCCGAACTAGTGACGGTGGGGCCCACGTGCTGTCCAGAGGGGTCGTGTGGGACCCGATGACACCGCTGTTGTGGGGACACTTAGGGAAGCGTTCCCCAGGATGGCGGCACGCTGGTTCGCCGGCCGGAGGCTGGGCGGCTCCGATCGGCACCGGTCGGAATAACCGGCCACGGACCTGTCGGTTCTATTTTCCGGCGCGCGCTCCGGTGAAGACGGACGCTGCGATCAGCCCCGACGTCGGAATGCGACGAAACTGGCGCCGTTGGAAAGATGCTTCGAAGGGCTTCAACCCAAGGGGATTACAGAAAAATAATCAAGCATGTACTTCTAATTGGCGAATTTTGAAGGTTGCTGTTGTACAGTTCCTGAAATCTCAGGTCAGCAGAGAACTTTCCTATGGGTTGTCTTTGGCCGCGAGGTAGACGTCCGAATCTGGGGTTGTGTTCTTCAAAAACGTTGTGGGAAATCAAGTTACGAAATCAGGACTATTTTTGGATCTGGATTCGGGGAAGGCTACGAATTTCTATGATTTTGGCACTAGCAGTGGGTTGGATCTGGAAACTGGGTGACAACACTGTAGCTTAGGAAGAACATGAGTTTCTAAAAATAGATAGAAGGCTGATAAAAAATTAAGAAAATTTGTGGATGTAGGGGGTGATGGACAGAACTCCCCGTAAAATTCGGAGGGTTTGGACAAATCAAAAAGATGGCCGAAGGTGGGAAACATAGGGCTACTGTCACTGTAGACAGAGACAAAATAGAACTAGGAATGAAAGATGCACGAAAATGGGAAAATACTAAACGATGGAATTTGGGCGTGAAATTTTAGGTGGAGCTTGGGATACATGGGAAGAACACACCATAAAAATTGAAGACCACGAAGAGGCCGTGGCTGATAGCAGGAATTTCGGGAAGGGACCTCTATCCAGCAGGACAGAACACCGAGAACGGTTTCGCGGCGGCTCGAAGGCGACACGAACGGCGGCGGCGGGGGCACCGGTGATGATCAGAAGTTGAGAGGGAGAGATGGAAGATTGATACACTCTATAATGGGGGTTTGAGAAGAGGAAACCTGGAGGAGAGAGGAAGGGGGCGCAAGAAGCCTTCTAGCATTCACAAAAATTCTGATTTTTCATTGCTTTTCTCATAAAAATACAAGCTTATATATGATTCCAACCAAATCCATCCTCAACCCTTGGATCTAGGGGTGTGGATTGAAGGGCTGGGATGAGGTGTGAATATCACACAAAAACTAATAAAAAATTCAAGGGGAAGGGGGCGCACCATTGACTATGTGTAAGTTGAATGGGGTAGGTGGCCAACCTATTAGAATGTTGACCCATTTAAACACATGTGTCCATATGACCAGCCCACCATTCTAGATGTCCACCTAGGAAGGTTGACCAGGCCCACATGGTGACATGGCCCAATGGGAAAGGGCTGAGGGCCCCCTTGCTGGTCCTACTGCATAATTACATAAAAACCCACACAATCCATGGGAATGACTCCTTGGCTTATAAAGCCTTACATTTGCATACATACTTTCCCAAGGATATAAACACAAACTAAAAGGATATAAATGTAATAAAAAGGTACAGGCTCGGTGTTGATTCCCATCACATATTCCCGACCATCATTGTCTTTCCCGAGGCCGAAAGGCGACCTCCATCTGCAGCAAATCGGCTTCTCCGGTTGTTTCTTCTTCGCCTACCAGCAGTGGCAGGGGCAATAGTCTTCTTGTCCAGGTAATGGACAAGGCAAGAAACGACGGTAGGAGCAACCATCGTCTTCTTCTCTTCAGTTCTTGGTGCCACCGTGGCCTTTACCGTGGCGGTGTTTCCAGCTTTGTTGTCTACTTGCAGCAGGTCGACGAACACTAGGCCCAAGTAGTTGGGCAGACCCACCGCCGGAGGCATGGATCCGAACTCCATCGGTACCGCCAGGTACCCTCCGTGGATGTGGCCATCGACCACTTGCTTCCGAAGTGAACAGTGGTTAGTCTAATCTCCATTGAGGATCCTTCTGATAAATTTAACACACAGTTAGAATTTTGAGAGAGACCACCAGGCCCCTTACTTTGGCGTAAAGATGAAGGGAGACTAGGTCCCACCGGGCGTGCCAGACTTGTGGACGCGGATTTTCATCAGCTCATCATTCATTCGTCTCTTCTTTTGGGTTATTTTCTTCTGATTTGATTATTCGTTTATTGATTTGGTTGGTTTATTAGGCGTGCCAGTCACCGGAGTGACAATTTTATTATGCGCTCGACCTGACTCAGTCAGTCGACTGTGAAATCCGAGTCGGGACCGGAAGTCCGTCATACCATAAAGGCTATGACGTTAATTACGCATTTCTTAAGAAAGACAACCCTTGATTAAACGTCAAAATAGGAGGCCACTTGAGGCGGTTGAAAATGATAGAGCGTAATATTGAAATAGACAACATATTATTAAATCAACATGACCCCTTTGTGTGGGTCGTCCACGCAGTGGCGGGACGGGGCCTGAACAATCATCGGGGACATGTACCCCTTTCACGCTTCTCATCCGGCCAAGGGCCTTGAAGTATTTGTAACCCCCGAAGAATTGAGCCGGACGGGAGGTATATGATATATGCTTCCTGAGGCTTATCGGGGTTAAAGCGTCAATCGATATTTCGGCAGCATCTCCCCTTACTCTGGATTATGCCCAGGGGGAAATAGGTTATCATCTACGGAGTGCCGGGATGAAAGCCGAGAGAGAGAGAGAGGCCAAACCTCCCGAATTACATATATCTGCCATGGGACAATATTTGATTTTCCCTTAGGGGAACCGGCGGAACTCATGCAGTGGCAGAGCCCTCCCGAGCTAAAGGGGTTATTCATGAATCCGATACGAGATAGTGGAACATAAGGGAGTCTTTCCCCCTTTATATTTATCCCCGGGCCAAGTCTGGTGACTCATGGGTATCCCTGGGTGGGTTTGATCAAGGTGCCGGGGGCTCAATTGGATGGCAGGGTGGTTTCTCGGCGCAGCTCAAGTGTGCATATAAGTTCCCGGCGCGAAGGCAAGATGGCCAGGGGGTTCCCGGCGCACAGGCAAAGAGGCCAGGGGGGGTTCTTGGTGCAAGGGCCAAGTGGCCAGGGGGGGTTCTCGGCGCGCCCTGGGGCGGATGGGTTCTCGGCGCAAGAAGGCTTGCGCCGAGAGCATTTTACCTATTCTACTGTGTGTAGTGCCGAGAGATATGATAGCGCCGGGGGTTTACGGCACCCTGTTTTTGGGTTTCTTGACGATTCAGGACAAGGTAGATGGGTTCTGTGGGGTCAAAGTGGATCAATTCATCAGATTTGAACTGGATTGAGTTTAGATTTCAAAGGAAGGCCAAGATCGAAGAGGCATTGGGGGAGATCAGGGTCTAGAGAATCCCTGTCACCATTGCTGTGCAGAGTCCGGGGACAGCTTAATGTTATCCTTCATCATCCTGGGAGCCAAGAGATGGCTGTCTCTGGCCCAGGAATGACTTCGATAATGTTGGTAGGCAGAACGTAAGCATCTAAAACTCCGGAGTCTCATGAACATCGGTCATTATATAGCTTTGCTTTGTTCCGGAGGCCAAGGGATGGCCTGTCCCTGGCTCTGGAATAAGCACAGGAAAACATCTAAAAACTAAGCGAAGCTGTAGACTAAGAATCAGGCTGGGGAGGGGGATAACATGCTACGGAATTTAAATGAAGACAGAAGGGGAATAGGGACAAAGCTTCGAAGAGGCAAGAGCAGGCGACAACTGCGGCCCGTACCATTCATTCATTCAAACATTGATATTACATATGACCCATACATCAGAGGGGATACATAGAAAAGAATGCAAAGAGACGATGCATTATTCTATCGGCATAAAATCGGCTATGATATTATAGAACACATCAGAGGAGGAAGAAGGAGAAGCGATCGAAATTAAAAATGAACTACAGAAAGGGGGGGAGGGTGGAGCATTGACTCCTCTCCCTCCCCGTTGCCCACCTTCGATCAGCCTCGAGCTCTCCTCTCTGCTTTTTCTCTTCTCTCTTTTCTTCTCCGGCTCTTTCCCTCTTTTCTTTCTGGATGAGGTTGTAGGTTTCTTCGATTCTCCCCTCCTTCTCCTCTCTTTGATATCTGCCTATCTATCTGTCTGTCTATCTCCCTATCTCCTCTCTTCTGTCTGTTCGATATGGAGGAAATGGGGCTTTTATAGGCACAGCACCCCCCCCCTTCTCGGCTTGGCGTGGTCTCGGCGCGCTTCCTTACAGCAAGGCTCCTCGGCGCGCCAACTATGGGAGACTCGTGCTTCACTTATGGTCACTCGGTGCCAAGGACTTTGGCCCATTTAGGAGCTTTAGTTATTTGGGCTCCCTTTTGTTAGTGGCATGAGCTGTCACAGTTACTGCATCTGCATTCGCATTCATTTGATCCTTTGCATCCATAGTGGGGGATAAGGAGCGTAGATCCCATTCTATAGTCATCAGAATATCCCGAAGCTATTCTTCATCAGTCACATGACTGTATGGGGATTGACATGGTTTTAATCAACACCATCGTCTGAACGACGGCAGTGCCGGACATCAGCTTGGCCGGAGCAGGCTTCAGCCGGGTGAGGTATTAGTAATGACGGCTCTTCTTCAATTCTGACTTTGCAGGAATCCCTGGAATCTTCATCTCTGGTTTGATCTTCTCTTCGGTCCCATCTTTATTCTTGATTATATTTCAGGTGTCAACACATGGCCGATGGCTCTTATCCCGATGTGGATCTTTAGTGTGATTTATTCCTCTTTACTATTGCGCAGTTAGTATTAATTCTTTTACGCCGCAGGGCCCCTAATTTCGGTAATTAATTAAGGGTGTTCCCTCGTATGGGGATGTAAATGACGCCGTGACCAATATGGCGCGGCGGGATTCGGTCCCGACCCGAACCACACAATCGTCTGATGGAGTAAGATCAAGCGCACCATGGGCTTCCACGAATCCCGAATAAATCGTCACTCTGTGACTGGCACGCCCACGCACTTAACAAACTAATAAATAAATAGATGAACGATGTCGAACGAAAAGTGCGTCCACACACGTTACATGAAAAATTGGATGGTTGAGATTTAGAGAGTGAATCCTATTTATGAAGGCCTATGTATATATATATATATATATTATATAAAAATAGCAGGTACTAGGAAAACACTATCCCCATTAATTAATCCAACGTTATTATATATATAATGAGACAGATGTAAGGAGCGAGGTACTGCAAGTCCAAGAAGTGATGGCGACGGTAATTAGAGAGTTGGTGTATTGTGCTATCTTTGTCATCTTGTGTGTGTCTCCATTCGGTTGCGCTCAGAGTGGGTCTAATTAATAAGCAAACATCGATCTTTCTTTCTTTCTTTCTTTTATTTTTTCTCTCTTGTGGTTCTTCTTTTTAATTCCTCCCTAGCTAGCTAGCTTGCTTATATATCGAGATGCATGCTTGTTCATAGGAGCTAATATTCGTATGGCCATTATTATGAAAGTAATAATATATATTGTTCCATGTAAAGGCATATATACGGTAAGCTTATAGATTAATTTAATTCGTTATGTATGTGGAATATATATATATATGTATATATAAATATATGATGGATCCAATAACATATATACATATCAACGGTTGGGTTTTGAATGGTTCGTAAGAACAATATTGTCACATGAACGCGCGCGCGCGCGCGCGCGCACACACACACACAGTTGCCAGTAAAGCAAAACTGTTCTCACTTTGCTTACCCACCGTTAGACCCGATGATCACATGAGGGCGCATAATATTTTTTTCTATCCTATTAGTGGAGATCGAAGAAGCTACCTTTCCATGATCCATTAAACTGCGACAGGGATGAGCCCATCAGCGTGTTTATGAAAATGGGTAGAGCCCATCACCTGTGTTGACGTCACCTTAACGGAGTACCATGCGCCGTTGTGTCGCTCACCAGCGGTGCAGCAGCATTTATGTTATTATGTCTGATGTTTGCTCTTCGTATTGGGCCACATGGTGCCTTGCCTTTTTGCCTTTTTGAATCCCCAATTAACGGACGTCCAGGTCGACCCATAACGCATAACGGGCCTGACCAGCATTGAATACCTTCCATGCCGTTAGAACACACTGCAATTGAGATGGTAACCTCGATCACATCTATGTCAAATAAATGCTACGGATCTTTTCAATCCCAATCTCTCCCCATTTATATATCTCATATCAATGGCCAAACCAATGCAATCTGGATGTGGATATCTATCCAAATTAATCTCTTCCTACAAAGACCTCATGATGCATTATTGGTGAATAAATGCCATGGATATGAATACCATTTTTGTAGTATGATTTAATTAGTTGTCCCTGAGTTATATATATATATATATATATATATATATATATATATATATATATAGAGAGAGAGAGAGAGAGAGAGAGAGAGAGAGAGAGAGAGAGAGAGAGAGAGAGAGAGAGAGAGAGAGAGAGAGGGCACGCACGGTGGAATAATAAATACTGATAAATTTGGATGGGTGAGATTTAGAGAGTGAATCCAAATTCAGAAGGCCTATATTAATTAAAAATAGAAGGCAATTGGAATGTTCTCTCCATTCCAATATATGTTATATATTGAGACAGATGTGTACGTATTCCAAGGTGTGTGCGATCTAAGGAGTGACGACGACGATGCAAGACTTGGTGTGTGCGATCTTTACCGCCGTGCTGTTTGTCTCTCAAATTGCTTGCGATCCGAGTGAGTATAATAAGGAAACATTTTCTTGTCCTTCTCTTTTTTTGGGAGGGGGGGGGGTTGGTTCAGCTTATTAATTTATCAAGATTATATATATGCGGGCTCACATGACATGAGAAATAATCCGTATGGTCTCATTATTCCGAAAGTAATATTCCATTTAGAAGGATGCATATCCAAGAGTATCAACGTACGGTTGGGTTTTGACGACTCTTGAAATTATTCCTTTGGTTTTACAGGTATTGGCAACGGAGGAGAATCACCACTGGGACGCGAAATAGATAGTGCTCCAATTAGCTTGCAGGCGCATAAGAATATGATCACGTCGGGGAAGAATACTAACGGAGATATTAATGAAAGCAAAATCAAGATTTCCTTTTGCGTTCCAAGGACTTGCGAAGGAGACATGCCCTGCTACTGTTGCTTACATGAGGAGGGCGGCGAGTGCACACACATAAAGGAAAATTGCGAGAAGTTTTGCTTCCACAACAGGGGCAGAGTCAATAATCTCAGGCCATCTGATCATGTACCCAAGGGCCCTGTTTGATAGCTGGGTAGCACAGGGGAATATCTTAACCAGGGGTGCGCGATTCCATCTTATACCATAAATTTAGTTTGATAACCATGAACGTACTCCGTACAGTTTAACTCTTGGAATAATGACTTTTATTCAAGTTACTTTGTTATTATGCACAAGGTTCGAGATAATTTTAAAATTTTAGATTTTCAAAGAACCCCCGTCATTTAGGTTAATTCCTTTTCATCCACAGCCCACTGCAACGTCATATAAACTCTTCCTAGTATCTTACCCCAATGACAATTTAATATAAATTTGTTCACCCCTTTGTTGGCCAAAAACTCATGATTACCGTATGAAATTTGATATAATACTAATTTGTAAAATTTAATATATCTATGGTTTATAATTTCTATTCATTCATGCCGTATAAATTTATTTATCAATTTAGATATGCACAACCTTTGCAATAATCTCGCGATACATTTGATAGTATCATTTCTACTTATCCTCTGCAGAAATAATACTATAAATATTAAACATAAAAATTAGTAAAAAAGTCATGGATGATATCATTTCTTGCCAAGACACAATGCATGCTCACGCATAACATGGTCACATAATATTATGAAACACATCAATATTCACACTATACATGAAACACATATCAATAAGATGGTAGGCAAAGTTGTTCATTACAGTGTAAAGTTTACAACGGTTATAATGAAGCCGATAAAAATGTAGAGTTGTTCAAGGATTGTACACTTATTCATTTCTCACATAGTATAATGCACATTTTTTCGATGTACAACTATTACATTGAAGACAATAAAAAATTTGTTTGTCCTCGTCATCTCTCGCGCCATCAACAACAATCGAGCAATCAGACAATCGCGAAGTAACCAAAGCAGCAATCGAGTAAGGATTTACAAACATAGCAGTAGTGCTCTGACTAGAGAAAATGTTGCAATGATATTGCTGCCGGCAATGATATTGCAAACAGGTTAGCAGAAAATCAACTAAAAATCATGAGGGCAAGAATATGACATAAAGAAATAAACATATAAAAGGTCAAGCAATAACCCAAACTCTAAAACTAAAATCAAGCATATATCAGAAGGATACTGCAAATAGGTAGGTCGATGAATTGCAGGCTACAATGACATTACAAACAGGCCTGTAGAAAATTAACTAAAAGTCATGAGGGCAAGACTTCTGACGTGCTTGTTCTGTTGTTGTAGGTTTCCTTCGGGCGACTGATCTCTTTCCCATTCAAGAAATCGTAAAAGTGTGGTCTAAGACTCGAGATACCATATTTTAGCCTCTACATCCTCTATTTAGCCTTAACTATTGTGGTTATACCCTTATCGTAACTCCTATTAGTTTAACTTGTGTTAAATGTGAGTTAAGCGGTGAAACTACTAGCCTGCCTTCAGGTTACCCCCCTCTCTCTCTCTCCACCGATGGAAACCCTAACTGGTGGGGGGGGAGTAGCGCCGTCGGCTACGAGGTGGGGGGAGAGGGGGAGGGGGCGCTGTATAAAACTCGCGTGAGATGAGAGGGAGGGCGAGTGGAGGCGGAGGAGAGGAGGTAGATAGTGAGATCACGATGGATAGAGAAAGAGATTAGACGGGAGTGGGAGAGAGTGAATGGGAGAGAGGCGGTGTAATGTCCCAGGTTTTTAGAATATTGTTCGGATCAGGATCCGTGGGTTTCGGATCATTTTTGTGGGTCCCAGATTGAGTTTTGTGGTTTATGCATATTTTTACATGTCCAGCCTTCAGAACCCCTTGTAGGGCGAACCGTTGTGTTCTACGACTCCGGGACATTACCGACGCGTTGTGCGTTTCTGAGAATCGTGGGGAGTATTTTTCCTTATTTTTCAAAAATTCTAGATTTTCTATTTAAACCCCCCCTCTCTCTTCCTCACTCTCACCCTCTCCCTCTCTTCTCTCACGCTCTCTCTTTCTCCCCTCTCTTCTCCGGCGATCGACGAAGCGAGGCGGGGCCGAGGAGGAGGCGACGCGGGCAAGGAGCGGGCGTGGATGGGCGAGGATCGAGCCGTTGAAGGCACGGCAAAGCTCGACCGCGAGTTCGGGGCGCTGCGGCGGCTCGTGCGATGTTTTCTTGGCGGATCGGCGTCCTCGGTGCGTGGAATCTTCGGTGGAGGTAGGGGGACGGATCCTTAACCCATATGCTTCATTTACCACGAGTTTGGTAGCCCGTGGTGAGCCGAGAGGGTTTATTTTCCCACCGGGGTTAAAATGAGTGATTTTGGGGATGTGAGTCGGATTTCGCATTTTGATGGCATTTTTGGGGTTTGAATGGGTCCTCTCAATGCTAGAGAGGTTGGGGAAGGGTTTCCCCTTATTTTTGACTTCACATGGGTATGGACGGGGCGTGGAATGAGGTTTTTTGTCGTGTTCGCCGTTTCTAGGCTCGGAAGCAGGTAGCGATCGTATCAGAGACCGCTACTTGTGAAGGTGGTCCAATGGGGACCGTTTCCTGGCGCAATAAGTCTGTTATAGGTTGCGGTCTCGCGATGGGCCGCCACTTGGAGGTAGCGGTCAGGGCATGACCGTTTGCTGGGGGTAGCGGTCCAGGTGATTGCCGCTACCCGGTCGTCTGGGTCCCATGTAGTAGCGGCCTCGCGACTGACCGCTACTCGCTGATAGCGGTCAAGCCAGGACCGCCACTAGCGGTTGCGATCTTGGGGAAGACCGCCTATTGACCATGCGTTTCGGGCAGGTTGCGGTCCAGAGTGAACCGCTATCTGGGGCTTGCGGTCCAGGGTAGACCGCCACCTGGGGGTGACGGTCCAGGGGGAGACCGCCACCCTCAGTTGCGTTGTGTTGGCCTCCGGTCGACCCGGTTCTGACCCAGTGGTCGACCTTCGGTCTCGTGGATGTCACGGACACCCTGTGGATGCCGTGACCGCGTTTTGGGTGTTCGGAGGTACCGTTTTATCTCGATTAATGTGTCCGTGTGTTTGGAGAGTCCGGGTGACCCCATGTGTTCCAGGCTTTCATGTTCTCGCTAGGTCGAGTCACCGTGTGTTGGTATGAGTGCGGAGGGTTTCCCCCGCACGTCGTGGGTTTCTCCGGAAAGTGATTTCCGTGTGGGCCAGGCATATGGCTTTGGACAATGAGTCCAGTCACCCAGCCTGGGGTTGAAGGTTTCCCGCTTTTCCCTTGAATAGGGGATCGACTCAACAGTTTGTGAGCTATCTTGAGAATCGTGCCACCGTGATTTCAGACCTAGGGATTAGGCTAGATCGACGGCGTTGTGCCGTCATGTGCAGTAGTCTTGACCCGAGTCATGTGACTCAGGGACCGTCGGGTTAGTAGGTTTAGAAGGCTATCCAGAGTCTGGTGGCCCCGAGCCACCCAATACTCCGTGTTACTCGCAATAGGTGCGTGCGTGATTTCCGTGTTCACGTTAATGACTTCCCACTAGTCGTAACCTTCTTACAGCACGCGTGTGGTAACCCACCAGGGAGTGGTGGAGCGGCTTACCCGAGAGAGACAGTTTTTAGGCTCTGGTTACCGTAGGGCCCCTACGCGCAGCCTGAGTCCGGGCTTTGGAGAAGAACCAGCCAGAGGATCTGACCTAGGGTGCATGGTCTGTGTGTGCACACGTGGTTGGGGGCGTCAGACCCGCGGTGACGAGCGCGACCCCGGCCAACTAGTCCTTGTTTTGTATTCATGATTATTGTTGTGTGTCTCAGTCTCCGCCTGAGGCGTGTAGGCCGGGAGACACTGGGGTGCAGACTAAGTCGTCAGTAAACACATCCGACTTACTTCTGGTGGACAGATACTCTCGTCACATGACGTGAATTTCTCGTGACTCGTGCATGTAATTAAGTATGTTCCAGAGTACTATATTACCACTCAGTCTGCACTTTAAGTTCTAGGGGACTATATATAGAGCAATGGAGGTGATGGTGCTTGGGCCGCAAGCAAAGAGTAACTAGGAAGGGGCATTCGAACGGGAGAGAGAGGGAGAAGAGAAATCGCGCGAGAGAGGGGGGCGCTGGCGCCGTGCAGTACTGCTGGCCTGCGTGGTCGTGCATGTAATTAAGTATGTTCCAGAGTACTATATTACCACTCAGTCTGCGCTTTAAGTTCCTCCAAACTGGACGTGATCACAGATCACCGTCTTAAATCTACAATCTGAATCCTCATTATATATCAGGTTATGGCTTCTTCTGAATGACAAAGTCCCATGTATATATATATATATAGTTTAGCTGCTCGATCGTCTCAATCAGCTCCTGAACAATCCCACGAGAAGGCAGATAAACACGTCCGAATCATCGTGTCCATAACAACCACGGAAGAGGAAAGATCACAAGGATACGTACGTACGGCTAATTATTAAAGACTTCGGAAACAGCCGTTCAGAGCAAGGATAAAAATTATTGTTCCCCTACACAGTACTCTCTTCTTGAAGATGATGGAGATTACAAGGCCGTCTTGGAGAGGAGGTACGGCTATCGATCAGGAATGGAAGAACTATGAAGACTACTGACTACGTACTCCCCAACACACACACACACACACACACACACACACACATATATATATATATATATATGTAGTTGACAGTGCTGAAGTTAGTAATGAAGACGACCACAAGTTTAACAGAGATGAGAGATGCTAACTCATCTGTAGCAATATACCGACTGAAATATAGTAGGATAGCAAATGAATATATATATATTCTAGCAAGACTATTTTATTTGCAAGATACCAATAAAAGACTGACATAAGGAAACAACACAAGATCGTCTGGCGAGACAATCTCTCGTTCAAAGCATGCCTACGAGAGAGGGAAATTCCGAACCCTTCAGCAGTTCTTATTTTTGCACTTCTTGTTTGAATGCTGGGGCTTCTAAATTCTCTCTACTAACCATGTGTTTTATTTTACTAAGATGCTTGTTCGTTTTCCCCGAGTCTATGTTTTCAGACGTGATAAGTAGTCTATCAAGTGATAAACTATTTCATTCATTAAATCAAAGTATCTAGGCCCATACACTTGCATTTATTTGTCCTCTGACTCAGTGCATGCCATTCTTGTTAATAGCGTCACGGACATATCTCCAGATATGATGGTAAGTTTATCTACATATGTAAAAAAATTTATTTCAAACATATATGATTATTTTAAAAATTACAAATTTTATGATTCAAATTGCAGAGGCATACAAGAAACGGCTGGTAGAGAAGTGCAAGGAAGAGCTCATGAAATCCAAGCCATTGCCAATCTGGGAACTCAAGCACCTCTCCTTTCCTTCAACAATTGCAAGTTCTTTTAAGCATTTCCGGCCAAGAGATAATTCTCCTCTCAAGTGATTTTCCCTAAAATGCATGTCGAATAGCATTCCTAGGCTCCTAGCTACTGCGCAATATTTTGAAGAACATCCATCAACATGTTTTCTGGAGCTCGAACTCGTCATCGTGCGCTCTCTCACGCGGATCGACCTACGCGGTGTTGGACGTCTTAATCTCTTTGTATAAAAAGGCTACGAACTCTCTTTGTATTATATCTTGGTGTGTTAAAATAGAGGAAACCCTGCTGCGGCCGTGGATGTAGGAAGTCACATCACCTCCGAATCACGTAAATCTCGATATTCTTGTGGTTTGATCTTTTCTTCCTCTTTTCTTCATCCTCCTCTGTTGTTTGTCCATCTCTACAGGTACTCTGGTTACTAACACTCCTCTCAAGTGATTTTCCCTAAAATGCATGTCGAATAGCATTCCTAGCTACTGCGCAATATTCTGAAGAACATCCATCAACATGTTTTCCACAACATCATAAATGATCTCTTCTCAGATGGTTTTTTACTAGCTATATATGCATGCCTAGTACAGTCCGAATGGATTACTCTGAACATCGGTGGAATCTTCCGTATATCATAAGCCTTAATTAACAAACTCAAATCAGTTTGTTAATTATCGTGGAATAGACAAATTGCTCGGCATGAACTAAACTTTCACCTATGCGTCACGGAATCATGTTATTGAAAAGGGACAGTAAAGTAATCAAGTATCACCGCAATGATAAAATAGAGACACCCTGCAGGAATCTTTGGCCACGTAAATCATACCGTAGCAACATCATCGCATCGTGCATTAATTATTTTTTTGGATTTTCCTGTTTAACATTCTTCAATCATTCCTCCTTTTTTTCACCTCCCCATGACTATCCGTTCATCTCACTCTCCTTCTAAAGCTTCCATCATGCATGGTCCACAGCTGGGAAGATGAAAAATTAATCAGGAAATAAACAAGGTTGGGAGAGATTGACATATATAAGCTCCAGACTCTCGGAATAACAAGAAAATCAGTTCTCTCATGAACAAACGGTACACAGTCACAAAGAAAATCCTGTCCCGGCCATCTCTTTTAGTTTTTCTCACTCTTTCCCCATAGTTCCCCTTATACAGTTTTCTGCCCGCAGACACGATATCTTACTTTTACCTTAACAAAACATACTGCTCTAATCAGATTTCAATTAATTGCTGGGACATCAGATTGAAAGAGACAACTTATACTTATATTAACCTACTGAACCATACTTATTAGAGAGCTGAGTGGTACAGGTAATTACTCCTCTATAAGGCGTCTTTCTTTAATGAAAAGTTATCGTGATGGCTTATGACTACGCATAGGTAGGAGTTACTCCTCTATATGGCTTCCTTCTTTGACGAAAACTACGCATAGACACGCACACACACACACACACGCACGCACGCACACACAACAAAGTTGGACCATGTGACCAGAAGAAAGATTACCTACCGCAAAAGGATTAGGACCTCGAAGGAGCTGGGAAAACATGGTGAAATAGGAGATCTACTTATCTCATGGCTAGTCGAGAGGTTGAGATCTCTTTTTCTTCATGGATCTTCTTTGTCTCCAACATGCCCACGGATCCTGACCCACCTGTGAAAATCACAAAAAGCATTAACCTTTTACAGCTTTTAGTGAGGCAACATACGGGAGAAGAGACAGGAGGACGCGGAGAAGCATGACGACCTGTGGATCTGAACACCTAACCGAGATCCATCATCAAACCAGGTAAACAACTCATCTAGAGTAAACAACAACATGATTTGTAAACGATAAATTACATGGTCTTCCATGCGGCAAGGAGAAAGCAACAAAGAAGGCCCATGAAATGAAACTTGGGGCCTAAAAAGCTTGTAAGTTAATAGCGAAGAGAACTACTACAGGTCCAGATCTGGAGCATTTCTCTAACCTACGACTGATTTGTTTCATGGTGCAGTCCACGGCAAACGGGTCACAGGAGATTAATAGAAAGGGAACGCTACATGAAATGTTGATCCAGGAAGGCGAACGGTAGCAGAAAAGGATTACCTTTACAGATCAGGAAAATCTGACATGTCTTGGACCCCTGCAAGACGATTGCTTCAAACCCTAAAACAACACACACACAGAGAGATGAACACCCAAGAAACACCATGAAAGAAGATCGGAAAGATGAGCTTACGATACTGAAGAGGGGACTCCGGGCGAGTCTAATAGAAGAAGAAAAATGTTACCAACCATGAGGATTGGAAGAAAAAGGCTAATAATCATGAGGATAACGTGTATGCGCAGGAAGAAGAAATTAAGACAAAACTAAGAGGAGGAGGAACGAGAAGAGAGGAGAAGTGGAAAGAGGGGGGCGGCCAGGAGGACCAGTCAAACAGTTCGTTCTGTTAAACCTACAATTAAAGGGGAGGCCGGGACGGGGCGACTGCCGAAGCCATGCATTAAAAGCCACGCTTTCACGCCCCCATCACTGCTCCTCGACGGACGGTCCTCCCCTGATCTCCATAATTATTTGCTACCACATCAGACGCAAATCACAGCAGTGAGCAGTTTCCAACAAACCCGGAGTACAACTACGGAAATCATGTAACGTCCGTCAGAGTAGTACTAGAGAAGAGAAAGGTGTCTGTGAGATCTGTGAAGGGGTCATGTTGCCATTCTTACCTCGGAGGAGTGGGTACGGTACTCCTCCGTCACACGCGGGAAACCGAACCATGGAGGTGAAGAGACATCGTGACAAGAAAGATCTGTAGCAGAAAAGATGGATGGACAGATTAACCAAACAAATGGGAAAAAAAAACTTCCCTGATGCGTCCACAAGCCTCCGTCCCATCGCCCTCGCCGCCTCTAAACATCACGAATCCCTTCAAATTTGGAGCTTCCGAGACGGCGGTCTCCTGGGGGGGGGGGATGAGAGTAAGGGCCCTTGGCGCCACCGCACCGACAGCTAGCGTCGGGGGAACCTGAAGCTGACGGAAAGAGCAGTGAGCACGCACCCTACGACGGCATAGCTCTATGCGACGGCCGGTGTGTGCTCACTCTCTTCTGTCAGCGCCACCCTCCGCGCCGGTTTCGGCGGGCCAGGACTAAGAATTAGGAGAAGCAGACGTCGATCTGATGTGGGAGGGGAAGACGACGATCGAGTTGATGATAAACATGGGCGACGAGATCTTGATCCTTCAAAACCCATAAACGCCGGAAGGAAAAAGGTGTAGCTAGCTAATTTGCCGGGGCATGGGCATGCGCCGGAGAAGACGACATCTCTTTCCAAGCCCACAGACGCCAGGAGGAAAGGTACGGAGAGCCATGGGGATCGATTAAGCGGCGGAGGTTGTAGGGTTGGTGGCCAGCGGCGGAAGGACGGGTTATGGGGGGAGGGGGACGTCGAACTCTTGCCACATCTGATATCCCATGGACAGATCTGCGAACTATAGATGTAGATCTCCTCCCTTCTCTCTCAACTTTCCCCTTTTGGAAACCACGAAGGACATTAATGGGTGGAGGACGGTTGTATAAATAGAGGAGGAGACGATACCACCGAGAGAAACAGAGGGCGGAGAAGAGGGAGAGAGGAGATAAAGATGGGCATAGGGTTTCACACCACACAGACGCTCCCCTATCAGGACCGTACGTCTTCTATCTAGGGTTTCTCCTCCGGGGCGGGAACCCGCACGTGTCGCCCTCTCCCTGACTCGTGTTGGGCACCATTCTGCTCTTAAAAGGAGAACTCACGTACAAAACAAAGCGTCCTACGTTTTCATTCATGTCAACATCCTTCGTATATTTCTTTTCAGAAAACTCATCATTCAAACAAAGCCTAATTGAACCATGCACCCCGTTGGCTAGGAACGTCACCGTCACGGGACGTAAATTTTCCGCCAATCATACCTAACTAATTCTCCTTCTACTCAAGATTATTATATGTCGGCAATAGTTTAAGAGGGATATATACACTGTTTTAAAACTCGACCCAACTCAGTCATTCCGACCAGTTAACCCATGACCCGATCTCAAAATGGGGTTAAAATCTTACCTAAATCGGTCAAGACCTAATTAAACCTATGTCAGATCTAATTAACCCGATTCAACCCGATTAACCTTACCCAACGTAATAAAACTAATGTGACCCGACTAAGTTTGTGATCTATTTCATATTTTCTAAATTTTTATCGTTACGTAATATTTTAATTTAACATGTAAATAAATATAGAAGATGGAGAGTCATCTTTAAAATCATATCATTTATGGTGTTAATATTTAATGATATTAAAATAAGTTTTGAAAGTTGAAAAGACCTTGAATCTAAATCTATTTTTCCCTACCTAACTAAACAAAGAAAACTTAAGAGGCTAAGATTAAATTTTGTAAACTTTCGTCGTGACTTCGTCCCATAGAATAACTTACTAGTCACAAAGGAGAAAGTAAAATCATGAAGTGTAGGAAAGAAAGTGTCTTTCATATTTCTAAGTTACTACTTAAGATATATTAAAATTTTATAGGTACATAATATTGATGTGAACATTTTTAGTATTATGGGTCACGGGTCAACTCGAACGGTTAAATCATTAACCCGTGATCACTAATTTATCCGGGTCAAGGTCCGAGATAAAGTTTATAATATTAAATATATATGTAAAAAACTTAATTAGTTTTCTTTCTAAATAAGATTAATTATTATTGGTACAGACAATAAATAGAGGATCGATCCGCTATATATGGAATAAAATCAAAAGTAATCGCATGGTGGTTATTGCCCAACATATGAACTTGACTTCACATCCACCGTACCGAGGGCTTGGCTGTCTCTCTATTATTACGTTCTTTGGCATTTACTCACGGAAGTTAATTTCTCCTCATTTCTCATCATGAAAAGTAAGAAGATATTTTTTGTTTTTTTAAAATAAGATTAATATCATTAACATATTTAACCCTATAAGAATATCTTCTAAAATTGAGAATGAGTTTGACGTACAAGTCCCTACTTTTATGTGAAATATATCATTCTTTCCTATATTAGAAATAGGGTGACTTCAACCAAATTAATAGTCAACCTACATTTACGAAATACTTAACCAAATGAAAATTAGTTCAATAACTAATTAATTTTTTCTCACACTTAAAAAAGAAAGAATCTATGCATCAAGCCATGGACAAAGAGAAAATTTCAGAAAAAGAATAATATGTGAAGCTATAATTTGTCAAAGAATATAAGGTGGACGGTGCAAAGTCGTTCATCATAGAATAGATCATCAAGCCATCTACCAAAGAATTAATTATACACTTCAGTTTAACAATACGATGACGTGAACGTGATTAGTAAAAACATTAAGCCTCTCTTTGGTTGAGAGTTATTCTTGGGTTAAATTTGAGTTAACCCAGGATTAATTAATTTTGTGCTTTGGTTGAAGATTTTCACTAATCGGGTTTACATGTGGACTAATCATGAGTTATGCCCGGATTTTGAAACCCATCTCCGAAGATGGATTACATGCTTGTCCTGATTTCACTCTCCCATAATTAATGCTCTCTCTCTCTCTCTATCTCTCTCTTATTTGTTTATGTTTAACTACAAATAGATGCCTGACTTGGTCGGGCATCCTCCCTTCCTTTGAAGGATGTCCTCCCGACCGACGTGATTCCATATATTCCAAACCCACTTTCTTTCCTTTTGTTTAATATATATAAAATCTTCTTGTGAGGTGGCCGGGGTCGAGTTTCTCCCCCTGCTTCTTGCAAGTATGACCTCAATTAAAAAAAAATAAATGCCTGACTTGGTCAAAATCTGTCGCACAACTCCCAGCATGATTTTTCCCCAAAACATGAAATACGCTCTCACTCGGTCTTACCATGGCATGGAATTGTGGGGAAATAACATCGAAAGGCTAGGGATATGTCTCTCTATCTCTCACGAAGTTTTCTCATGCCAAGATCGCTGATTCCTCACGAAAACGTTGTAATCCTCATGGTCGACTCTCCTCCTCCACTAAAAGGGTCGATGTGTCGCTCCATCGCATTCCTCGCCCCTGTCCTCGTCGCTCGCCGCTGCCGTCACCTCGCCTCCTCGCCTCCTCAACACCATCGGCCGCCGAAAAGAGAGAAGAGAGTGACGGGAGAGAGTGAGGGAAAGAATGAGAAGAGAGAAATGGGGGGTTTATATGTTTGAATTTAAGATTTATTTTTTAAAAAAAAATAAAAAATTATCAAAAATTAACTCCACGATCCTTGAAAAATGTATAACTCGTCCTTTATGTCATGATGATAAAAAATAGATTATTATATCATATTTAGGGATCCGAAGATTTAATATTTAAAAATTTTGATTTTAATGTGAAATATGATCCGAAACTCACGAAAACACATCAAAACTCGCGGATACTCGATCTGAAGATCCCAGATATTACACGATCTATGTAAAGTCCCCAAATTACATGGGTCACTGAATATTCGTTCCTTTGAAGAAGAATATGAGTCGCATCTCAACGGCACTAAATTAAAAGATCACGTGATATCCAAGTCATGGAATACGCAACGTCATGGGTTTGGTATCATACACATCGCAATCGAACCACCACGAGTCGTAACCGGAACTTGGGTGATGTGATCAAGTTTTGGTCTTCTTGCCCCTCTTTGATAGAGGGATATCCCCTGTTTATTCCGAGGATAAGTAACATTTTAATATTTTATCCATTTTTAATTTGATAGGGTAATAAAGTTAATCCGGTTACAATGTGAGATAACTCTCGTGTATCTCGGTTAAACTACCCCAACAAAACTGGTGAAATAATTTATCCTCCTATTTAACCCGTTGTCTACCAAAATAAATGGGATTAAACTTCAAGATAAATTAACTCACAAGAGATATCCCTCCATTTATCTATCTCCTCTATCAAAGAGGGTCCTCGAGTCTCCATCGGATATTCGGTTTGTCAAAATTCTGCACGGGCGTACGAACAAAGGAGAAAACATCACTTGACTTCTGACCGTCTCATCCTTGAATCGTTATTGGGGTATTCGTAATAACTTCGACACCACTATTGATAATACTCAATCTCAGATACAGATTATGTATTAGTATTGACATTTATATATTAAAAAATTAAAAAATATAATGGTACAGAACATATGCTTAAGAGCGGTACAATTTAAGATCCGGGAGTCCCAAGACTCTCTCCTCTCTCCCTCTTTTGCTTCTATTTTCAGCACTGATGAACAAGAAAACATAAGCTGAGAAAAAAATGCAGGTGTCTTCAATAGAAACGTAAGTAGCAAAGAACAAATTTGAAAGGACGTTACCTTAGTGGAAAGATATTCTTTGTGAGTAATACTTGTTACAATTCATAGATTGTAGTTGAGCTACATTATCTAATACATTTGTCTCGTATTAATTCACATTCCCGCAAGACTTTTGGGTTGGTTGACGTGACGACTGCACAAATCCATATGATATGCCTCGAAGCAGAAGAAGACCCAAGAATAAAGCCTTGGCTACTAGGTTCTCTCTCTCATTTTAATGACCTAGGAATCAATTTTTCTTTAAATATGTGAGGAAAATTAGTAAAGACCTTCTGCGAATTGGTTAATATCTTGACATAAAAATAATTTAAAAAAGTACGTCTTAATTTTTAGATCCTTCTAAATCATTAATGTAGCGGTCTAAAAGTGGTTACCCAACACACCTTCAAAGATTTGTTTGATGGGAAAGGAGAGTCTCACCAGAAGAGGGACCTGCAACCACCAATAAGAGGTCAAAATTAAAGAACTATAGAAGTTATCACATGGGACAACCCTCTGACTGTCAAGTTAAGTAACGACGAAGAAGAAGGTAAACACGAGAGAGAGAGAGAGAGAGAGAGAGAGAGAGAGAGAGAGAGAGAGCTCGAGGGAAGAATATGCGTACCTCCTGGCTATTAGATCATGATCTTACTTCTAACATCACAGGGGGAGTTGACCATTGGACTACCGTAGTTAGAGGAGATGTGAGTCGCCCACTTTGCATGTTTGACGAGGTAGAGAGGCATGAACCTTAGCTCGCCCTCACACGTCGGGGATAACTCTGCCATTAATGTTGTAGGGTCGCCGGTCATTAATGAGATAGGACTCGTCGGAGAGGGTGTGAGTCTGTGCTGACAAAGAGAGTGGTGTGGGCGGCGTTCTCACCTCGTCGTCAGACTAGAGCATCGTTCGTCATCAATGAACTGTAGCCGACGTTCGTCGTGGTCACTGTCGGAGAAAGTGCACGTGGGTACGGAGTCTACGTTGGACCTGCGTCGAGGCAAGAGGTGTGCTAGGCGGTCAAGTGGTGTACTGGGCCGATCAGGAGGGTTGGGCTCCCGTGATGGGCTTGAGGATGGGGCAGTTGCTGGGATAACAAGATAGGCCCTCCTCACTTAATGCAACGTATAATTGTTTTTTGTAGCAAGGATACCTATTCTGAATTTGTGAATAATTAGGTATCCTAGGGTTTTCCCCAAAATAAACTACCTTTGTTGATTTCAAATGTCACCTATGACGTAGCTACGATGAAATGGAACATATACATGATCCTCCGTTCAGCTTATATACTCGATTTGACATGAACATCAACCTGACCCCTAAACAGCAACTTAATTGACTACTACACCTTGAACACATCAGCCTGACTACTACAACTTGAACGGCAACTTGACTACTTCCTCTGCCCTTTTCAACTTGGCTTGATTCTAACCTGAGTAATATATTAAAATTAATTTGTGCATATATTTCTTACTTCAAATTATTTTAGATTTTACTAATTAAGGTCGATTGGGTTGGGGACCCAAAATCAAAATAGAACCTGAAGCAAAGGCAACTCAATTAATCCAATCCGATCCAAACAGCTTGCACTCCACCCAATGTTCATGTTGATCTGAATTGTTTCGTCTCTAAATAGCTTCCCAAATAGAATATATAAAGCATGCAGGCTCTGGTGAGGTCCGGAATCCAAGATAATTAAGACTGGGGGGTTTGTTGAAATTTCTATAGTTTATAGCCGACCAGGCAGAGTTATATATAGAGATTAACGCCGCGCGCCGGAGACATCGATCTACTAAAAGAAAGGATCGATCCCATGGACGGGACGACCGTCGACCTGAAACAAACAAGCATTCTCCAACAAATTAACGAAATAACTGATGCTCGGGGCAAACTCCCAATTCAAAACGTAGGAAAAAGTTAACCTTCAAGTTGACGCACGCATGGCCATATATAATTGCAGAATGGTGCGAGTTATCAGCTAGTTACCGTGTTCTTGGTTGACGAAAATCCCCCACACGCGATCAAGGGCCCAGATACTGGCACCATGACAAATAGCCATGGTACCGGCCCCATGTAAACATCTCCCATAGGTGATGATGTCGGCACCATTTGATACCGTCCACCCTCCATCTCAAGTACTATTCATGAGAGGAGGGACGATGATAGGGAGGGAGATACGGTATCAGGACACCACCAAAATTACCCCCTATATATAATGCTTCATTCGTAAGTAAGATGCACTTTACGTAGTTTTTGTTATTTCACAATATTTGAGGTTTTTTTGTAAAAATATAATATAAGTGAGATTATATATGCAGTCTCAGCGTGACACTAACGTTCTCTTATTTTTGTTTATCATCCACGTCCATCGGGATCCAAAGTCGGAGAAAAAATGTGTCAAAAAATTAAAATCACAACAAATTAACACCTAGAGAAAAATGAACTAAAAATTAGAAAAATACTTTTGATTTTATTTTATTTTTTTTTATTTCACAGCTACGCAACTGATTTTAAAATTAGAAAAAAACACACCTGCTCTAAAACTGATGGCTAGCTCTAAGCAAAGCAGGAAATTTTATTTCTTCAGAACAAGCAACACCAAGAGAAAATTGAAGTAAAAGTTAAAATAAAGAAGCAAATGGCACATACATTACATATATTTTAAGGTCCTATTTGATAATGGGTTAAACCAGGGTAAGATAACGTAACCGAAGTCCGATGGGCGATTCTTGTTTCATATTTTTTTTAATCGGGTCGGATAAGATTAAAATAGATTAACTCATTCTTAATTAAGAAATAGGTGGAATGAGTTAATCGACTCCGGTTAGAGTTAAGGGTCGAGTGAGTCATCCCAAGTAAGTCACTCGCCCTTTACTTATTCCGTTATCAAATTCGCCCTAAAAATTTATAGTGAAAGAAGTGTAAAAAAATACGAAGAAATGACATTGTATAATACTGTACGTTATTTTACAGAAAATGAAACAACACTCTAGAAAGTATGTGGTCACTTGTTACCGGTCTTTCTATCATTTTTTATGATGTATCTCGTTCAAAAAAAAGGTGGGGGGAGGGGGGCATGCTCTGGGCTCTGCATCGATCCAACCTCCGTTTCTCTTATTAGAAAAGCGACGAGATGCCGTTTTATCCTTCTATTGATCGCTGTCAGTGCATCGTATCACCGTTGGAGGAGGATCCACAATCGAAAGAAATAGATAGGAAAAGAGAGAAGGCCAAAGCCAGTGATCATGACAAAAATTAGAGTGTGATCGATGCCAAGGCCGCAGTGCGTAGTACTGGTTGTACGTGTTGTCCCACCAATATTTCATAACTCTCGCTCATGTATACTTTTCACATACACGAGCATTCACAATAATGTGCAATCTTTCTGATCAAGTCCCTGCTCGTACCTCTCTTAACACGCATACTTGTTTGCACACCTCAATGGGAGAAGCCTTAATATACCCCTTTCATAGAGGTTCAATTGACAAGTTATTGTCTCTTACCTTCTTGTAGTGGAAATGCATAGAAAACGATGTACAGGTGAGTTGGGGGAGTGGGGGGTACGTAGTGGAGAGATGGGGAAGGGGAAGGACAAGATCTCTACATTAGAGGAGAGAAGGCACTGGAAACGGGGAAATATCTATTCAGATGTAGAGATCGAACAGTAGAAGACACGTAGAAGGAAACAAGATAATGGAAGAAGGTTCTCCAGAAGAGGCCAGAGTAATAGGTAGTTGACATTTTCTTCAGCAGGGAATTCATCTTGAGGCCAGAGAGTAATAGCTAGTGGACATTTTCTTCAGCAGGGAATTCATATATATGTATATATATATATATATTATATATATATATATAGCTCTGGATCGATCGATTATATTCTTAACGTAAAGAAGAGTTCTCACACCGGTACGAGTCATTCCTGAGACGGACACAAATTCCATAAAAGGAGGCCTCCGTCACCGGTTGCTGTCTTTATATATTGTATACATACCCTCAAGGTAAGTCTCGGAAGAAAAAACTTAAGCCGGAGTCTTTACGCATCAGAAAATTAAGCACCACTTGTATGAGCATGTAGCTTAACTGGAATTACGGCCTTTTCCACCTTCGAAAATCCATCGAAAATAATTTAATTTCTCTCCCTTCTCACGTCGTCTCCCACCCTGCCCTCGACTCTCTCGCGGCGGTCTCCCTCTCCCTCTCTTCGACGGTCTCTCTCTCTCCAGTGGTCTCTCTCTCTCGCAGTGGCTCCGACGGTCTCTCTCTCTACGGCGAGCGGCGGCGGCGACGACGGCTCCGTCTGGTAAGCACTCTTCGGATTCGACGGCATAATATTCTGCTGGAAGATCCATCGGAACTTCCGACACCATTCCCGACGAGCAGATATCCGTCGAAACTTTTGACAATTAAAATATTATTTACGTTTGATTTTCCGAAGGAATTACGTTCGGTCGGAATTTCCATTGTAACCTTCCTACGGAATTTCTTCCCGTCGAAAATCTGTCAGAAATAATTTGATTTGTCTCCCTTTGCATGCCATCTCCCACCCTACCCTTGACTCTCTCGCGGCGGTCTCTCTCTCTCTAGTGGTCTCTCTCTCTTGCGGCGGCTCTGACGGTGTCTCTCTCCGACGAGCAACGACGACAGTGACGACTACGGTGGCCGCGGCTCCCTCTGGTAAGCACTCTTCGTCTCCCTCTCCCACTCTCACCGTCTCCCTCTCCCTCTCTCTCTCTCTCGACGTCTCCTCTCTCCCTCGATCTCCCTCTCCCTCTGTCTCCCTCTCCCTCTCTTACTCTCCCAATCTCCCTCTCTCACGCACGGTCTCTCTCCCAATCTCCCTCTCCCTCTCCCTCTCTCACGTATAGTCTCTCTCCCTATCTCGGTCTCCCTCTCCTTGTCTCGGTCTCGCTCCCTCCCTTTCCCTTTCCCTCTCCCTCTCTCTCTAACACACAGACGCACTCACAGAGGGGGAGGGCCGATCCCCTCCGTCTCCCTCTCCCTCACTCTGTCTCCCCTCTAGCTGTCTTTGCACTCACAGAGATGGAGGGACCGAGCCCCTCTGTCTCCCTCTCTCTCTCTAACACACGCACACACTCACAGAGGAGGGTGATCCTCTCTGTCTCCCTCTCCCTCACTCTGTCTCCACTCTCTAACTCTCTCTCTCTGACACACACACTAAGAGATGGAGGGGTCAACTATTTATCCATTGAAAATTACCGACGGAGTTTCGGAAACTTCCGACAAGGAATATCCGACAGACATCCACAATCGGAATTTCGTCGGAAAGTCCGTCGAAAAGTGTTTTTCCAATGAATTTTCGACGGATTGAGTTTTTCATAAATTCCATTTTTCCTTGTAGTGCCCTAAGTCCCTCTTTGATAGAGGGATAAACAAAAGCGAGGGTTATCTCTCTTAGATTAGTTTGTCCCAAAATTTAGTCCCATTTATTTTGATAGGCATGCAAAGAGTTATCCTTTTAAGATAAATGAGGGTTAACTTTATCCCACCTCTTAGGATGGAACAATATGTCTGAATTAAATGAGAGTTATCCCTCAATTTAATTTGATTAAATTTTTTAATCTATCAAATTAAAGTAAAGATAAGTTGGGGGTTATCTCTGGGACAAATAGGGGATAACCCCCCATTCAAAGTGAGACTAACAATATTAGATCGATGATATATTCCATGGAATATTCACCTCCCGTCAACGATAGTAATTAAGTTACAAAGACGTAACTTCAATATTTACCCATATTTAGAGGGTATTCGAACGTGATAATATACCTAAACAAGAGATATATTTGATAATAAAAATTTTAGAGTAATATATATGTAAAAAACTTTATTTTAAACATCTTCGGTTGGCCTTAAATATTGTTTCAGTCAAACACTCAGGTTACAAACTGGGGAGAGCACGTACGTACATGCCAATCCAATAACAGACAATAGCACGTTGAAACGGCAAACTCCTGTAAGGAAGAAATCTAAACAAATTAATTATGACAGCGTTTGGGAAACATCTTGGGTTTAGATTTTTGGTCAAAAGTCTGAGAACTTTTTTTGAGTTTCTTGAGCTTTTGAAAATGATGACTTTTACTTCATATTTCTCTCTACAAGTAAAAGTTAACTTCCGAGGAGTTAATTAATTAGATGTGACCCATACTCATTTGATTAGATTTCTTGATCGGTCGAATTAAGACAGTGATACAATCAATCCATGAAACCACTTTCTGCTTGAGCCGATAAATCATTTCCACAGATTCTTGTGGGGAAGAATTGATACTTGCATGACCATGCTCCTGATTTTCCCTTCATTTGCCAGCATGTGAAATTAACGGTGGAAAGACTTCAAATAAACATAAAAAAAAACTGGGGAACAGCTGAGAAAAGAAGATCAAGATTTCCCCAACAGGAGACCCTTGCTAGTTTATGCTCATTTCGAAGGGAACTGTGATGAAGACCGCAACTGTGAAAAATTGTTCCATGCTTACAGAAATAAAATGTCCTTTTCGCTATTTATCCAAGAAGATGTAGAACTAGATTTACAGATGTACCTCCAATTAATGTAGAATATTGATCAGCTTGTTTAAATTGGAAAAAGAAGTTTCACCTCCCTTCCATCACCTAAACCTCAGATGCAGTGACTACGTACGTGCGGGATCCTTGAAGAATTTTTCAAATTAATGAGAGAGAGAGAGAGAGAGAGAGAGAGAGAGAGAGAGAGAGAGAGAGAGAGAGAGAGAGAGAGAGAGAGAGAGAGAGAGAGAGAGAGAGAGAGAGAGAGAGAGAGAGAGAGACCCTGAATACAATTTCATTGTTGCAGTCAAGTCTCCAATTAATGTAGAACTATAAGCGGTTGACTTAAATAAAAAAATGTCATTCTGTGATTTCACAATTATTCATCTGTCAGAACAAGATTCCTCACATCATATAATTGAGCTCAAGAACACAAGGTTTTGATGGCCAGTTAACATGAGAGCCTAAAACCTCGCTTCAGAAAAGCCGGGTATCATGCATGCATGCATGTTTCCCAATTGAAGTAGCCCCATGCTTTCCTAAACAAAGAGAACTGCATATACACTGTGCTGAATTTCTGATTATCTATGCAAGTAGTCCAGTATAAAAGAAAGAGAGTAAAAGCACAGAAAACGTAAGTGACCACCAAGAAAACTAAAGAGATATTTTTTTTGTGAAGAAATTGAACTGTACCAATTAAAGTGCCACATATATAGAAGTATTATATACAATTAATTTCTCAAATAAATGGGCTTTAAAAAACAAATTTTAGAGAAAGATGCAATTTGACTTTCATGTCCTATAAAAAATCAGTTCATATATTTTCGTTTATGGAGATGATGAGGACTGCGAAATCTTGATCATGCAACCAACCAATCACTTTCTTATCATCAATGCAGGATGTCTTTCAAAGTCATATATATAGAAAGGGAAGAGACTTTGTTGGCTGAAAAAACTTCCATGCTTTTCCTGTTAGAAATTAAGGTGGCAGCCTATTCCATAGGATCCTACATTAATTAATTCTAAAATCGCATCTGAATATTTTTTTCTGTCCTGAATCCCTTTTTATTTTATTCACATCAGTATGCTCAATCACCAGTTAATCTTTCCTGTGGGTCACAGACCCTATTCCTCGCACCTTTTTCTTTTGTTTGGTTTTTTCTTTTTTCTTTTTTCTTTTTTTTTCGGGGGGGGGGGGGGGGGGTTGGGGGAAGGTTAGCATACACCCTTGATTTCTGGTGCCTACAAAAGCTAATTTTAACGTTACACCATTGTACATTATCTTATTTTAACATTCCTCTAATTTCATCATTTATACCATAATCATACTCCTAATAATCCAACTTAGATATAGATTGACCATTGATGATCAAACAGCCACTCCATGGATTATGTTAATCAAATGAAACAAATGTTAGGTTGACAAGTTCCTAAGTTCAGTTGGGCAACATTATTCTTTCCTTTACATATTTTTTTTTGAAAGTGGGCTCCGAGAGAGTCCGTCCCAAAAAACACCGACCCTCCACCCCAACAGCACCCTGATCACAGAAAATGGAGGAGGAAGTGACCCCAAAACATAGACAACACTATTCGTCACCCCTACCACAAAAGGATAATATGTTCCTAGAGGAACCTACTCCGCAACCTAAACACGACATACACGCACCCTACCACACCTACTCCATAACCCGTTCCTTCTCTCCTTTCGTAAAAGAATCTTCAACCTTTGTCCTCCTAGCTATATCCACTAGCCACCTATGTTTGATCAAGCAGAGGGAGGACCTCAAACCTTTATCCACTCTTTCAACCGACACACCAATCAACCTAGTTGTCTCACTTACTCTCCATAAAGCTTTTCCACCTTGGCTAAGATATCTTTGACCTCCTCCATGCTGAAGAGCTCCCATCAACCTCTCCTTAGGAGGCCTCCTCTACTTGCTCTGACTCCACACGCTCCTACACATCTTCCGCTTCCTTGAACAACTCTCCTTCCACTTGATGCATGCATGTCTTCCTTGACTTGACCCACCTCCTTTGATTCCCTGATCGGGGGTGAGAGGGTTAGCACTCCCTACTGGCCAACACATGTCAAAATAGTGATTTCCGTTTCTGCCTCCGCCAAGAGAGCACCATTCGCAATGCAGAGCTCCTCTAAACCTTTGATCCCAATGGAAGGAGGTGCCAATAACGGAAAGCAACACAAGGCCCCTCCAACCATGTGGGATGCGCCTGAGCTACTCTGCGAATAGGAAAGAGAGCGAGGGGAGGGTAAAGCCTTGAGGCCTTCCCGCCTCCCGAATCTCGAAAGTACATGAACAGAGAGGACGTCAGCTGGAAGACCACTCCTCGAAACTGACCAGATGTCGTTGCCATTGACTGAACATGGCTGTCTGAGACCAACCATGTTAGCCTTTTGGGTAGTCTACCTCTATCTTTACTTTGCCTGTGCCTTCCTCCGGTGAGTTGAACACTAGCTGCACCTTTGCCTACTGAGGTTCTGGTACAGAGGCCCCAGACGGACCTGCACTTGCTAGGAAGGGTGGTTGGAAACACATCACTGGCTTCTGCCAATCGTAGCCCCAGGAAACTACAAGTCGTCGACCCCTACTATCTCCGAAAGATGACCACCAACTACTAGATCAATGATTCCAGGAAGGCCCCTCCCCCACCATAGTAGAACTGGAGAAGAAGGATAGAACTCCAGAGTCTTTGTTGAGATGACCCCGAGAAGGGAGGGACTCCGCCATCTTGGAACCCCTAGACCTACCGGTTAGAGTAGCCCCGTCGATCCCTCGCCTCCATAGGCCTAATTGGACAGTTGCTTCCTCGAGTGGAGCACTGCCCTAACTGGTTGGGGAGAAAGACCTTACCAGGTCGATCAGGCCCAATAACCCCGTGAGTTGACTCCCGATAATGAGTAAATCGCGAGTCATAGGTAGATCTAGACTTGGCCCAAGTTGGGACCCACCGGTAGATAAAGGAACAAGTCAACGGCCCACTTCAACTTGGGCCAATCCAAGCCCAACAGCCGAGCCTGTCACCACTCGCATCAGGCCGAGCTACCTAACCAGCCTCCCGATTGGCCTAGCAGCGGCATCTTCAAGCCCAAAGAACAACCCGCTACAATCATTGCCCAGGTCCGTCCATTCAAAATTTGAATGGGTGGTTGGGAATTTGCCACATACCCCACCATAGCCTTCATCTTCCTCCTACCTGTAGCCCTGGGGATGCCCTAGGCCAGACGCTTGACTGCGGGTGGCCGCAGGTGTGCGGCACCATGTTTGGCCACCAGTGCTTCGGCAAGATGAGCACACGAACTGGGAAGACACCTCCGACAAGCTCGATCGTGATGACGGTGGGGACCGCATGAGGGCCAGAAGCCCATACGACCACATCTAGTGCCATAAACCCTCCCTTTGAGAAGTCATCGGAGCACGCCTCCAACTGCCCGAACCTCATAACCAACGACTCAATTCCTGACTCATCACATAGGATATATGACACTCCAACAAGGTGAACTCACACTCGACAAGCCCTTGGATCTGGCCCGTACCCATCTAGAGTGTCCAAGCCTTCAGCCTGAACAAGATCCGTTCCTCCACCGCTATAGTGATCATCTTAGTCCAAGGGGCTGCTGTAACGACCCGAGAATCCGATTACCGGGAAGGCCCGATAACCCGAGACTCGCACCGCCGCCCACGAGCCAGGAGGGCTCGGAAGGGCTAAAAGGAGTGTGGAGGCACAAAGAAATAGGAAATAAAGCAGGACAACCAACAACAACAAGCTGAAAGAAAGAACAGCAACAGCTACAACAGAGTCTAGTCCAACCGAAAGTACAGTCTAAAGCAGTAAAACGTACCACGTGCCAAGTGAACACTCGGCCCGGCAAGCTGGCAACAGAGAACCTCCGCTCCGCACCCTCGAACCACGAGGAAGAACCGCCACACCTGAAAAGCAGGGAATGAGTCTCCAAAACAGAGACTCAGCAGGGATCCCGCGGAACCCCAACCGGAAACAACGGCGGTAGCGGAAAGGAGAGCTACAACTACAGCAGGAACAGCAAACCGGTGGCCGGTCAAAAACTCGGCACTACAGCTACTCCTACTGCACCGGAAGGTACACCTCGGTCACGCAGACGAAGCTACCGAACCACACTAGTACCACCTACCGAAGCAAGAACACACGGCAACCACGCCGTAGAGGCCTGTCCCTCGGACACAGCCGACCTGGACACGCTGTCCAAGGTGCGACCCCGACCATCCGATCGCGGGTACCGCACAACAAGACCCAACCTCGGTAAAGCCACTAGCATTAGACCCTTGGCGCGAAAACCAACACACGCGCCACGGCGAAACAACCGAACTCAACGGTCAACACGACCGAAAACCCGAAGGTCGAAATCACGGAAACTGATAGTCTGTCACTCCGTACTCGACAGGAGTACCACCCACTAGAAGCACAGCCGGTAGCGTCCCCTGACGTCTTACACCGCACCGCAAGTGAACTGCCTGACGTGGTAGCTCCTACCCGAGGCACGAACACCGTACAAGTAACCACAAACAAGTGACTAGCTGGGGTCACGCCCGTCGACGTGGGTCCAACCGCCCCCAACCACGTGTGCACACACAGACCACGCGTCCCTGGTCTGGTCCTCTGACCGGTTTTCCCCTCAGCCGGACTCTGGCTGCAAGACGTGGGGCCCGACGGCAACCGGTCCACAAACCGCCTCTAAGGGTAAGCCCGTACACCACTCCCTGGTGCGACTAGCACACGCGTACTAGTAGGCTACGACTAGTGGAGGGTCACTGAAGGAGTAGACTCTCAAGTCAACGGAAAACAACGTCCGCATCCGACAAAGTACGGGGACCATCCCACGTACTAGCACCGTCGCACGATGACCACAGTCGGAGAAGAAACGGGACTCACAGTCCACAGCCGCGCACACACCCTGCGCGAGAGTCGAGAAAACCCAAGTGACGCTAAGTCACTGGGCTCTGGACAGTCCTCTAGACGCCCTACACCCAACGGTCCTTGAGTCACAAGACTCGGGGTCAAGACCGTTGCACGCAACAGCACAAGGCCGTCAATCTAGTCCAAGCTCTAGGTCTAAAACCACTGTAGCACGAATACCGAGGCAGCTCACGAGCCGCCGAAACCATTCCCTTGGGAAGGGAACTCACAGGACTAAGGCCACACACACGGCCCACGCGGAAAGCACAGAAGCACGATTCCCAAGGCAACTTGCACACCACCAAGCTGTGGCCCAACTCAAGGAAAAGAGGGAAGCCTCCAGCTCCAGACTGGACAACTGGGCTCGCAGCCCAAGGCCTCACACAGGACCCACTCGGGGATCGCTTTTCGGAGAAACCGATGACACACGTCAACGCACGGTGACACGAGTCGAGAACTCTACATCCGGGACTCCAACGTACCACGACACCTGGCCCCGACGACGTGCACAACATCCGTCAGGCCACAGGTCGGCACGTGGTTCGAGAACCACACACCCGGGACTCGAATCAGTCAAAACGGAAACACCGGGTTAGACTGGCACATGTGCGGTTCACCCTGGGCCGCTCAAGGGATGTGCGGCTAGGGCACAGCCGCTCAAAATACATGCGGTCAGGCAGGAGCCGCACAAGGCTCTAATCGGACTAACCCCAAATGGAGGATGGACGGTTAGGGCTGGACCGCCCAAGGGGATGTGCGGCCAAGGATCGTCCGCACAACCTAACCGACCTACTCCAGTGCCGGTCAAAACGGTTTTGACCAAACCGCACAACCCAACCGACACTAAACTGTTGACCAAGGGTCAACTGGGATATGCGGTCAGCTCCTGGCCGCACAAGCCCACGGAAGGACAGACGGCTGGGTACCAACCGTCCATGGGGGAGACATGCGGTTCTCACCTGGCCGCACATCAAATGTGCGGTCTATCGTGCGACCGCACAACCCCAAAACCAAGAGAAAATGAACGGGCCAAAGGCAACCGCCCTCGCGATGGACGGGCCCGGTTCGACCGCCCAACCATCACGGCGGGTAAACCCAGGGGGTCTCCCGATCGTAGCCTTTCCACGCCCCGTTCGTGCCGAAACGAAGGGGATACAACCACAACCACCCTGGCAATCACATGGACTCCGACCGGAGTCAAAACGACGCACGAATCGCGAGAAACGAGCGATTCTACCGAAGTTACCCAAAAAGGGTTACCGAGCTTCTCGGAGCTCTACCGGTCCAACGGGACCACCAATCGAGACGAAATCAGGGGGAAAAGAACGCTCTCGCCCCAAGGAATCCGTTGACAGTAACCGATCTGGAAACCGTCGCCGTTTCCCGACCGACCCTACGAAACCCACAAAACCACAGTTCGCTAGAACGGACCCAAACACAGCTGTTTCCGCGCCGAACGACGTGCAATGGCAGGGGAAACGAGCAGAACGCAGTGGTGTTCCGTCACCCTACCTCCACCGAAGAAACCGTGCGCCGAAGCGACTAATCCACGCCGAAAACCGCCCGGAACGCGAACGACGCCATCTCGGAATCCACCGAGGGATCGCGCCCGCCTCCGCCTCGATCCTCATCCATCCTTGCCCGCGCCTCGCCCGCGCCGTCCCCGCCTCGCCCGTACTCCGCCCCGTCGGCCGCCGGAGAGAGAGGGAGAGAGGAGAGAGCGTGAGAAGAGAGAGGGAGAGAAATGAGAAATGAGAGGGGAGAGAGAGAAAAGCTATTTATAGGGAAATCCGGAAAATCGGAAAAATCCAGAAAAATAGAAAATCACACCCTCGCGATCCTCGGAACGCACCGATCGCAACGGTACCACTCGCGCCCTGGTGAACGGCCCGGTTCACCCGCAACGAGGTTCCGAAGGGAAAGCCGAAACCCACGCCGGGAATCGGAAAAACACACGCGGAAAAAGCCGCGGAACGCCTCCGGGCCTCCGAAACGACTCCGGATCGCACCGATCCGAACACGAAAGATGTCCGAAACGAAATTTCAGACAAAACAGAGTTGGACAATCCGAGAAACCAGATCCGGAGCCCACGAAAAGGATCCGAAGAATCCGGGGCATTACAGCCCTCCCCCCTTAAAGGAATTTCGTCCTCGAAATTCAGGACCAAGCACGAAGTCCCAGGGGAAGAACACAGAATCACTGACACGCTGTCAGAGCCCCAGCACAGAAAACCTCGATTCTCACGAAAACACCGATCCTGAGGGACACAGCCAGACTTACGATCACAAGCAACACCTCGCTCCTCGCGCCGAGCACACAGGCCAACAGAGCAGGCATATACCAAAGGACACAGTCCGGCATCACCTCAGACAACGCGAGAATCCACCGTGGCGCCGCAGCCACGATCTCGCTCACCGAGGAAACACAACCCTCGACACGAGCAACAGCTACTGATCCACCCCAGGGTCAGCAGACAAAACACACATCAGCTTCACAACCAGCTGACAGGTCGCACACCCTCCTCAAGGGAGCAACCAACACAGAGCCTCCACCAGCTCAAGCAGCCAGCTCAACAGACCGCAACCAGCACATCGGCTCAACACCAAGAAACACCCCACACATGGCAAGCCGAAAGCCGGACACAACACCGTGCCAATTCTCGTCAGAAGACAAACTTCGACAAAGTCCAGATCCCATCCGGAAAGGCACATCGCAGAAACGACCATCAAAGGTCTCGCTGGCACACGGCTCTCGCCACGCTCGAGCCCCAACAACCAGCATCTTCTGTCTGTGAAAAGACCATCCACTGGTCGCCAAATACACGTCAACGGGAAACCTCCACCGGCCCAACAGGCACGATCCAATTCACAGCAGGCCATCCGCTGACTCACACATAGACCGATGCCACATCTCGAGCTACACTCCTCTCGGACTCCGCATCCGAGCTCGATCATCGCGCCAACTCGACCCTCTCGGGGAGCACGACGAAACCAAATGACAGAACATGGCGTCTTCAGTCATCACCTCACGGGACTCAGACTTATAGGGAACCACCCCATGCTAATCACCAAACCAGGGATAACCTTGCGACACCAACGTCCTATCAAGGACCACCAACCGACGCTAATCTCACAGAAGGCCTCCGCCCACAAGCGTCACTCATCCATCTGGTCTCATCACATCCTTCGATCAAACCAAGTGGACACCTGCCAATCCCGATTCCGCCCTCACCACAGAGCCACGGGACACCACCTGAATAGTGCTCGTGGGTCCCTAAGCAATAAACATCTCACCGTCACAATCCGACAAGACCGTAGAACCAACGGAAGCCCACAGCCTGCCAGAGACCACTTCTCCAAAAAACGATCTTATCCGAGGACACGACTGGGAACACAAGTCGGGCACCAAGCCGCCGACTCTGACCAACACGTCCTCGACCTCCGTCAGGCGACATCCTCAACAACCTTATCCAGGTCCGACACCGACGCCTGACACGGCTTCCATCACAGGAACATGGTACTCATGCGGCGTACTAACCAGCACATTCCCCAACACTCCACCCTGCCAGTGCCAACAACCACAAAACCTCGGGCAACGGCACGGCAACAACACGTTTCACACCAAGGAACCAATCCTCCGATGCTGAACGCGAACTCAGGAATCCACCCGTAGCAACCAACGCTACGATCCTGAACTAGTGGGTCACAAGCCCACCACGCTTCCGCTGCGTACTCAGATCCGCGCACACAGTCGAGAAAGCAAACACCGCCCAACCAGCACTCGTCCTTCCGGAACAGCGCCAGCACACCCTCACACGACAAGGGAATGGGCACAACTTCTCACAGACAACCACCTTGCCAAGACAAGGAGCACGTCTCGCACGGACTTCATGGCACACAAGGCCAACCAATCCGGGCACACAATGCAAGACGGCAAACCTTAACCCAACACAATCTCTCCAACCAAAGGGAGAACCAGCGCACTTCGACCAACGGAAGAACTCCACGCTCGACCTGACCTCGAACCTCGCGCACGCTGGAAACAGCACCATCCAGCACCAAGGAAAACCATCGCTTCCATCAGGTCAGCGCCTCCGACACACTCGACGAGTGTCACGTCGGACCACCATCACAGCATCTCTCGATGCACCACCGCTGCAATTCCTCGAACTGCAACACGGCATGCCAAGAGCCGCCACACGAGCCATAACCGACAACCGCCGATGCTCACCCTCGAGTCCCGAAACTCGCCGTGGAGCCTTCACATCTCAAGCCAACTCCAGGGCGAACACAACCCATCCACTGACAGAAGCACAGGAGCAAAGACTTAACGGGACATCTCTGCCAAATCCTGCCTCGAAATCAGCAGAACGATCAGGACCGACACGTCATTTCTGACGCAACAGAGCACGACAAAACATCAGGCTCGACGAAACAGCAACCCACCGAGAAGACATTCCGCTCACCGAGCACACTTCTCGATCAAAACACCTCAGGAGCTGGACAAACCTCAAGCTGGAGTGACCAAAAACCGACAGCAGCTCCCTCAGAGCACGCTCACGGCCACTTAACCAAGAACAGTCCGCACCAGCCACCTGACCACGCTGCAGGTTCCTCGAACGCAGCACCGCGAACTCACGCCTGCCAGCAACCTCTGCCCAACGCAGCACAACCAGGGCCACCACCGATGAGGGAGAAGGCTCTCGACCTCGATCCTTAGACCCCATGTTGGCACGAAAGCCGCGGGCAGCAACCACCTTCACAGCGCCGCACAGCGCACCCAAGCGAGAAACAAGGCGGGAAGCGAACACAAAACCCTAAGCCAGCTGCCGACTGTACTGGACCTTACGGACTCTGATCACTGCAATATCTCGAATTCCTATGTACGTCCACAACCACCGCTCTGATACCAGCTGTAACGACCCGAGAATCCGATTACCGGGAAGGCCCGATAACCCGAGACTCGCACCGCCGCCCACGAGCCAGGAGGGCTCGGAAGGGCTAAAAGGAGTGTGGAGGCACAAAGAAATAGGAAATAAAGCAGGACAACCAACAACAACAAGCTGAAAGAAAGAACAGCAACAGCTACAACAGAGTCCAGTCCAACCGAAAGTACAGTCTAAAGCAGTAAAACGTACCACGTGCCAAGTGAACACTCGGCCCGGCAAGCTGGCAACAGAGAACCTCCGCTCCGCACCCTCGAACCACGAGGAAGAACCGCCACACCTGAAAAGCAGGGAATGAGTCTCCAAAACAGAGACTCAGCAGGGATCCCGCGGAACCCCAACCGGAAACAACGGCGGTAGCGGAAAGGAGAGCTACAACTACAGCAGGAACAGCAAACCGGTGGCCGGTCAAAAACTCGGCACTACAGCTACTCCTACTGCACCGGAAGGTACACCTCGGTCACGCAGACGAAGCTACCGAACCACACTAGTACCACCTACCGAAGCAAGAACACACGGCAACCACGCCGTAGAGGCCTGTCCCTCGGACACAGCCGACCTGGACACGCTGTCCAAGGTGCGACCCCGACCATCCGATCGCGGGTACCGCACAACAAGACCCAACCTCGGTAAAGCCACTAGCATTAGACCCTTGGCGCGAAAACCAACACACGCGCCACGGCGAAACAACCGAACTCAACGGTCAACACGACCGAAAACCCGAAGGTCGAAATCACGGAAACTGATAGTCTGTCACTCCGTACTCGACAGGAGTACCACCCACTAGAAGCACAGCCGGTAGCGTCCCCTGACGTCTTACACCGCACCGCAAGTGAACTGCCTGACGTGGTAGCTCCTACCCGAGGCACGAACACCGTACAAGTAACCACAAACAAGTGACTAGCTGGGGTCACGCCCGTCGACGTGGGTCCAACCGCCCCCAACCACGTGTGCACACACAGACCACGCGTCCCTGGTCTGGTCCTCTGACCGGTTTTCCCCTCAGCCGGACTCTGGCTGCAAGACGTGGGGCCCGACGGCAACCGGTCCACAAACCGCCTCTAAGGGTAAGCCCGTACACCACTCCCTGGTGCGACTAGCACACGCGTACTAGTAGGCTACGACTAGTGGAGGGTCACTGAAGGAGTAGACTCTCAAGTCAACGGAAAACAACGTCCGCATCCGACAAAGTACGGGGACCATCCCACGTACTAGCACCGTCGCACGATGACCACAGTCGGAGAAGAAACGGGACTCACAGTCCACAGCCGCGCACACACCCTGCGCGAGAGTCGAGAAAACCCAAGTGACGCTAAGTCACTGGGCTCTGGACAGTCCTCTAGACGCCCTACACCCAACGGTCCTTGAGTCACAAGACTCGGGGTCAAGACCGTTGCACGCAACAGCACAAGGCCGTCAATCTAGTCCAAGCTCTAGGTCTAAAACCACTGTAGCACGAATACCGAGGCAGCTCACGAGCCGCCGAAACCATTCCCTTGGGAAGGGAACTCACAGGACTAAGGCCACACACACGGCCCACGCGGAAAGCACAGAAGCACGATTCCCAAGGCAACTTGCACACCACCAAGCTGTGGCCCAACTCAAGGAAAAGAGGGAAGCCTCCAGCTCCAGACTGGACAACTGGGCTCGCAGCCCAAGGCCTCACACAGGACCCACTCGGGGATCGCTTTTCGGAGAAACCGATGACACACGTCAACGCACGGTGACACGAGTCGAGAACTCTACATCCGGGACTCCAACGTACCACGACACCTGGCCCCGACGACGTGCACAACATCCGTCAGGCCACAGGTCGGCACGTGGTTCGAGAACCACACACCCGGGACTCGAATCAGTCAAAACGGAAACACCGGGTTAGACTGGCACATGTGCGGTTCACCCTGGGCCGCTCAAGGGATGTGCGGCTAGGGCACAGCCGCTCAAAATACATGCGGTCAGGCAGGAGCCGCACAAGGCTCTAATCGGACTAACCCCAAATGGAGGATGGACGGTTAGGGCTGGACCGCCCAAGGGGATGTGCGGCCAAGGATCGTCCGCACAACCTAACCGACCTACTCCAGTGCCGGTCAAAACGGTTTTGACCAAACCGCACAACCCAACCGACACTAAACTGTTGACCAAGGGTCAACTGGGATATGCGGTCAGCTCCTGGCCGCACAAGCCCACGGAAGGACAGACGGCTGGGTACCAACCGTCCATGGGGGAGACATGCGGTTCTCACCTGGCCGCACATCAAATGTGCGGTCTATCGTGCGACCGCACAACCCCAAAACCAAGAGAAAATGAACGGGCCAAAGGCAACCGCCCTCGCGATGGACGGGCCCGGTTCGACCGCCCAACCATCACGGCGGGTAAACCCAGGGGGTCTCCCGATCGTAGCCTTTCCACGCCCCGTTCGTGCCGAAACGAAGGGGATACAACCACAACCACCCTGGCAATCACATGGACTCCGACCGGAGTCAAAACGACGCACGAATCGCGAGAAACGAGCGATTCTACCGAAGTTACCCAAAAAGGGTTACCGAGCTTCTCGGAGCTCTACCGGTCCAACGGGACCACCAATCGAGACGAAATCAGGGGGAAAAGAACGCTCTCGCCCCAAGGAATCCGTTGACAGTAACCGATCTGGAAACCGTCGCCGTTTCCCGACCGACCCTACGAAACCCACAAAACCACAGTTCGCTAGAACGGACCCAAACACAGCTGTTTCCGCGCCGAACGACGTGCAATGGCAGGGGAAACGAGCAGAACGCAGTGGTGTTCCGTCACCCTACCTCCACCGAAGAAACCGTGCGCCGAAGCGACTAATCCACGCCGAAAACCGCCCGGAACGCGAACGACGCCATCTCGGAATCCACCGAGGGATCGCGCCCGCCTCCGCCTCGATCCTCATCCATCCTTGCCCGCGCCTCGCCCGCGCCGTCCCCGCCTCGCCCGTACTCCGCCCCGTCGGCCGCCGGAGAGAGAGGGAGAGAGGAGAGAGCGTGAGAAGAGAGAGGGAGAGAAATGAGAAATGAGAGGGGAGAGAGAGAAAAGCTATTTATAGGGAAATCCGGAAAATCGGAAAAATCCAGAAAAATAGAAAATCACACCCTCGCGATCCTCGGAACGCACCGATCGCAACGGTACCACTCGCGCCCTGGTGAACGGCCCGGTTCACCCGCAACGAGGTTCCGAAGGGAAAGCCGAAACCCACGCCGGGAATCGGAAAAACACACGCGGAAAAAGCCGCGGAACGCCTCCGGGCCTCCGAAACGACTCCGGATCGCACCGATCCGAACACGAAAGATGTCCGAAACGAAATTTCAGACAAAACAGAGTTGGACAATCCGAGAAACCAGATCCGGAGCCCACGAAAAGGATCCGAAGAATCCGGGGCATTACAGCTGCTTCCTGCTCACTCTTAACCAATCTTGATCACGTCCCAACCATCCCCCCGATTCAACCCCCCCTTCAAAAATAGCCTCGCTCGGCTCACATCCGCGACCCCTTCCACCACCTCCACCTTGAGGCATTACTTCGCCAAGCACAATTAACCACTCCTACACATTCTCCGGTGACAAAGCATCTGCCTCCAGGCAGGCTTTGCTACCCGCACCTCACAGAGCATTTACAACTCACCTTCCGGAATGAACAAAACCCTCTTTGCTCACATCCGATGAAGGAGACCCTCTCTCCACACTTGAAATAGACGACCCTCGCCTTCTTCAGCGAGCTTCCTAGTGCAAGACTACTGGGTTGCTCCTGGAGATGCCGCCGGTGGCGACCTGATGACCCCCCTCCGCCTGCCATACCTTTTCCGGAGCTTCTCGATCTAGAAAAGGTTAGAAAGAGAGAGTCCATGTCCCGCTAGTGAAGACATTTTTTCTCTTTCCTTTACATCTTTCCAACTATTGAAATTTGAAGAGCAACTTGGATAAAGTCAATGTAGCATACAGTTCAGACCGATAGTGTATACCAACTACACTGCAACTCTGAACTATATCTTGCACAATCCTAGGATTACTGTGCAAACAACTGCATCCTATGGATGCATGGATGTACAGTAAAGATGGCCACCATTGTTGAGGACTTACGATCCACAAAGTATGGTTCATGGGGTTACAGGATGTGACAACGAGGCAATTAAAATCCTTCTAGAATCCAATTAACTTTGGTAGATAAGCTCGATCAGCTAAGTAGAGCCATGATAAAGATTACAGTGTTGGTAAGTTCACCTACAAAGAATTCAAGAAAAAATGTCATAGAAGACTAAGTGTTTTAGAAGAAGTTTGATTAGTTAAGTTGCGCTTGGGAAGTGTATTGGACTTTGGTTTAGTAAAGAGAGAAAAAGCTCCTCTAGAGGAGCTTTTTAATTTGGAGCTTTTGAAAAGTGGAAAATTTTCTTATTATCTCTCTCTAAAACTTAAAAGTTTGCATTTGGAAAGCTTGATGTGACTTTGGTGTATTTGTTTTGACTTTTGGGGGTGAAACTTTCAAGGTCAAAAAGTCAAAGCCAATACAATTCGCAATCGTAACTTTAGCAAAAAATCTTTTGATTATTAGCTCAAAATAGGATATTACGAATTTCCCAAAGTCACCGAAGCAACCTATATTTCAGCATTTCATGCTACATAAATTTGACCATCCCAAAACCCTGAATTTGCAGGAATTTCATGACACTGCCCCCTTTTCCTCCAAAATTTATTTCGGGTCACACAATCAGATGTACATATCATGTTACATCAATATAAACATTTGTACAAGACATTATAATATTATTTGAATAGTCAGTACACATATAGGATATTTGCTTATTCATTAATTGCATGAAAAAACCAAATTAAAAGATTTGAGGTATATAGTACCTGGTATAAAAAATTTCTGCATATTCATCTAGGAGTTGAGGCGTCAGCCAACATAAGCAAATGTGAAGATAACACCATGCAATAAATCTTGATAATCTAGGTAGAGGCAAATAAAACATTCCGGAGATAAATTAATCTCCATAAATTTCTAGGGGGTAGCAGCTTTATGGACACTTCCAAACAACATGATTATTTTCAGGATTCTAGGATTGTTTGGGAAGAAACATAGCCAGGATTATTTTTGACCTGAACATCATGATCTAGAAAAACAATTATAATCAAATTAAGAGAATAAAATCTCACTGAAGTGACTGCAGGTGAACTAAAAAGGTAGCAGTAAACAAAGATAGGTAGACAACTATCAACACCCAAACTGAGAACTAGTAACGTAAACATGGAAGACTTGGCAAAAATTAATGGGGGTCCACATTCATGACCTATTTATACTAAGTACTATATCGAAGTTCCATTTCTTTTTCTACAAATATATGTGTGACATGTTATACAACTTTTGTTGAATTTCTACCTATGACCATGCAAGCAATTTACCTAGTTAAAGTGTGCCACAACCATCTTTTTACATAGTACATGTGCATATGCACATAATTACAAGTATACCCCAAATAGAAACAGTTTTTATGTTCAACTTCCTTTAAATCCTGAGCACACAAGCAAAATAAAGTTTTCTTCAGGATAAATTATCAATTGAGATGATAAAATTTCAGAAATCTCTACAGACTAAATTACAGGATAGTCAGCTAATTATGAAGTCACCCATGCCTCTTTTCCTGTATATATAGTGTGTCCAATAAACACTTGTACACAACAGTGGTTTGTTTTTTGCTGTACATTTTCGAATTTACTATTTCCCTGGCTGATTCAGTGGATTCCCTGATTACCAATGAATTGTAGAAAGTCTTGTAGGTTTTGTTTAGCTTAAATGAAATTTTACACGGAATCTTGGCCTTTTAAACTTTAATAATGATTTTTTTCTATAAAGTGAAGCCAGAACCCAATAGAATTAGTTCTAGAAATTTCCCCTAGCAGTCTTTCTCCACCTCCTTTATCCTCACCCTCCCAACTCCTCTTCTGATCCCCATGTCAAGACACTGATGCATGCTGTTTGGATAGGCAAGAGCCAGCTGGAGGGAGAAGATCGAAGACTGCACACCTGACCGATTAAAATTCCAAAAAAAAAAATCATAAACACTTACTTTAAGTAGAGAAGGCAAGGTGGAGGAAAAAGAGTAATGTGCAGCTGACTCGTTATGTATAATGAAATTTTATCAAAGCTTAGCTTTTAAGACTTCTACCTCGACAAAAACTGTTAATTCCTTTTGTTACCATGCATGTTCCTATACGAGGCATGCATGATCAGTTTTCTGGATTATCTATAGAGTCATTTAGCCAAATATTAAAGCCTAGCATGTAGATGATCGTTATGAAATATGATATTACTAGCTCAATGTGCAATTCTACTAAACAACATGATCACTCTGTCGCAAAAAGATAAACCATAAAGAGTACTACTAGATTAATGGAATCTAATGTAAAGACTTATTTATAGCTATCAAATATTGGATAGTCATGGTGAAAGTGCGACCTCCTCTTTGGCAAATGAGGCTTGAAATGTTTCTAGTGACACAGCGGTGGACAAAACTTCTTGTGGTGAGATAACCTGAAGTACAAGATGATGGTTTGTCTCACTCTTTAAAGCTCAGATGCACAAATCAGTTATATTCTAATATTTCAAACAAATCAATAAACAGAACAACGTGAATAATGAACAAATGTATGTGGTCAAAAGCTGAATGAAACAATATATAATTACTTTTGCTCACATTAGAAATTTATGCTTTTGTTTCTAGATCCACACAGTTCAGTCTTTTCCGTAAACATTCCATCAAGCTTCCACAACCAGATTCTAACCCATTGTACACTTGGAGAGAGAGAGCATTATGTGAACTGGCTGAGGTAAAGATTATGTTTTTTTTGGTCCCTTTCCCTTCACCGCTCATAGAATGTTTGTGCTTCAGTGCCTGCTGGACCACAGGAATAGTTTCAGATCTGATGTACCAGTTATGTATAATAGCACCATGTCCATCCTTCACCCAAAACATTTTTATTGTGAAATATCCTTCTTCACTCGAGAGGTTTCTGGTGTGAGATTGTGAATTAAATCACGACCTTCTTGAGATCCTCCCCACATTTTCATTCACTATACTTGTGAATCCTCCGAACCCTGTAGAAGTGTTGGCATAACGCCTACTTAGATGAGATCTCCATAATATCATAAATTATGTCTCCCTAATAGCTGTCCAAGTTACATGCTCAAGGATCAAACAATTTTGGAAGGAAGATAGTGAATACATAATTGGAATTGGGAGGGTGGAATTAGAATTATGAAGAGCCAAGAGGAAACTGGATTACTCTTTTAACCACATAACAACATGGAATCATATGTTCCCTAAGGCATTGACACACAAGCGCTTAGATTGAGATGAACAATTAAGTGGGAACACGAGTCAAAACATGAAAGATATGAAGAAACTTGTAAAAAGAAAAGGTGTAAAGGGTTTGCCTATTATGTGGGGGGAACGAAATGGAGAGATAGTCATGGAGGTCGGCCGATCGATCGGCCACCTTTTGTAAACAGTATTCATTGATGCTCCTAGGGATGAATAAACAATTTGACAATTGTATATGAGTTCACTGCCAACAGGGTGTGTTTTCTTTTTCAAAAAAATCTGGTGATGGAATAAATAGTCCTTACTATAAATATTTATTTCTTGTACAATATAATCCACTTCCAATATGACCACCAACGGCATTGCACGGATGCTGCCCCTTCCATGGCCGTTGCCTCCTGTGCTGCTGTAGCGGTGGTCTGTGAGCCTCTGGCCATTTTGCCTGCTGGTGCCCCTTCTCCGGTTGGCCTGGCCGCTCATGGCAGCCTTGACGATGCATGTTGTGTGGTGCTCGACTCCGCTCAGCTGTCTATGACGGAGCGCAGACCGCATGACGGAGCCCAGCCTCTCTTTGTTGGTGCTCCTGGCCCTATTGGGGGAGCTCCTGTTGACGCTGGTTCTCCTTTGGTCGCTAATATCCGTTGCCCGGGAGGGGCCCCCGTGTCCGTTGACGCTGGTTCTCCTCTGGTCGCTGATATCCGTTGCCCTGGAGGGGTCCCCGTGTCCGTTGACGCTGGTTCTCCTCTGGCCTGTGTGGAGGACTCTGCAGCCCACGCGTCTCAATTTCATCCTACTGCCCCTCCGATACCGGTGGTGGTCCAGGGACCCCCCCCTCCCTCGTCCTCCCCAGCCGTTGGTGACAAGGGGACTGGGACCCTCGCCGTGTCCGCCGTCGTCTCTGACTCTCTCCCTCCTGCTGGCGGCTCTCCTGCGCTCACCTTCGAAATTCTGCTACCCTGCTCCGCTCTGTCGGTCTCTGCCCTTCATGGCAAGGCCCGTCTACATGTCGGTCCCCCTGCTGGTGGATTGAACCCTGCGGCGGCTTCTTGGTCCCCGGGGGAGAGCTCACCCAGCCCGGCGGCCTCCAATGACGGTGTCAAAGCATCTCCCCCTGCTGCCACTGCTTCCCCCCGCCTCTCCTTTGCTCAAGTCCTGAAAAAGAAGATCAACCGGAATCTGCCCGGTCCGTTAGCCGCTCCTCCTTCGGCTCCCGCCCCTGTGCTTCCTCCTCCGTCTCCTGATCATGGCCTCTAGTTTCCTCAGATCTTTCAGGTGCTCATCGTCCCCGGACTCGAGCCTACGGAGAGGTTCCCCGACCTCGTGGCTGCCCATGCGCGCTTCGTGGGCACCGACACGGATCGCTCGCGGACGACTTCGAGGACGGATGGCGGTGTCCCCAGGCGGCCCCACCGGCGCTCTAACTCTACATCCTCTTCGCGAGATCGTGACTTCTGATGGTCATTTACCACTTCTATGTTGTCTCTGAGTTTTCTTCCATCTTATTGTATGTGGCCCCTTATTGCCCCGCTTGTCATCCTTGACAGGGTGTTGCCCCTCCCCCGGACCTTACTCGTCCCTTGTATCCCCCCATATTATGTTCCTTTCTTTATACTCTTCTTAATGAAAAATCACTTTTCTGGTGGCCGGGGTGACACGTCATGTCCCTTCCGCAATGAAGGGATGAACGGACTCCCTCGTTTTCCACCTTGCAAGTATTACCTTTCAGTTAAAAAAAAAAGAGACACATCAGAGCAAAAACGACATTAATTAAGCCCTTTCGAGGAAAAAAATAACATTAGATGAGGTCTTCTTGCTATTTTGCAGTAGATAAAAATTCTTTGCTCCTAATCTAAGGAAATGGTAAGGCAACGACACTGATGGGACATACAGAAATAAAAACCAAAACATTTTATAAACATTATGTCACAGAGATTGTAAGTCCTCACGATCCGATGCGTGTGAAATCAAAATAAACATCATAATTAAGCTGCGTACTCCTACACTAAATTGGGCATGGGTATAGGCATAATCCCATTTCATGCTTATACATCGGGTCCTAATATCAGTTCAGCACACATTCATCGTACTAACATTAGCCGCAGGACAGCGACTAAACATTAGCAGATGAGCGAGATGCGGTTCACACCATCCTGATCATGTGAAACTGAACATGAAACATGAGCAAACGGGATCCCCAAATGAGGTAACATGCATTAGAGTTGCAGGTGCCCTTTCTTTCACAACATAAAGCATATGCTAAACAAGGGATACCAACTCCACCCATGTCGAATGTCAGGATTCTTGTTCTCAGGAAACTGAGACAAGCAAAATGTTTGGGTTCCTTCTTCGATGAAATCCAAAATGACCAAAATGTCCACATCTTCTCCTCACACTCATGAGCGCATGTGAAAAGAATCTTAACTTACCAAAGAATGGCTAAATCCAAGACAACTGCATCAATCCATCGACTAATATAACTTCAGCTAGACTTTACATTAAATTGCCGAAACTATATGTACGGTAGAATATGCCAGGTGCAATATATATATATATATATAACAGTTGGCCATGGAAAGGGAAAACTAGAAAGTAACTCGAGACAGGCTGATAGAAAATTAAGGCAGAAAGCAAAGGAAAATGTTCAAGAAGTTGGGATTGCACATCTCCCCGTCGATAAGATTTTGAAAGGCAGCAAATAGCTAGCAAAAAGAAAAAGCCCACGACATGGCCAATCAGATGAAAGAGATAAACGATGCCTTCCTTAGAGGCAAGGTTAAGGGGCAAAGATATATCGCTTCATGAAACGATGCCCTCGTTTGAAAATAGGTAATGAGAAAGGTGAAGCTGATTAATTAAGGGAGAAGTTTCAGGAAACCAGATCTGTTACCTTGCGCTCAACTGCATTAATGTCATTCCTTCATGGCGAAATGTATCCAAGGTGGGTTGAAGTAGCAGGCGACATGGAGGGCATTGCCAACGACCATGCTAATTAATTAGGAGCTGCAGAAAAATGGATACAAGAAGAAAGAGTTTCCCATAATAAGCAATGAGTCATGAGCAGAAGCATCCGAGAGCATCCTCCCGATAAGGTTCTTTGCCTCCACATCCCTCCCCTAACAAACGCCACAAACCCGTGAGCACCCATGAGCATAGAAAGCAAGAGAAAGGCCCGAAGAGATGGGCAGTACTTGATGCTTCGACGTGAGATCACCGGAGAAACAAGGAGAAGAACCCATTGATGCCCACACCGATGACGATCTGTAGATCAAAGTACGGCGGGGTGGAGAAGGCGAAGAAGGTTTTTGCGGGGGCAAAGGTGCTTAATTACCGTCTTAAGGACGCCGCCCGGGGCAGCTCAATCCGCTCCCTTTGTGTGCTTTGACGCCGCGAATAAACTACGCAATGGATGGGTTCCTGCCGGGTTCCCTCGGGGCAAAAGAACAGGAGAGAGCTGCCAACAATGGCATGAAGCAGAAAATTACATAATATTATAAGAGAGAGAGAGAGAAGAGAACATAGAGCAACTACAGCATCATGCACGGTTCCTCTGTACGATAGCCGAGGGGGGAAAGGAGAGGAGTACTAAAGTATCCTTTACCTCGGAAAAACGTACATCCACGAATCCCCCTCCCTCAAACCGAGCCATGGTGGAGTGACTAGACGTCTCGACAAGTGACACACACAACGCATCCCGGAAAAAGAGAGAGAGAGATGCTCGCATAACCTCTTTATAAGTGCGCCTGAGTAGATCAGTGCGTGGGCCGCCGATAAGGGCGAGGGAACTCGAGAGATCGAGACAGAGAGATTGAGATGGATAGATCAGGAAGGCCTGCAAAATTAAAGTCAAGTCTCTTTCCAACGCCATGGCTGCCTTCTGTGCAGGTACCGAGACGGGGAGGGGGGGTGGACTGGGGGCCGCAGCGCGCGTCAGGGACAACGGGAGATGACAGAAAGAGAAGTGAGCACGCGCCGCGCGTCGGCATACCCTTAATGCATTCGCCGGCGTGTGCTCACTCTCTTCTGTCAGCACCCCTACACATCACCCACCGCCACCCACCCCCGCCGGGCCGAATCGGGGTCCTTCCAGAGGAGGAGGCGCGCTATGAAGGAGACCAGAATCTCACCAGAGAAGGAGGCAGGACGAGGCACGCGCAGAGACCTAGGGCAGAGAGGTGGCGTGGGAAGAGAGAGAGAGAGAGAGGGGGGGGGCAAGGTGTCTTGGCCGCGGGGAAGGCTGCAAAAAGTCCATTCTTTCCTTCTCTCTCTTTCCTTCCTCTTTCGGAAACCACCGAAGGAGAGAGATTAGTGGACGAGAGGCATAAAAAGGGAAGGACCACCAGATAACTCCACCGGGGGAAGGGGGTCTGAGGCGCCGGACTTTTACGCCAGTCTGCCACATCTGGGTCGTATCACTGCTCTCTGAATCTAGGGTTTCCATGGTCTCCCCCACTCACCCATAAACGCCAGTCCGTCCTCTTCACTCTTTTCCGCGGTCCCCCTCATGATACCCGGCCTCTCTCTTTCCCTATCATCTCATTCCATCTATTATTATTTTTGGTAATTTAGAATATAATATAGTTAGGCTGAGTTTGGTATTAATTTTTCAAATAAATTCCGATCGTCAGACAGTTTATGAAAATATGGGAGAGAAATGCATTTAATGTACTTTTTTAAAATCTAATGTTCAAAATCTCCTCCTTATATTAGAGAGAGAGAGAGAGTCACAAAAGTACACATTTTTTATCACCACCAAAAGTCCATTTTAAGTTTTTTTTAAAAAAAATAAGTGGACTCTCAATGATTAAATATAGTCTACATGCTTCCACAATCCTCACATCAAAATCCTTTTATTCTCATTCATATTATCAAATGCACCTTGAGATTCAGCCTGGACACTTGACATCTTGAGTGGCGACCCACGGGTCGGGTCGGTCGGGTTGGATTTATAGAAAAAGACACATTATATATAAAATATAATATAATATAATATTAAAATAATGAGCCGACTCGGTGGCGACCCACGGCCCGGCCGACCCGGTCCCGACTTGGGTCGGGTCGGGTCGGGTCGTGCGGGTCGGGACGACCCGCACCGGGTCGATAAATCATGCTCCCAATACATAAATCTAACCCTGAATAACCTGTATATATTTATGTACTCAATATCCTAGTTATCTGTTGGGGAGGAACTGGCTAATTAAGGTGGTACTTTTAGAAAAAAATCATGGTAACATATAAGATAGGTGACATATCTGAGAATCAGAGTTTGTATGATCATCCCCTCTGTACTGAGAGGATTCGAACTTCTAAAATTTGTAAGCGAAATTAACTGTCAAAAAAAAAATTATGCCCGAGAGATCATTGGGGGGCCTCTCTGATCAACTCTGTACCCCTGTAGGGAAATATAATTCTAAGGTCCCTTGTGTAGGCCTGCCAGGAGGCGGCCCTTCTTAATGAGAACCATCGGCCCATGCTGTTGTGAAAGAGAGCAACCTTGTCCCAGCCATGTTCATCTGGTTTCCGATCTCATCACATGGTAATCTTAGTTATATTAGTTTATCTTAGTGTGTAGATTTGTTGTCGAGTAATGCATTGCAATTAGTTTTACTTAATATACATGTTAATCCAATTACCTAATGTTGAAAAATATCTAATTATCTATCGCTTAAGATATACATTAATAAAGACGGTATATTTATCTGTAAGAAGTGATATTTGTGTTATCAACTATTGTTGACTGTATAATTACCATTATCATAAATGAGGTCTTTTCTTTTCCATAAATTAATACGATGTTGGCCTCATCCTGAATATATTTATTTATATATATATATAAAGATAAAATGATAATTACGAGATGTTTCATTTTAGGGTTCGAAAAATATAGAAAAGCCTTCCCAAGAATTTTTCCAAAAATTATTCCTTTCTTAAGGCTACATGTTTAAGTGGGCGAATGTGGATTTACTTGGATCGATCTGAAAAATCAAGTTGAGCTGAACCTGCACTTGTTTGACTTGGGTTGGGTAATTCGATCAGCTATTTGTACTTTCAACTCGACGTTTCTTGACGTGGAGTTGGACTGGGCTTTTCAGCCGGTCAACCGCACTCTATGTAAACTGGGCTTAACCTATGAAAGATGTATGATACATGAGGATAGTGTTAACATTTTAAGATAAAACCATTCCTATCATGGTCAGCTTCGAATTGATCATAGCATATATATATATATATATATATGTGTGTGTGTGTGTGTGTGTGTGTGTGTGTGTGTGTGTGTGTGTGTGTTTGGGCCAGGGTCATGTCTGATTGTGGAAAGTTAAACAGATGGGTAAGCTCAAATTAGTCATATATAACTAGCTAGGGATAACAAACAGCTTGGGAATCTAATAATATACATAGTGGACCGAGCCCAACCTCCACCAATCTCACCCCAATTGTACCCTAGATATATATACATCGTAAGGGGGTGTAATTAAGAATGTCATTATTTATCATTAATCAATGGAGAGTGTGTTGGAGTTGGGAGGGGAATTAATTAATTAAGGAGTCGTCGGCGGGGCGTTGGGGTGCCCGTCAGGCAAACAAGGAGTGGGTGTGTCTCGGTGTTTGCTAGTGTTAATTAACACTTACATTAGTAATTAATTAAGGGGGTGCAGCCTTGCTGTGCTCTGAAAGAGGGGACTCCAGGGAAGACCGTGCCAGGCGCCATTACTTCTGCCCGTAGTTAATTGATTGATAATTACAGCCCACGAGCCATTCAATTAGTTAAGAAGAGAAGACCCCAGCTCGCCGCCACCTGGACATGTACATACCGGTCCCCAAAAAGGGGGTCCTGTCTGGGGCATCGGGGGCTGCTCGTTGTCGACGGTTGATTGGTTGATTTGCAGTGTGGGTTGGGTCATCTCGGCATTTATGACTTCATAAGGGAGATTGAGAGATCTGTTTCAGTACCTTCCACACACACACACACTTGCAGGGCTGCGGCCAATGATAAGGTGAGGTCCTCGCCAGTTCTGGGCCGGTGCCCGCGTCCCTGGGCCCAGTTTACGGACTACGACCCGCGATGCTGCCGCGTCAGGGACAGAGACGGTGGTATGCATGTGTTTGCCAACCCGCGAATATGTTTCGACTCAAAATCGATCTGATCTAGTACGAGTCGGTATGACTCGTGCGGTCAACTCGGCTGAGTCTCATATTTGACGTCTTTATTATTATTTTTTTGTAAAACTATTTTTTTATTTGCCCTATATTTCAACTTATAGAATTACTATTTCATCGATCTAAATTACGCACGAATTACTTAGTCTAGTTTTTTTTAATTTTAACTAATTTTTAAATATTATATCATTATTAAATAATCAATAAATTAATAAACTCAAAAATATGATTTGATGCTCTTCATCCTTGAAATGTAAGATTTATGAATGTTATTATATCATTATATGATTATTATATTTTTTAATTATTCTAAAAATAGTAAAATAATTTTTAAATGCTACATGAATATTTAAATAATTCGTAGCAACTCGATGTTATATAACAAACTCGTGACTCAGAGCCCTCTGGATATTATACATCACACCGAGTAGATAAAATATGACAAAGCATGCGTGAATGGTGCAACGTTACCTCCCACCTTATCTTGAGCAGGTCATGAATATGATGAACTATATATAGTGGTCACTATATCTGCCGCCCAACATTAACGTGATTTTGGGCGTCAAAGTAAGCCTTCAATGCCAACACCTCCTCAAGTTCTCTCTCTCTCTCTCTCTGTCACTGCTTCTCTCTCTCTCTCTCTCTCTCTCTCTCCAATTGGCTAGCTACTCTTGCCACTGATGGAGGGTGCCTCTAACACATCGATCCCCTTTAATTGTCAACTGGGATACAATGGGATGTTGATCAATGGCAGAGCCCATCATCAAAAGAGTGTGTCAGAGTGGGTAATTAGGTTTAAGTTTGGATAGGATGTGTAGAGAGAGGAGGGAGAGAGAGGAGATCGAGATGCATGCCTCCAGCATGCATTCATCCACATGGCAGATATACGGTGTATATATATATATATATATATATAGCTAGGAGACATCAGAGTTGATATTCTAGCTAGTCAAATCGCAAACATATAGCTAGCTAGCAGGGTAATTCCCATTTACCCGTTCTATATATATATATTAATTCTGGTCCTCAGTGCTCTCAGTACACTTCTCCGGAAAAATGGTGTAACCTTCCTCTGTGAGGCCATATTAATTAATTGTCTCCGTAACTCTTTCTCGTGCAGTTTGACTTGATCCACACGCTTCTCGCCCCCATTAATTATGATGCTCGTCTTAATCAGTACCGTCAAGATTCCGAAAGGTCGAAGGGATCGATAAATTAGTGAAAACTTCGTTACTGGGAGAGGAGAGGCCACAATTACAAATTGTTATGGTGGTTAAGATGCCGTGAGAGAAGTCTCATGCATGCATGGATTGAGGGGACAAAAATTTTCATGAACTGAGGTCTCCCCTGGCAATAATTTATAGTCTGGAGAAGAGATGATTCCTCTCTCTCTCTCTCTCTCTCTCTCTCTCTCTCTCTCTTCTCTCACACACACACACACTGCCTTTCTTCTTCGTGGGAGGAATAACAAGAGGGAGGGGCAGCGCATGCAGCGCAGGGTGGCAGTGGAACTAGATGTGATGACAGAGAAAGAAAGATATATATATATATATATATATATATATATATATATGCCCCGCCATGCAAGAACGCATCAGCTGGATCAGTCGTTGGGACTACATATGACACTGTATTTTTTTTTCTTGTCGTCTAGGGCACGATACTTTTATTCACATGAAAGCTTTATAGATCTCATTGTTATTATATGTAGGTAACCAGCTAATAATTAACTAACTAAGTGCCCGTAGATCAGATTAATTAGAGGTCATGCATGTGGATCAGTGGATGGAATCACGGAAGCCACTAGAGGATCGATCGACAACTCCTCCTACAGATTGGATCTTCTTGTCGATGAGGACTAGCTAGCTAGGTAGCTAGATCGAAGAATCGAATTATATATGTCCAACCCCTCCATCCATCCCACGTTATGACGACTCGATCTCCTCGCATGAGAGTGTCTGAAACTTCCTAATTAACTCTTCTACACAGAATTAAAATAGGATTCTTTTTTTACATATATATGTATATATATATGTACTCTTTTTAAATTATCAATTGCATAATTAAAGATCTGTCCTGCATTTGAGTTTATACCTAATATACCCTTGTTAAATGAATATATATATATATATATATATATATATATATATATATATATAGCCATGGAGAACTCTGTCCCGACAGACAGACGGTTAATTAGGACAAAGTTCTCCATGATAATATACTCACTACTTAACAATTAGTGTATACAAAAGCAAATGTAAATCTAACAACAACAACCGGGTGTTGTAGTGACTTCGGTATATTAATTTGTCTAATAAAGTTGTACAAGCAAATGTAGATGCAGAATAATTTTTAGTGTAATTAATAATTTAAGAGGGATATGTATACGAAAGAAATCTTTCATTTAACGGGGGTTTCGCAAAAGCCTGGAACATTATAAGCTACCATGATATATAGACTCTTATAGTGAGGTTATATACAGGGTTTGTCATCTTGATCGACCTGTCCATCTCGATCACTGCCCGAGACGGGTCGGGTCGATGCTGTCTCACTCCGTCTCGATTTCTCTCGTAAAATATTAAAATAATATATATATAATATATAAAATAATATAAAAAAATAAAAAACTCTTTATATATATAATATAAGTAAAATAAAATATTAAATTAATGAAACGTCTCGGTCAAAGACTCACGACCCATACATCCCGCCCACCACTTGAGTCGGGTCGGGACGTGTGGGTCAAGACGTCTTGAAACCGAGGCGTCAAACCCTGATTATATATATGTGTAATATTGTTGTCCAACACTAACATATATACCAGCAAACATATATAAATGCAAGATAGATTTTTAAGTAAATACAACTTCAATAGTGATACATATATATACATATAATCGATTAAAATCGATTAAAATAATTTTGTACAAATATTTTCTTAAAAATTTTGTAACTTGGCACATCAAAAGAAGAGTTGTGTTCCCAGACTAGCTCCTCATGCACGCAGAATTCATCTCACAGGCTGTTTGCAGCGGCGCTCCTAGATTATCACGGGATTCTTAAAGGCCTAACTTTTAGACAAATTCAATGATCCACCCATGTACTGCATGTTCCTGGGATATATAAATAATATGGCAAAGTTCGCCGAGTCAGTGATTCGTGTCGGATCGAGATCATCTTGATCTGATACGATACGTGACTCAGGTCGACTCGGTCTGTCTCACTTCATCCCAACCGTCATTTCTTCTCCCGCTAGATCCGACACCCTTCCACTCTGACAACTTTTTCTTCTCCCGCTTGATCCGGCGCCTTTCCACTATGACAACTTTTTCTTCTCCCACCCGAACATCCCCCCCCCCACCCCAACAGCCTATTCCGGCACCCCCGTCCCACCCCCGGCAGCCCCCCACTGCGGCTGGCAACGCCTCTCCCGGCCGGATCCTCGCCGTCACCACCGGACCTTGTCTTTTATCGCCGGATCCTTTTCGTCACCACCGGATCCTCACCGCCATCATCGGATCCTCGTCGAAATATACTTAGAATGTCACAGAGAATGATAGAGAGATAGGGAGAAACAACTCGGTCTAAGTCGATTGGATCGCATCTCGATTTCTTATACATCCGGTACAACACGTCCGACTGCAGAGAACTGACTCGGCGAACCATGCAAGAGAGCAAAGGAACCAGGGGTTCAATAAAAAAATTTAATTGGTGGGCGGGTTACAGAACCTTTCAACTATTGAGATCTGACCAGACTTCCATCGACACGCCGTCTCTCATATATAGAAATCACATTGAAAGATAGAAATCACGGTGAAAGACTGGAAGATGAGGTGGGACTTTTACTAGAGAACAAAAAACATATGCAATGATGTAAACTATTAAAATAACAGCTAGGAGAGATTAGGACTATCTGAAAGATGTGGTGCTTACTCTCCCTAAGTCGGACTGAGGCGGTGAACCATGTAACAAAGTATGCTCCAGCAGAGCTTGGGGTTCAATAAAAAATTTTAATTGGTGGGCGGGTTGCAGAACCTTTCAACTATTGAGATCTGACCAGACGTCCATTGCAACGCCGTCTCTCACGTATAGAAATCACATTGAAAGACTGGAAGATGAGGTGGGACTTTTACTAGAGAACAAAAAACATATGCAATGATGCAAACTAATAAAATAACAGCTAGGAGAGACTAGGACTACCTGGAAGATATGTGGTGCTTACTCTCCCCAAGCCGATCACACTGGAATTAATTAAGGCCGTAGTGTCCAAATCCATTTGCATTGAAACCGGGGACCAAAATCTTCAGCGTCCATGACATACAACATGCATCTTGCCAACAGAAAGTATTACAATTCTTAATATTTCTCCTGATATTTTATTAACAAGCTAGAAACTCGCTTGGGATCGAGTTGTCCGATATGATTAGGTTGGGTGCTTCAACTTTCAAGTGATCGGGCTCCAGACTTGACCATGATCTGCTGGTTGCAAGGAGGGTGGGGGTTGCAGGAAGGGTGCCACCGTCGTTGCAGGAACGGCAGATGGGGGGGGGGGCATCCGTCGGCATGGCAAAGAGGGCAGGGGCATCTGTCGGTGTTGCAAGGAGGGGGGAGGGGGGCACCATCTGCCTGCATTGGAAGAGGGGGGGATTGCAGGTGGGTGAGGGGCCAGCTGCAGTTGTAGGAAAAAGACGACAAAGGATAGAGGGAGGAAGAATTAGAGGAGAACCTCGCGAGGGAGTGAGTCATGTGCGAGCGTCATGTGTTGTTTTTGCAAAAAAAAACTGTTAATTTTATTTTGAGAGAGATTATCAGAGTATTAGATTTTACCTCAAAAAAGAGAAGAGGGCTTCGCGAATGGATGTAAACATGGTTCTTATTCCTAAATTCTATTTTGAGAGAAAAACGAGATAAAGAGGAGCAGCCAAACATCTAATTTCAGAAATTCGTTCCAGATGAATGAATGAGTAATGAATCACAGAATCAGTGAAAAATAAATTTAAGAATAGTTTAAACCCTAATAGAATGTTTGGGAGTAATTTTTTTCTTAAGATTATTTTTTCATTGAAAAATATTTCACTTTGATTTTATCATAATTTTTGAATTTATAAAATTCAACTTTTGACATATTTGATAAAATCTATATCTATACTATACATTATAAGAGAATTAGGCGATTTTTTTTCCACCGGTTCCTTTGTATTGTTTAACTTGGTTGTCGTCGCCGGTTCATTTGATGTTTTCTCGATTCAATTGATGTTTTGCTTGGTGTTTCCCTGATTCAATTGGGTTCAATTTGTTCCCCACTCTCGGTCAAAGTTTTCTTCACGACAATCCGAAGGCGCCGCCGCTTCCCTACTCTCCTCCTCCTCCTCTACGGCTCCCCCCTCCCTTGCCACTGTCGAACCCCCTCCCCGTGCTCTCTCCCTCTCCCTCTCCCTCTCCCTCTCCAATCTCCCCGTACACCACCGTTCGTAGGCAAGCCCCCCGAATCGCCCAACCCCACCAGTCATACACCATCACCGGGGCAACCGGCCAGCACCCCTGCTCACTGTAGAGCTTCGGCCCGCTCCTCCTCCTTCCTGCCTCACCCACCCGAAGAGCCACTGTCGTCTCCACCAACCCGCCACTACTCACCCCACCCTTGCAGCACAGTAACCCCTCCCGCCTCTCTCCCCTCAACCCCCGCGAATGCCCTCTCTCCATCCTTTTTGGTCTTCTCTTCGACATTCAGGGGGAGCACCAGCCAATTTTTAGATGCCCTTGCTTCTGCTCACATCCAAGCAAATCTTCTTAGGGAAGACCGAGGTTTGGGATATTTCATCAATCTCATCTGACTGGAAGCCGAAGTACTGGTTGTGAGACACACCTTTGAAAATCCACATGATGTTAGATATATGCTCTCTTTTGTGATCTTAATTAGAAATTTGGTTGACTTGTGAGCTTCTACGTTTTCGTATTTTCTTTGGAACACTCCCATTTATATTCTTCTTTTAAGGTCCTTTTGACATGTCATGTTGGGCACTCTCAGTATCATCATGATTGATTGTCACAGGTTCCTTTCTAATTTAGTATTGCCATATTGTTATGGGGGTGACTTAATTTTTAGGAGTCAAATTAAGGATTTGCCATTTCCACATCACTATTTGTTGGGAATGATGATTCAGTATCACCAATAATTTTATTAAGCAATGGTAGAGATGGTACTTTGATTATTCAATGCAAGCTTCAAATTTTCTTGATTTCTTTACTTTTCTTCCTTATTTTCTCTTGTTGACACACACATGCACGCACTTGTTCTTATGTGGTGCATGGGAAAGCCTCAACATCTGTAAACTTCTCCAGAATGATTTAAGTGAACTGGCATTCGTGGCATGGCTATAACTTTAATTTGAATTGCTGCCAACGTCTCAAATGTGGTTTTGGCAAATGGGTGAATGGAGGAAATTGAAACATTATGGCATCACATGATTGGCCTGTCATTTTGGATAAACAAGAGGAAGAAGTAGGTTTTTATTAAGTAACTAATTAAGTGACTTCCTTAGGGTAATCAGTAAACTGACATGGCATTAAATGCCCACAGCAACAGATTACAATGCTGTCATCCTTTTTTGGTATGGCATGGGAATTGAGTGGACATCACTTTTTATGGAACATAATTTAAAAGGTACCACCAAAAACTGGCCTTTCAACACCATCAACGATCCATGTGTCAACGGTAGCAAGGAAACTTGGCCCAGAAATTTCCTTTTTATTTGTTTGGCGTTTATTTTATTATTTGTTTTGCTTACATTCAATCGATATGTATAGCATGGGTCACATGACAAAGTTAAAATCACCCTCGGGTGAACTTCTCCAGCAACAATATACGGGCATTTATGAAACGTTTGCACAATGACGAATCTTTTTCGGGAGAGAAAGTAGGGAAAACATCAATAGGTTACCTCAGCACTTCTCTCCTCAAAAAAGATGCTGGGCATGCTCATTGGCAGGAAAAAGATAGTATTTTGTCTCATTATTGACATTTTCTCAGCATCAACATATAAAGAAATAAATGTGAGATAGAAAAAAAGTGACAATCACCAAACAGATGAGTGCATCACACTAAGCTGCTTATCCATTAATGCTCAAAAGAATAAAGAGTTAACGTGTGAAGATATTCCTTTATTAATTCTTTAACATTTCATAGCCCGCCCAAAAATGAAATCCCTGAGAGACAACGGAAGGTGATATAGAATGGAAAATAATGTTGACAGATGCCCATATGAGAAGTAGGCTGGAGCATGCTTCCTTAAAACAATGACCACAGTCTTCTTTACAAACTCCTCTGCTGGCATACACATAGTGCCTTGGGAGATATCAATTCTTGAACAGATACAAGGCTCAAATCTTTTGTATAACTTCCACTCGGGCACACTGCTATAGATAGACGTGGAGCTACTTCCTAAATTCCAAGGAAGGTAAACTCGGGGATCGGGATCGGATCGGTCCATCCAAAATCGATTCGGATAGGTGGGATCGGCCGATCCGAACCGATCCCGGAGCGATTCAGCGTCGATCCCGTCCGCCACCACCGAACGAGGTTAGTTGCCTATGTACCAAATTTTTCAGGGGGTTTTATATAAATATACTATTCTAATATTTCACTTCCCTCTTTAACCTATTCTCTCCCGTGTCTACTTTTTCACTTTCACCTTTGCAGGATAACAAAGGCGGAGGACGCGGAGGCGACGGGGGAGGAGGCGGTGCTCGACGGCGGCGTCGACGGCGGCTGTGGGTTGCGATGGTGGCGGCGTCATGTCCTCGTCCTCTTCTTCTTCCGAGGGAGGCCGATCACGACGAGGAGGATGCGGAGGACAAGGCGGAGAAAGAGGATGCAAGACCGGCGGCGGTGACAACGGCGGCGACGGTAAGTATTTTCATTATCTTCGTCGATCTTCTACTTCTTCTTCTTCAACCCTTCTTCGTCGATCTTCTTCTTCTTTCTGATTTTTTTTTAAATATCCAGCATCAGTCCAGATCGGCCATGGGGATCGCCCGGAACTGGGTGGAATCGGGCGATCCAACCCGATCCTAGCCGAGTCAAGCCGATCCCGACCGATCCCTATGCTCCTAGTGAAGGATCGGGAAAGGTTGGCTCGGGATCGGGTCGGACCGCCCGAAATCCGATCGGATCGGGCGATCCGATCCGATCCGATCCCGTCCGATTTTGCATACCTTGCTAAATTCCAATCTGCAGCAGTGGAGAGGATATATGTCTCAGAGAAACATAATGCTCTTCTTTCTTTCTTTTTACACTAAACATAGTGCAAAGTCTAAGATATGTGCCCTGTAGAATACTGATATACGTCTATTCAGAAGAAAGTCAACATGATTCTGCAAACAGATACATCTCAAAGCATATGATCGTTAATTTCATATTTCATCATCAACATAATGTAGATCCATTAGAAGTGTCAAAGAAAAAAAAGGGTATTCAGAAGTAATTTGACATAATTCAGTAAGTTACTTTAGAAGAGCAAGGATCAAGTACCTTAAACTGTCGGTCAAGGCATGAACAGCAGCTTTTGAGACTGTATGTCTAATATTCAAAATAGATGAGCTATGTCTAATATTTTATAGTTATGTTCGTCAAGGTTTCCAAGTTTCTGAATCTGCCTAACTTAGATACTGTGTGCTTTTCCGTTATCTGATAAGTTACATGCCCGGAAATTCCATTCTATCTTGGAAAGCAAGGACCTGAAAATAGTACTCTTCTCTGATTGTACAGGGATTTCTGCACTCAAACCCCATTAATCCTGACATCTAGCCAGACCTTCTCATCAAAAGAGAAAGAAACACAATTATGTGAAATAGATGAAACTATGCAACATTGGCAGAATTCCAGGGTAAGGTTATACATATCTGAAGATGTAGAGATGGAGACGCATTACTAAGTTAAGAATCTTGAAAGATCGAGGAATAAAGGGGGAGACAAGTAGGCAAAGAAAGAGATCAGAGAAGTAAGATGGTATATAAGAAGCTCTCGTTCCTGCCCACTTGGGTTGCCTATTATTTGCGCAAAAAAACTTCTCCAGTGGCCTATTACATGGGAGCAGGAAAGCACCCAGCCAATTTTATTAATTATTAATCCTGAAATACACTTCTTACCATGACTTGATCAACAGAGCAGTTACTGAAGTGCCATCTATTACCAAACCAACAAGCACATCAGCTCGAGAGGTAGTTATTTCACCTTTCATGTGTGGGTGGAATGTTGCCAGTATTCGTAGTTTATCTTCTTTTACATGTCAAAAAATTGTTTGGAAAGATGGCTGCATTACCATTCATGGACTCTTCTCTATAGATCAGTGTCATCACTCATTAGTATTCAACTTGAACTGTCTTCTAGAAAAGAAATGAAGTTTCTGGATTGTCTGTTTTGCTATGATGCAACTGCAGAGATGGATTCCCTGGGAGTTTGACGGCTGATAAGCTCTGACCGTGAGGTGTCCCTACACTTGCCACTTCGTTAAGTGATTGCGGATCGCTACATGCATTTTGCTGTAATCCACATACTAGACTCATGCCTTTTAAAATGACTTTATAGTTGTAACTCAGGGGAGAAAACTCGGCATTTTATCATCCACAGAAATCCAACAGTGCTTGAAATTTGGGAGCCTCAGAATTCTTCAAGACACACGGACTACAGATTTGATGAATCATCATCATCATCATCATCATCAGAGCCTTATCCCAATTAATTGGGGTCGGCTACATGAATCCTGTTCCGCCAAAGATTTCTATCAAGTGCAATATTCATATTTAAACTCAAGGAACTAATGTCCTTCCTAATAACATCGCACCATCTCATTTTAGGTCTTCCTCGAGCTATTTTACTAGCATCCACTAAGATTTGGTCACATCTTTTAACCGGCGCTGAGTTAGGGCGACGAAACACATGTCCAAACCACCTGAGTCTATTTTCTCTCATTTTGCTATCAATTGGAGCTATCCCTAAGTCCTTATGGATGCGCTCATTCCTAATCTTGTCTTTCTTAATCTTGCCACACATCCATCTCAACATCCTCATCTCTGCTACACACATTTTGTGGATGTGTTCCTTTCGTACTGCCCAACACTCGGTACCATATAACAAAGCAGGTCTCACAGCCGTTCTATAAAACCTCCCTTTGAGTTTCACAGGCATACGACTATCACAAAGGACACCTGATGTACTTCTCCATCTTAACCAGCCTGCCTTAATCCTATGCGTAACGTCATCATAAATCTCCCCATTCTCTTGTATGATAGACCCTAAATATCGAAAGCTACTACTCTTCGGAATGTTATGTCCATCAATTAGAACCATGTCTTCCTGAACCACTCTTCCATTACTAAAATTACAGTGCATAAACTCTGACTTACTCCTACTAATTTTAAAACCTTTAGACTCCAAGGCAAGTCTCCAACGCTCTAACTTAACATTTAGAGCATCAATACTCTCATCAATTAAAACAATATCGTCCGCAAATAACATACACCAAGGGATATCCTCATGCAATTGTTTAGTTACTTCATCCATAACTAAGGCAAAGAGATACGGACTTAGTGCAGAACCTTGATGCAAACCTATAGAAACGGGAAATTCACTAGTCTCCCCAGCAATAGTTCGAACACTAGTAATAGCACCGTCGTACATATCTTTAATCAAATCAACATATCCTTGAGAGATTCCTTTCTTTCTTAATGTCCACCAAATCAATTCTCTCGGTACTCGATCGTACGTCTTCTCTAAATCAAGAAAAACTATATACAAATCTTTTCTCATCTCTCTATACTTCTCCATTAGCTGCCGTAGTAAGAAAATAGCTTCTGTAGTAGATCTATTTGGCATAAAACCAAACTGATTTTCCGATACAGTAGTCATACATCGGAGGCGTTTTTCAATTACTCTTTCCCAAAGTTTCATAGTATGACTCATAAGCTTAATTCCACGATAATTATTACAACTTTGAATATCTCCTTTGTTTTTATAGAAAGGAACTACAACACTTTTTCTCCAAACTTCTGGCATTCTCCATTCCTTTAAAATTTTATTAAAAAATTTAGTTAGCCACTGAATACCAATATCTCCTAGGCCTTTCCATACTTCAATAGGTAAGCCATCTAATCCTAAGGCCTTGTCCACTTTCATTTTCCTTAAAGCATCCTCCACTTCTGACATCTTAATACGCCTGAAATATTGATATTTATCAAATATTGTGGACTCTTGGGTACCTTCTAGAGATAAATCCTTGACGGAATCTCCATTAAGTAACTTCTGAAAATAGCTATGCCACCTCCCTTTAATCTCAAAATCCTTAGTTAAAACCCTTTGATCTTCACCTTTAATGCACCGAACATGATCCAAATCTCTAGTTTTCCTTTCTCTTAATTTAGCAAGTTTAAATATGTCCTTTTCACCCTCTCGGGTTCCTAATTTATTATATAAATCTTCAAATGCCTTTGATTTAGCTTCGCTAACTATTTTCTTAGCTCTCTTTTTAGCGATTTTATAGGCTTCTAGGGTTTGGTCATTTTTGTTAGTTTGCCAAACTTTAAAGCATTCCTTTTTTACTCTAATGGTATTTTGGATTTCCTCACTCCACCACCAAGTCTCTTTGTCTAAATTCTTTTTACCTTTAGATTCGCCTAAGAGTTGTTTTGCAACCCTCGTTATACAATTTGTAACATTATTCCACATTACATTAGTTTCTTGTTCTAAATTCCAAATATTTTCCTTTAATAGATGATTTTTAAATGTTTCTAAACTTTTACCTTTTAAATTCCACCATTTAATCTTGGAATAATTATTTATAATGATCTTTCTTTTAAATTTAGGGATAGTGACATCCATTACTAACAACCTATGTTGAGGGGCTAGACTCTCACCAGGAATAACTTTACAATCTTTACATAAGACTCTATCGACCTTCCTAATGAGAAAATAGTCAATTTGACTTATATGTGTTCCACTCTTGTATGTTATTAAGTGTTCGTCCCTCTTCTTAAAGAATGTATTAGTAATTGCTAGATCATAGGCCACAGTAAAATCAAGAATAGTGTTACCCATATCATTTTTATTGCCAAAACCAAACCCTCCATGAATCCTCTCATAGCCTCTATTATCTATACCCACATGACCATTAAGATCCCCTCCAATAAAGATTCTCTCTGCACTAGGGATATTTTGGATCAAACTATCAATAGCCTCCCAAAATTACTTTTTAATGCTCTCTTCTAATCCTACTTGAGGTGCATATGCACTAATTATATTCAAAATATCCTCACCTAAGATAAGTTTAATTAACATTAATCTATCCCCCAATCTATTTACTTCCACAACTCTGTCTTTTAAGTTTTTATCTATTATTATAGCCACACCATTTCTAGAGTTATTATTACCCGTATACCAAATTTTATATCCATCAATGTCTTTAGCTTTATGTCCTTTCTACCTAGTTTCTTGTAGGCAAGCTATGTTAACCCTCCTGTCCTTCATTAACTTAACTAATTCTAAACCCTTACCTGTTAAAGTTCCTACATTCCAAGTAACTAGACGGATCCTATGTTTTTGGACTTGCTTCTTTACCCGTGTGCGTCCAACCCCACACGAGAACCCACAGATTTGATGAATAAATTTGATTAACATAGTTGGGAGGCTGGTAGAAAATTCCCTGTAACTCTATGCAATTAGCTTTTAACTAGGGTGCATTTTTGATCAACTTTTTATATGAAGATTTCAGTGGCCTCACTTCTATTACATTAATCTCTTCATGTGGATGCCAATGTTGAACAGAGATTCTACCATTGGACAGCTTTACACTCTCATTCTAAACCCCACAGATTTGATGAATAAATTTGATTAACATGGTTGGGAGGCTGGTAGAAAATTCCCTGTAACTCTATGCAATTAGCTTTTAACTAGGGTGAATTTTTTATCAACTTTTTATATGAAGATTTCAGTGGCCTCACTTCTATTACATTAATCTCTTCATGTGGATGCCAATGTTGAACAGAGATTCTACCATTGGACAGCTTTACACTCTCATTGAATCTACAGAATCAATGCACCTGGTGTATGTCTGATGTCTGTGGAAGAAAAAGGCTCTCACCTGATCATCTCATGCACATATTTTAGATGGATTTGTAAGAGTATCTTGAGGGCTATTCATTTTCCGAACAGGAAGAAGGAAGCCACCTAGAACTCTGGGCTGTCAGGACAATGTGTAGTCTCCAGAGCTTAGACAATAACATTTGGGGTGTATTCTGCCACTACTAATTGATAGGGAACAGAAGAAACGCAGGATTTTTCCACAAGGAAGCATCCTTTTTATGGTGGCACTTTGCAGGAAATAGTACCGGACCACTTAACGTTGAAAGGTAAATCCAAATGCTTGAACATAAATGGCAACTAATGAAAATGCTTATGCAGATGAATACTTGATACATGGGAGTGCAGGCTGGAAGCCCATAATAATATTATGATAGACAGATTCCTACTATTTCACATGGCCAATTTAGAGAGAGAGAGAGAGACTTAGTTCATATACTCTACAATTTTATTGAGTTTGGTGTTTCTCTGTCATGTTAATTCTTCCATTCTTGTTACTCCTCTTGTGGTGCCTCCACATTGAGAAAGACTTTTTCAGTCCCTTCTTATGGGACAATGTTAGCCGTCTCCAAATTTCCAATGCCTATCATTCTAATCTCTGGAAAATACTATATATTCTTATATTGTGGCACCCATTTATTCTTAACTCAGGTTAACTTTTTAAACGTCAGGGTCAGGACAAACGGTGTTATCTTTTAATTTGCGTATTAATTTTGCCAAAACATGAAAAATTGAGAAACACAGGTGAAGAGCTGGTTAGCGGAGTCTGTTACGTCAACAGTGAATAGACCTTCAAGAAGGAGAAATGAAAGAAAAAAACTTTAGATTAAAAAAGAAACTCTTAAAAAGGGAGTATGATTACAGCTATCGGTACACATCCATTTCAATTGTGAGCACAATATATACTTTGACTGTCATTAATCCTTTAAGTTCTCTTGAACACTTTGTTTATTGGTTTATTGGTTCATCATGTGATCTCATCACTTGCCATTCATAGGCTGTTGTAAATTATTAATTTCATCCGTTAAATAAAATATAATGCATTCTATGTTGAATGGTTTTTTAAGATAGAGGGACAAATGCAGGATCAGGCCAAATTGAGTATTTTGCATATTCTTGTGCTTTATGGTGGCCAATAGACTTCGATAACGATTAGTATGTCACCGGAGCTTAGACATTAGTATGCAAACTCACGCGCGAAGCACGTTCCTTTAACTAGTAATATTTGAGGGAGAATGGAGTTTCCTCATTAGGTGATTGAAGAGAGAGAGAGATTAATCACAGAATCAGTGAAAAATAAATTTAAGAATAGTTTAAACCCTAATAGAATGTTAGGGAGTAATTTTTTTCTTAAGATTATTTTTCCATTGAAAATATTTCACTGATTTTTTCACAATTTTTTAATTTATAAAATTCAACTTTTGACATGTTTGGTAAAATCTATATAATATTTAAGGGAGAATGAAGTTTCCTTATTAAGTGATTGAAGAGAGAGAGAGAGAGAGAGATTAGCTATTTTGAAAAAAAAGGTAAAGAGTTATTTTTTATTTGGAGAAATTTAATGAAGGGTTAACTCCCTCCTTAAAAATTAGGAGAGATGTTCCAAACGGGGTTTAGTCCACTTCTTTCCTCAAAATAAATTTTGAGAGAAAAAATATCAAAAAAATGTAGCCAAACACCCCATTACCTTCTTCTATGGTCCCTTCTCTTTTTTTAGCTAATTCTTTGCAATATACACTAACTAGTCAAAAAGTAAAAGGGTACATGTACAGAAATGATTTATCAACATTCTTTTAAAAAAAACTGAAATAGCCCATGATCATGTTCAGATGCTTCAGAAGTCAGTATGCTCCATAAATATCAAACGGGAAACTAGTAAGAATGGACATCTCTGTTTCCTAATATGTTACCAGATATAGGAGAATTTTGCATTTAGTAAAGGGACTTCTTATACCTCTTATTATTCGAAGAAACCCTTGGCATCCTGTAAGCTGGTGTGGCAGATTTCTGTCTCAACATGAGAACTTTCCAGGTTTCCAGAGGGAGCAACATAAAACAAGCAAAAAAAATGAAAACTAGCACTAGAATGAAAATTTATAATTGTGCATTTCCAACCAAATAAACCAAGGCAATTAGAAGTCAATCCAGACCATGCTCACAAGCTCTCCCTGCAGTTCAAAGGGGAGGGAAAAGCACCTATAGAAAAATGTAAGTATTGCTCGCCATTGAATCCAAGCCTAAAACAAGCCTGTAGAGGGAGTTATCGGAGTTTGCAATATGGATTAGGTAGATGAAAGACGTACCATGGGAAATTTGGCAACATAATCTTCCTCACCTTTCTCTAGATTCAGTGACAACATTCTTGCTCATAGAGGACCTTCAGAAATTCTCAGTTACCCAATGATGCCCAGGTTGTGGTATGATTTGTAAGCTTTCTTAACTTATTTGAGGCAAAGTTTTGATAACAGAGAATGCCTGAATTCCATATAACCTTTATTCTGTCTGAATTTGGTTTGTCTTTTGCTGTAGCTTTACCACCATGGGCATCATTCAGTAATACTGATTCATCTACAATCTAGGGAGTTGTAATATGGAACATTGCAGCATCTAACACAATGTAACAAGAATTAACAACCAACCATACTCCTCCATGAAATATAAAAGAATTTCCTAATCATGCCATCATATGAGAAAATTGTAAAGAACATTATTTTTTCTGATACACAAAACAATCAACTTGTGAAAAATGTTGCAAAATGGTGAAAAGATCTAAAGTTAAAGAGTCTATTGCAGTGCCACCTTACCATGACTTGGTTTAAAAATCATCTTTTGCACAGATGGTCTCTCCAATTCATCATGCCACCACGAGCATGCATCTCCAGATAATTGCTTCAATTAACCTTGACAAGCAATTAAAGAGCTAGACATGTGACCATCAAATTCATGGGAAGAAATTCAATCATGTATAGGAAAAGCTCAATATTAAAGCAGTTGGCTTTCTATGCCATGTGAAGTCTTGAAGACAAAGAAGCCTCCAAGCGCCACCCATCTGGTTCCTTAAGGTATTGTTTCTTCTCTAAGTAAGTTTCAAGTTTACTGATGATCATATGTACACCTGAACCTCCCTGTGCCTTAAGTGCAGGCAAGAATTTGTTAGCGATGACATTCAGCATTTTCTTAAACTGTGCTTTGTACCTTTGAAACAGTGCAAAGCCAGCCACCCTCAGGAAGGCCTCCAATGCAATGGCAGTAGATCTGTTAGCTGGAAGCATATTAAGGAACCTTGCAAGCCATGCCCATCCTTCTTTTATGCCATAAGGATTTGGCATACCTGCAACCTCAGTCTGCACCAGTGCAGCATACAGTTTCATGTATGATTCAACACGATCCAAATAACTGTCAGTGTTTTCAATCTTGCCATTTTCTTCCTGATATCCAATCAATTTCTGATACTCTTTGGCCCTGCTTGTCACCTTAGATGGCTGCAAATATTTTGGCACAGTATACATGCAAGCCTTGTGGAACTCAGCTAGAACAAAATCTATAGCATCTGGAACCTGTGCAGAGACACGAACAATGACATGACCAACAGCAAAAGCAATACCATCAAAACTTGCCCCTGGGTTCTCACACAGATTAAGAATCTTCTTTGCAAAGATCATCAGAGAGACAGGATAAGGACATCGAGGGTCCTTCATGATATTAATCAGTTCAGATGATTTTGTTCGAACATTCTCAACTGTCCCAGTTAGTTGTCTAATCCGTCTCGCAATTTGCCGCCGGTAGTTGTCAAAGTCCTTATCTGAGCTTGAAACTAATTTATCATAAATGCCAGATCCTTTATCATGTTTTGCAAGTCTTTCTGTTGCTGCTCTTACTGCAGAATCTGCAGCCTTCAGTACGAAACCTGTACTTGTAGATGGTTGAACCACCTCCCTTGTTTCAATAGGACTCTCCCTATTGATGACCATGGTGGGCTCAAGTTGCTTCTGTGTTGTCTCACCAGGAACATTTTTCTCACTTTTGTAATCACTTTTTGCTTGAAGCTCTATAGTAGGAATTTTTGGAGCTTCCAGGGCTGCATTCTGCTTTTTCTCAGCTATTCTAGCAGCCTCTTGTCTAGCTTCAGCTTCTGCATTTTCTCTACGCATTTTTTCCTCAACAAATGCTCTTTCCTTCTTTTTAGCCTCTTCAAGGGCAGCATCATCTTTAATTCTCTGCTCCTCTATTTGAGATCTTTGTTCATGGTCTCTCTGAATAATAGATAAATGTCTATCAAGTGCTGCTGCAATCCTGCGCTGATATTGCTTGTCTATTTGTCTATCCAGCTCCCTCCTTGCTTCTGTGTGTTTCTCAAGCCGAGCTATAGCGGATAATGACCTCCTGTTTTCATTTCTCAGTTCTGCTTCCAAAGCAAAAGCCTTTTTCCTCAGTTCTGCCATAACTCTCAATTGGTTCTCCCGTTCCGATTCAAACAAAAAACATTCAGCCAAGCTTTTCTTGTCCATCAGATGAACTTGAGGTTGCACAAGATCCAATTCATAATCAAGATCTTCAGAGTCACTAAAATCAACTTCCGGACAAGAAAATCGTGTCCCCGTCGTCAACCTCTGGTTGGAACTTCCTTCAATGTCCCTCTCATCATCCTCCATATCATCATCAGAGATGCACATTATGAAGGGCTTGCCGATGCTCTCATTAGTCCTGTCTGCCTCCCTGGTACCGTCTCTGCATTTTGGTACGCTCAAAGGGGGTGGTAAAGAAGGAGGGGGTAATGGGCTCTTGATTTGGAAGGAGTTAAGCTCTGATATGAGTGAATCCAGCATCCAGTAAGGGTCGGGTTCAACCAATGTCCTTCCACAAGCAGAACTTTGGGGCACTCGCAGCTCCAGTTTGACAAAACCCATCTTGGATGAGAGGTGGTGAAGATGGGGCAGCAGCAGCAAGAGGCAGTGCAAGGGATTGAAGGGCTGAGTGGCTGCTTTTTCAATCAATCTCCGGCCACTCAGTGCCGTTATGGGTGTGAGCCTAGCGTCATGCAGTGCTAAGGTCTGGCAGCAGCAGTTGCTGTCACGTTGTTTGAGCTGATTGGGCCACTTATAGAAAATAAGACTTGAATCTGCAAAAGATGAACTTTGTTAGCCGTAGTGCATTAAAAAAAAAAGAAGCAAAAAAGAAAATATAGGCTAAACCACAATAATCACAGAAAGCTAATGGAAGCTATTTTCAATATGCAAATTGAACCAACATAAACTTCGGTGATTACAGCCACTCTGGATATGACTATAATCATGACAGGGATTCATTAAGGTTGAAAAAATAAGCACATATAACCATTTCAACCGGCGCCATCCAAAATCTAGATGATAAAATCACAAGAAATCAACCTTGGATCAAATCCACCTAATTTTCCAACTGACCATATCTGGGGAGCGGCATAGCTAGTTAAATATGTTACGGGAATGATATGGCAAAGATATTGTAGAGGCCAAAAAGTGTCCCTTTCGTCTCGTACTACACCTTTTAAGACTAGTCAAATGAACGCGCTTTGCGTGTGGGTTTACTTTGATTTTTTGTTAAAATTATAATATGATTTTCAGTTATTTTGATCGACGGCAAAAAAAGTGACCAAGAAAAATGAACTAAATGTGAGACATATGATTATGAAAAATGAATGCTGCTGTAATGTTGCTGTTACAATGAATGACAGAAAAGTAAGAGAAATTCAATGAACAGAACAACTTTGGCTAAAGAATAAAATCAAATTCTTGTTTTCAAACAGCATACCAACCCCATTTGAAACAAACAAGGTGGACATCAACAATCATTGCATGAAGTCATGCATACTTTTCAAAAGTCTCAAGAGCTATAAATGCAATCTGCTTGGCATTAGCTTGTAAGATGGATGTTAAACTGATAGCTGCATTCTGTCAGGGCAGTAGCACCACCTTCTTCCCTTGTAGTAGCATTGATAATGTAGGGTCTCCAAGAACTCTTCTTATTGCAGTCTAATTTCTTGTGAAAAGGCACTGGAAGCCAACGAAGCCATTCATTAATTCCTCCTCTTGGCCTCGTAACCCGCTGCAAATATCAATATGCAGAAGCACATCATAGTCGCACAGCATATGCATCCAAGGGCCATGTCGGCAACCAGAAAACACAGTGACACTCGATAAAAACAAAAGCAAATACACAACAATATGTGAAATTCACTCCAGGAAGCTGGTCATTTCTTCACACGAGAGATGGGGTGATTTTGTCTTTGTTTGGTAACAACTTTTGTAGATCCTTTGTTGGAAGAAGAGCTTGTTCCCAGGAATTGGAATGGCTTCAAAGACTCACCCAGTCTGGAAAGCCTTCCAAAAAAAAATATGATACAACAGATCCTACTCACTTATCCAGATTCAACAAAATGACAGTTCCACTTCCGGAGAATGCCTTACCCATTCAATGCTGGGAATTAGGCAATCGTTCCCTGGAACGGTACCAAATACAGCTTCCACTTTCCTTGTGAAAGCACATCTTTCGCAAACAATGGAGGCATCAATCGATCAAATTTCACACAGAAAATGGTACCAAGCAACACGACCGGCTCATATTATATATCAAAGAGCGTGAAGTTCTTGATTCTGAGCTACGAAAACTTGTCATTCTGATTTGCACACCCTCTGTTTGCTGACAAATAAAAAGCATTGATACTCCAGATTACACCTTGGTCTGCAATGAAATCAGGAGAGAAGCTTGCAAGCATCTTGGTTTGCATTGACTCTGTTATTTGGCTGAATTTGCAGAAGACCAGGAATACAAGATGCTTTGATGATGCCAGCAATCCAGTTTAGAGGAGCTTTGTTTACAAAGGGCATCCAGAAAGTACAAGAAAACAAGGTAAGTGCAACCTTCCTTATTATCTTTGAATTTTACACTCTTTTGCTTACTGTTTCAAAAAAAAATCAACAAAAGACGTGAACTATTATGACTTGTGGAACACCCAATGAGCATTTTGGCTAAGATTGTTTTCTCTGCATTCCAAGATTGAGGTTCATCATGCTTTGAATTTTGTAGTGGGAAAGGTGATGATGACCTCAGTCACGTCAATGCAATTCCTTGCGAGATCCACTACTCTGCTTTGCACACTGGAAGATTGTGGGGTTTTTTTTTGCCCCCAGGACGAGAGATCTTCTGAGCTATGGGTTTTTTTTCTTTTATGTCCATACGGCCCGATCTAACATTGGATGGTTCTAAAAGAAATAAAACAATGAAGATTGATATTGGACTGACCTTTTTTGGCTGATTAAAAGAGTTTTTATTATTATTTTTTTGAGGCATACAAACTCATATGGGGTTATATGAACATGAAGTTCAGGTCGGTCTTGACTTTAAAAAATATATATTTTGTATGGACATGAAGTTCAAGTCAGTCTTGACTTGCAAAAAAAAAATTTTTGAAAAATTTAATCACTGGGTCCCCTTTCATCTAATGTTTATGGAAGTGCTCTAGTTCCTCATCCTAGATATCTCTTGAAGAAAGGCAATACAGGTATCGTTTTTGCATATCTCGTGGTCCTCCAATAAAAGATGCTGGCAAAATGACTCTCTTTCCAACTTTGTTGCCATTAGCTTCACCACTGTTAACAGCATCAACTAATCCTCGATATAAGTCTGCCCTGATTATTTGTTGGTTTTTGTAAAAGAAGTCCAACCTATCCGTCTCTATCTTGATATACATATCCACCACATATTGCTGCAATAGGCGACCGTAAATAATATTGTAGACTGTTTACTTTCTCTAATTTGTAAAAGATAAGCATAATATTCCCTGGCAAAGACAGTTAACCTGCTTTGTTGTTCAACTATTTCTATTGGAAAAAATATATGCGATATTAGATAATTTACATCTCAATTTATAAATAATAATTTAGGAGATATAAACATACCTTCTTCTCTACCGATAATATCTTGAAACTCCTTGTCATGACTTTGTGCCAAGAATTGATCTAAATCAATTGAATCTATTTCACCGTTCTTTTTCTTTATACCTCTGTGCCATCCTGTTTCTCCTCTTGGAAAAAGCAAAGGATATTGTAAAGGATCGTAACAGCCATAGTATGATTTGACTTTGTACCCATGTCCACAATGACTTTGAACAAGGATATCAGTCTCATATCTTCCTTCTATATTATTTCCTTCATCCCAAATTGCTGCAACTTGGTATGCTAATGGTGTATTATACACACGTTGATCTAGACCACAATCCTTTCTGATTGTAATTTTTTTATTTTCCAAAGCATCCAAATCCCTCAGATTTCTCAAGAATGTAGAATAAGGATTAATTCTCAATATTGATATCAGTTTGTCAACTATAATGGCATTCAGATTTGGAAGATGAGATATTCTATTGGCTACTTCGTTTCTTGTGTCATAAAAATATAATTGAAGAAACTTAGCTTTATTGTCAGTAGGAAATAGTGTAGGTACATAATGATGGACTTGTCCTTGCACCCTAAAGGTATATATCCCATTCTTCATGTTTGCTAGGGATTTGCCTAAATTCACTCCGAGTGACGTAAATGCAAATGCACTGTTATATCCACGTATTGAATCTCCAAAATCTTTAGACTCTTCAGTGTTTGATGTGTATAATTGAAATAACTCTTCAGGCATATGATTGATCTTCAATTGAACCTCTCCTTTGAAACAACAAAATATTGGTGGCTCATACTCAAACCTTCTAGCCTTACAATATATACAATCTGGAGTATTTTTCACATAATGTGGACCATCCACCTTATGATATCATTGATGCTTTCTCTCTAACAACATCGTCTTTTTCTTCTCATCCATATTTGCATATTTTTATCTTCTTCTTTTATTCCTTTATTCTCGGAGCTCTTCAAAATTAGGAAAATAGTTAGTTAACTTGTTCATTTTATTTAAGTGAGTTTAATTTATTGTGAGAGTCATATTACCTTTATGATGTTCCCCATCATCACAAGCGCTTTGAATGACATTTTCATCCATAATGGCACAAAACAGAATTGTACAGAAACTAAAAAATATAATAAGGGGACATAAGCTTGGGCTTTAAGATGCTCAAAATTAAACTATCCAACTGAAACATTACCAAAAGCTCTTCAAGTAACCAAAATAGTGTAACAGATCTGTATAGAACACGAGTGCAACTCATGAGGATCTGTACATAACATGGTCTAGAGAGTGTCCGCGATCATGAATAACGCGGTGAGAGTAACAGCCAAGTTCAGAAAGAGGTCTATCAGGATGCAGTCTATTGTGTGTACGGGCTTTTGGAACAGAATGCTAAACGCGGTCTCTGGGTCCATCGCATCCAAGTTAATCAGAACAGAATAGAACCCAAATAGAATTATGTTCCGCGTTTCCAAAGACCAGTTGAACTGCATCTTACACCAGTAAGATGAGATTTTAGTGATTTTCAATCTTTTTGGGCTACAACCTGCTCAACGTCCATGTGGGAATCCATGGCTCACGGAGTCTTACGGAGGTCTTGGTGAAGAAGTTCCAGTCCGACAGAAGGAATATCAGGCGGAGAGTTCTAACTTCACCAAGAATGATTCATGAATAATTCATGTACTCTAATAATAAAAAGGGACAAAGATACTTATATGTTTTCTCTTCAACAATTTATACGCTAATGAAAGTTCCACCTAACATATAGAAACTTAGCCACCTTCAAATAAATGGGATAAGATTGTAATACTAATGACGTCGATATCTGTGAAACACAGAAAGCAAAGTAAGCTATATATTCTAGTCTCTTAGAAGTTGCTTCCACCATGGAGTGCAGGTGATCCCACAACACCTCTGTACGAAATATATATCAAAGAAAGTAGTTTTGGTGGCCAGATAGAAGTGCACAAACAGAAAATACAGAAAATAAAGGATTCAGCTTTGTCCACTAACACTTCAGTAAGGGACCAGCTAATGATCAAACAATCATATCATAGTTAACAAAGGAAAACCAAGAAATACTTGAAGATGTGATGTTTGTCATGTGCAATTTTCCTCTAAGCATTACGAAATTGTTTGGAAACAAAGTAGAAATACCGTAAAGTTCTGAATAATTTAAATACTAACTATTCTTAGGTTCAAAAAATACTGGCTATAAACCTCCCAAACATAATATAGTTTGAACCTCCCAAACATAGAATGCTGTGAGTTTGATAATCCCACAGCCTTAGACCAGTCCTCCCAGCAATGAAAAATGCTTGTAAAGTACAAACATAATAGACTGGGATTCCCCAATAATATTCAGGCAGTGCCTTGGCTCTTGAACTGGATTATCCACTGGATGAATAAAAGGACCTATGGACCTATATTAGGGTAGCAGGGGTGCCAACTTCTAAATCCATACCCCTCCGCTCCTAACTGCAACATCTCGCCACGCAGCTACTACATCTACATTCAACTTGTTGGCACTCAGTTTGTTTTTGGGGTGAGACTAATTAAAGTACTTCTTCACAATTTTAATTCCATATCTCACAAGTATTTGTTACAACCACATAAAATTGTATTAAACTGCCTAGCTTATGAAATTTTAAACAACGTAAAAATGTTAAGACCATATAGTCTGGCATTATATTGTTGAATGTAAATATTCTAGACCAATTTATGGCTGGGAGCAAAGAGGAGGCTGACCTGGGTAATGAGATCCTTTGTAGCAGAGAATGCAACTGATTTTGGTGGGAAATTCACGTAAAGTTTGCCTTACCTGGATGAAAACATAATCATTCATGAATAATTCATGTACTTTAATAATTAAAAAGGACAATAAATAATTATATGTTTTCTCCACTGAAACAAAATATAACATATGGTTCTGAAAAATCTGATTTTAAAAACATTCCTCTTCTTAATTTGGTGGTCAAATGATGCCCACATAAACAGATAAATGATTATGTACTGACCAACCATCTAAGAAAGAATAAATTTTTTAGAGAAATCTGATTAAGACTAATGGCATGCAGATGGGTGCTAACAGACAAGCTGATGGTTTTTGTGTTCTCTCATCAAAGAGTAATGCTTGCCTACTGATATCAATATGAGTGAAATTAAACATAGCTAAAAGGTAAAGTCATCAACTTCACCATTCTATCACTTCAACAAATAGAAGTAGAACTCGTTTTAATGTTTTTCTTTTGAATACAGTAGTGGTATGCAATGCCGTTGAAAGAGGATGAGCCCCAAACAGCTAGAGTTGTTCTCAGTACCCATCATCCACTCACCGACCCCCAAAAAAAAGAAAAAAAGAAAGCATTTTTTCTTCATTTTCTGATAAAGATAACCAAGGCAAGCATATCATACATGTAAGCCCAGGTTGGGCCTGAACAAGCATTTTCTATATTCTGTATAAGAACAAAATCTGTTCATTGCTTCTTTCTTCCACATCATATATGTTCAACCCATATAAACATTTCCACATCCACTGACATTCATTCTTGTCCTGGCCCCCTCACTCTCAAGCCATCTACTGACTTACCCACATTTGGAAAGTAAATCTCTTGAAAAGAACATGAGAGTTTCCTAGCAGGATAACTCCAGGAATGTTAAGTTTATGAATACCGTAAACATGTGAAGCAACAATGAAAAAACAACATATTCTTTTGAGAAGCTTAAAATATTTCGAAATTGTTTGCAAACAGAGTACAAATACCGTAAATGATTTTGATGGTCATGATGAGGTGAAGAAATAAATGCAGGCCAATAAACGATCTACATGTAGGTTCATGCATAGTGATCAGTATGGCAGAACACAGAGATCACAAATAAAGACGAAGAAGATGTCTGCATGAACAAGCATTAATAGACAATAACAGCTAAAATTTTTACTTGATAACAAAACAGAATACAGGTAACATTGAAGATCCAATAAATATGGAGGCTTTATATAGTTATGCAATGTTACCATATTTATAAAGTTTCCTTCTGAAATCCTGAGGGAATCTTAAAATGTAAACATGAATTTTTGGCCATTACAGAACTCCCTTCCCGTTCTCCTGTTTTTAAAATGTTCATGGCTGCCAATCTATACTATACACTATAAGAGAATGTAGCGGTTTTTCCCAATTGGACGATGGGTAAAGGTGAATCTAAGGTCAGTCCTCTGGGGAAGGGTACAAGAGTGGTAAAAACTGTGGCAATATAGCATTGATCTTTATTTATTTATATGTTCTTAAGGCAAATGACTTGTTCAACCCCTCCCCACATTCTCATCCAGATTTTAACTACCTCTTACTAAAGGTATAATTTATGTACAACTCTTTTACATTTTAAACTGTTTCAATAGCCCCCTGAATAAAAAAATGGCCTCCACCAATGGTACTGACCCATCTATTCCAGTTTCTTTCCACATACATGAATAAAGCCTTCCAAGCACTAGGCCCTCTTTGATCTCTTGGGAATTGGCCATTGTTTTAGACGAGGGTGATTAAGCCCCGACCCCGGCGACTCGTTTGGGGTCATATACTCGGGTTTGGGGGTTCCTCTGATCATGGAAGGGACTCTCTCTTAGGAGGCAAGGGTGCACATGTGGGGCCACATGAGCGGCTGGTGCGGTGTCCACTCCATGGGGTGTGCATCGTCTCAGACGATTAGGGTTCGAGTGCTGGACCTTTCCCCACTGACCGCAATCGGTGTTGATTTACATCGGCATAACGTACGAACACCTTTGTTTAATTGTCAACAATAAGGCCTAGAATTTCTCTCCGAGGTTCTGATCGAGGGCACCTTGACATATATAGCTTGTATCGCGTCTCTGACTCCCAGGTAATCATGAGGGGTAGGGTGTGGTTGAAGCCATGTTAAATTCGGCAGTACCCTAATGTATCAAGGGATAAAGGCGAATTAAGGGAGGCCAAGAATGTACCGGGGCGTCCCTAGGTTGGAAGGGCATTTTTGTAATTTAGCATGACCCTGTGTGGGGGTGGCTCATGAGAGGCGCTCGGACCGAAGAGCCATTTACAAGCCTTTCCTAAGGGCGGAGGGGTCGTAAAGGTGTTAGGTGATACGCACCCCCAGCTCCTAAAGGAAGGCCATATTTGTAATTTTCCTTATGGGAGGGGTTTATTTGCAATTTTCTTTAACTGGCACGCACTGGGAGTAGCAACACACACACTTGTAAATTGTCATAATTTTCAAATATGAAAGTTGTCGACGAATTGCCAACTGTACACAGCATCGCGGCCCTGAGACGGGACATATTTAATTCCAATATCCCCGGGAAGGGTATTACAGTCATTTCATATATATAAATATTTTTGACTGAATTACGCTTCCCTTTATCACCCGACAGATAAATAATAAAAATAATGGCTCCTAGGCACGTGATTACAAGGCCCACATGGGGGCTTAAATATAAATCCAGTGTAGGGGCATAACAACAACGCCCACGTAGGGTCATAATGACAAACTCCACGTAGGGGCATAAATAAAAGACCCACGTAGGGGCACAAAGACGAAGCCCACACAGGGGCATAAATATGTGTCACATACCCCAAATAGGCCAAGACAACGAACAAGAGCTTTCTTCTCTTCACAAACTACTTCTTTACTCAAAAAAAAAAAAAGTCCCCCTCGAATGAGCCCCATGAGGGGTTTTTATAGAAGGTGAGGGACCGGCCCGGGGTGGGCCGAACCCGGGGGGGTCAAGGCCACCCCGGGCAGGTTCCCCCCCTCTTTTTTTTAGTGGGTATAGGTCAAGGATGGCAGTGTCGGTTTCGGACTCGGTTTCGGCCGGATCCGAAACCGATACAACTCGGTATCGGTTTCGGTTTCGGCCAAAGGCCAAAATTGGGGCCAGCAACTCCGGTTTCGGCCGAAACCGGACGGTTTCGGTCTGAAATCGGACAGTTTCGGCCCGAAACCATTAAAAATATTATTTTTTGGTATCGGACCTGCTACAGTGCAAAGGCCCGTTTCGGTGTCGGTATAGGCCGAAACCGATACGTTTGTATCGGTTTCGGCCGATACTGCCAACCATGACAGAGTCACCTTGCTCCTTAATCTTTACGCACGTCCGTTCTCGGCATAAACAAAATACATTAGAATGAATAAGTATGGCGTCGCCATAGATCGCACAGAACCCTTAGAGACGTGAGAATCTCTGACATATCTTCACACAACAAGGTGATGTGAACCACATCACAAATTCTAATCAACACTAGGGTAACTACACTTGATAGGTTCATCAAGATATCACTTCTCACACTAGCCAATTAACAACACCCCCCTTAACCAGAAATATCTCACAACATTTTATCCTTCAACTTAATCCACGCGGTCACTCTAGCTAACCCGCAATTCTTTCGTCGGCGCTTACACTAAATATATTTTATCTATTGAGCCAAATCACATCTAAACAGTACTAGACCCATAGTGGTCCCAACACAACTCTCTTTACATTATTGGACCCATAGTGGTCCCAACACAACTCTCCTTCCATTTCAACGTAATCAAGAGGAACACACATGCTCGATCATATAAGGCCTCACAATTTCACACTTCACGCCATGCAGGCCAACACGTCCTCGGCACAATTTCTAATATCTGAATGATCCTTCCGAACTACTCATCTGACTAATGGAGATATGTTGAGTCAATTGGCAGATCGTTACTCATTACTTCACGAAATTCCACCAAAAGCCATCACACCTCGAAATTTCAACCTGATACTATCGCAATCAAGCTGCTCTCACGGCTATCTGACTCACCTCGACCGGCAACAACTTGCCTGCAGAAGTCCATCAACTAATCATTAGGCACATGACCTTGCCATCGTCAAAAGCTCCTGACCATCCAACAACACATCAGCCGCCACCTAGCTCCATTCCCAAGTAGGAATATCCGAAGGCGGTCAGGAGCAACTTGCACATTCTATTTTCTCGTGACGGTCTGCCACAACTCTGCTGCCTATTTTAGTCGCTCATAGTCACATAATACATCACAAACCATGCGCCACCCACCGAGCAACACCCTTTACTCGCTCCTCCGCAGGACACATCATCACCTCATAGCGACATTTACTAAAAGATTATGGTCAACACTACCTCAAACATCGCCAACGTGCGAGGTAACACGGGGTCTACACACCGACCTTCCTCTCCAACCCAACATCTCCTACAGTCAGGCTGGCCCAAAATCATAATTCTCTATTACGCGAGGTTTTGAGCCAAAAGAACTCACGTACTACTTATCCTCGTGAGGCTCATCATTCATTCGGTTTGCTTCCACCATTGTTCACTTTTCATTTATTTTTTTCACCATTTGTTTATATACATCATTTATTTTTTCATCATTATATATACATATATATATCTTTTCTTCCACCCCTTTCTTTATATATATTTTTGACTAACAAGTCCGTGCTCGAGGCATCCAAACATTCATACTAGGTCCAAAAGGGTACACGGGAACCCACCAAATCTGGCTCACACCCCTCCGGCCAGAAGGGTATGGCTTATTATCATTATTATTAATATATATTTTCTCATTTTCTTTTTGTGACATCTTGGTTGATGGTGCTACAATCCAAATCAGACCTAAGAATTCTCCGAATTTCCACACAGATGCCTTGCCTTCCACACCATTGCCTCGATTATGATTAAAATCATTGACACACTGACACCAGGGAACACATACTCCAAAAAATGCATACCTCGAGACCAAAGCTCACCCTTACTGAGCTCAGCCTACACTTAATGACTCCTCGAAAGTCTGAAATCTAATTCTCAACACCGGACATACTCCTCCTCAGAGGTCAAACGCCAATGGATGACATCTCACGCGGCCATCAGAAACCCAATATGACAACTCACAGAAACCACCAGCACAATGAATAGCCCCATACAACATCACCAAATGCATGATATACTCAGCCTGGGCTCCATACAACGCTTCCTCAACCTTCACCTTCCTGCTCTCAACCTGATTCTCGAGAACACTTGTGACGCCCAAAGTTAAATACATCATTTGATCACGGAAATGGGTATCGTCACCCACTCCAAGAACATGTAACCTCCATACAGCCTTAAACCGCCATCCAATCTCCGCAATCGCTCTGCGTATTCACAGGGGAGGAATCGAGGCGAACACAAACCTCCTTTAAAGACTCCCGCAACTGTGCTCTTCCTATCCAACCTTGTCGGTGCCATCCAATTTAACGTCCTTTTGGCACAGCACCCAGTGCCACCTTAAAGATTTCACAAGTAGAGGAGGTGGTTCTGACAAGTCACCTAAAATCCTCTAAACCTCTACTTCTCACCACAGGGACGTCCTCCATCCTTGTCACTGTTCCGGTATGGGGCCCGTGAGCTATGGGCCCACTACACTTTCGCTGCACTACTTTGATCAATCCACACCACCAAAATGAGGATACCTTGACACCCGTCAACAATTAACTCACAACCTTAATTGGCTAACATAAGAAATCCGACTGGGGAAGACTCAAACATCATAAATGTAGAATACATGCCTCACTTTAAAGACCAAATCATAGTCTCACTTCCCACCAAAGCTCCGAAGACCTCAAGCCAATCGTACTAGGAATCATTTCACCAACCCAACGTTACAGTCCATATTACTTGGCTAGCCACTCGACCCTTCTAACCAGTCTTTTCCGACTGTCAAGACTAACAAGACATAACCCCACATACGCTATGGGGAAACGTGAAAGGGAAGATCTAGATTCATCCCCCTACCTCAAATGATGAACACACATCTCGAATACCTCCGTTCCACGCCAAAACACGAATCTTACGCACAAACCGCGACCCCAAGTCGCGAACCGCCTCCGTCTAACTCCCATAATCTTCCTTCTGCCACCGTCATCGTCCAACTGAGCCTCCTCACATTCCACCATCTACATCTAGGAAAAGAGGAGAGAAACAAGGGAGAATGGAAGAGGAGAAGGAGGAAAATGGGGAAGAAGGAAGGGGTGCGCAGGGTTTTACAGGATGAAGGTTTTGGGGTTTCTTCGGAACCTCAAAAATTCCAAAATTGCTCCAATGCAATTTAATATTTTTTCTTTTTTTTTGCCCAACAACATTAGAAATCACGAAATAATTTAGTAATTTTGAACAGAGTCTGAAATATAATACTTAGAAGTTCGAATCACACAACATATTCACACATCAAAGAAGTCGGGCCCTACCGAAAACATGAAATCCCTCGCGGTTCATCGCCACCTTCGCGAATGAAACCACCTCGATTCGTCACCCAACCGTATCCCAAATCCAGCCATCACCCCCACCGTCGTCAACCGCCTCACCCTTCCACAATCCACCATCAGCCGCCGGAGGATGGAAGGAGAGAAAGAAGGAGAACGAAGGGGGAGAAGGAAGGGAAATGAGGAAAGAGAAGAAATTTTTTTTCCAGAATATAAAGTAATTAATTTGATTCTGCCTCGAACAACCTCGACAAATGCATGACTCACCCTTAATTAACACGTAATATGCTTGCTCATAATCTGATAATCCACACATATGGAAACAACGCGAGAAAGAAACACAACACCCTGTGTCAGCCGCCGACTGTACTGGACACTTTGGACTCTCTGGACACTACAGTCATTTTAAATTTCTATGCACAGCCACAACCTCACTCTGATACCACCTATCGCAGCTCGGGATTCAGGTTGCTATGGTTCCTTTCCAGTACCCGGATCCCGGGCCGTGACAATGCGTCTAGCTCTCTCTTGAAGAGGAGAAGTGCTCGGGTGCCATCCTCTAGGAAGTACCTCGAAGGACACACCTGAGGGGGGGTCTGTGGATTGCTACAATTCCTCTGAAGAGGAGTCAAGTGGGCCATGAAACGATCGTTCACCAAATTCTGAGGGGCACATCTAGCTCTCTCCTGAAGAGGAGGAATACTTGGGTGTCGTCCTCTAGGAAGTACCATGAAGGGCACACCTATGGAGTGGTCGGTGGATCACCATCGTACTCGTGACCAGTGAGACCATGAAATGACCGGTTCCATTTTCGAGAGGAGTTAGTCTCTTCTTAAGAGGAGGAGACATCTCGCCTCTTGGAGACTACATGAGGCCATCTTTGATACTTTCAAGGGGAGCACGCGTCTCTTAGAATGGAGAGAGGCACTGCTCGCCTATAGGAAGTTAACAAGCCTCACCCTTCCACAATCCACCATCAGCCGCCGGAGGATGGAAGGAGAGAAAGAAGGAGAACGAAGGGGGAGAAGGAAGGGAAATGAGGAAAGAGAAGGAATTTTTTTTCCAGAATATAAAGTAATTAATTTGATTCTGCCTCGAACAACCTCGACAAATGCATGACTCACCCTTAATTAACACGTAATATGCTTGCTCATAATCTGATAATCCACACATATGGAAACAACGCGAGAAAGAAACACAACACCCTGTGTCAGCCGCCGACTGTACTGGACACTTTGGACTCTCTGGACACTACAGTCATTTTAAATTTCTATGCACAGCCACAACCTCACTCTGATACCACCTATCGCAGCTCGGGATTCAGGTTGCTATGGTTACTTTCCAGTACCCGGATCCCGGGCCGTGACAATGCGTCTAGCTCTCTCTTGAAGAGGAGAAGTGCTCGGGTGCCATCCTCTAGGAAGTACCTCGAAGGGCACACCTGAGGGGGGGTCTGTGGATTGCTACAATTCCTCTGAAGAGGAGTCAAGTGGGCCATGAAACGATCGTTCACCAAATTCTGAGGGGCACATCTAGCTCTCTCCTGAAGAGGAGGAATACTTGGGTGTCGTCCTCTAGGAAGTACCATGAAGGGCACACCTATGGAGTGGTCGGTGGATCACCATCGTACTCGTGACCAGTGAGACCATGAAATGACCGGTTCCATTTTCGAGAGGAGTTAGTCTCTTCTTAAGAGGAGGAGACATCTCGCCTCTTGGAGACTACATAAGGCCATCTTTGATACTTTCAAGGGGAGCACGCGTCTCTTAGAATGGAGAGAGGCACTGCTCGCCTATAGGAAGTTAACAAGCCACCCTTTGTATTTTGGAGGGGAGCATACATCCGTCTCCTGAGGAGGAGAATATTATTACTCGCCTCTTGGAAGCATGAAGTTACCAATGTCTCTTATGAGTACTGAAGATGGGACGAAATGGTGAAAATTTTGCAGCCCGATCCACTTTTTATTGGTAAAATATCTTGAGATTTTTAGAATTCCAGATGTGGGGGATTTCCCGACCTTCTATGGATGATAGCCTGTATGTTCCTTTGTTGAGCACTTCTGTAACCCGGTATGGGCCTTCCCAGTGTGGAGCCAATTTCCCCGCAGTCGCCCTCGGGTCGGCGACACTGGCACAATGCAACATGAGATCCCCAGGGAAGAAGAGGCGCTCTTGACCCGAGCATTGTAATAATGCGTCAGCCGCTGCTAGTCGGGTCCGAGCACGATCCCTATCTTCTGCTAGCAGATCTAGGTTCTCTCGTAGTGCCTGGTTGTTCCGTGCTTCATCAAACTGGCCGACCCAAAGAGTTGGATTGAAAATCTCAACCGATATCACTGCCTTCGCACTGTATGCTAGGTGGAATGGGGTTTCACCAGTGGCCATCCGAGCGGTGGTGTGGTGTGCCCACAGGATGCTCAGGATAGTGTCCACCCATGATTCGCCGGCTTGCTGCAAGCAAGTCTTGATTCCGTGAAGGAGACTTTGGTTCGCGTTTTCCATAAGACCATTGGCCTAGAGATGCCCTACTAAGGTGTGGTGATTCCAGATCTCCAATTCTGAGCACTTCCCTTGGAAGACAGAGCTATGGAATTGTCTGGCGTTGTCAATCATGAAGATGCGCGGGATTCCAAATCGACATATGATGTTGCGCAAGATAAACCTCCATGATATCTCACCTGTGATCTTTCCAAGAGGTTTTACCTCGACCCATTTGGTGAAATAGTCAATGGCGACGATAAGGAACTTTTTCCTCCCGTTGGCTTCTGGAAAGGGGCCCAATATATCTACCCCAACCGAGCAAATAGGCGAGGCTCCATATGGGTGTGAAGCTACGTTGCGGGCTGATGCAAGTACGCATACCTTTGGCATTGGGCGCAGCCCCGTACGTATTCAAGGCAATCCAACTGTAGGGTGGGCCACCAATATCATTGGCTGAGCAAACTCCTGGCGAGAGTTAGTCCTTCGATATGCCTGCCGCATAGTCCCTCATGGCCTTAGTGAATGGCTTGCTTGGCCTCAGTAGGGAATAAGTATTTCAGAGTGACGACGACAGTGAACGCCTGAAGAGGCATTGATTGACATGTGTAAAATGTGTCGCTCGGGCTCTTACTCGCCTGGCCTCCGAGTGGTCCTCAGGCAAGCGTTGATGAAGAAGATAGTTGAGGATGGGGTCCATCTATGACGGCTCATAGTCGATGACGTTCACCTGATGCTCGGGCTCCTCGATGCTCGGTTGCTACAACTCTTCAATCAGCATAGAACGAGAGCTTATGGTTGTTGTGGATGAGGCCAGGCAGGAAAGGGCATATGCTCGAACGTTCTCAGCCCTTGGGATGTGTACCACTTCGAAATGAGTGAGGCCTGAGGAGGCCTCTTTGGTCTTCTGGAGGTACTTCATCATAGCGGGCTCTCGAGCCTCAAACTCCCGGCGGACTTGGCTGGCGATTAGTAGAGAGTCGCTGTATGCGTGGAGGTGAGAGGCTCCAAGGTGCATTGCCATGCGAATGCCAGACAACAACGCTTCAGACTCGGCCACATTGTTCGTGGTCGGAAAGTTGAAGCATAGGGCATACTAGAGCTCCACGCCGTCGAGTGACAAGAGGACCAATCCTGCACCGCTTCTGCTTGCACAAGAGGACCCATCTACATACAATTCCTAGGTAGGCTCGGAGGAGTGCTCGGCCCCTTCCTCATCGGGAAGCATGCACTCGACGACGAAATCCTAGGCCTTGATGGCGGTCCTCGAGCGGAAGATTATATCAAATTCTCTCAACTTTATGGCCCACTTGACCAATCTCCCCAAGGCGTCAGGGTTCTAGAGGATCTGACGCAAGGGCTAGTCAGTTAAGACCGTGATTGTGTGTTCGAGGAAGTACGGTTGCAACTTACGTGTGGCTGTGACCAGGGCGAGCGCAAATTTTTTGACCGGTGAATATCGAAACTCTGGTACTTGAAGAGCCTTGCTCACATAGTAGACCGACTTCATGCTCCTCTTGTCTTCTCGGGCAAACACCGCACTGAGTGTGCTCGGCATCACAGACTGGTAGAGGAGCAGCTATTCTCCGATGAGCAGTTTGGAGAGGGCCGGAGGCGAGGAGAGATACCTCTTGAGGTCTTTGAAGGCCTGCTCGCACTCTTGGTCCCAATCGACGTGTCATCTGTTTTCCAGTGACTTGTTGGCTTGCTTGATCAGCCGGAAGAACAAGAGACACCTTTCAACAGCTCAGGAGAGGAACTGGGTGAGTGCGGCCACGCGGCCGGTGAGGCATTGTACGTCTCTCAAACGCTCTGGTTGCTTCATTTCTAGCACATCTTTGATCTGGTCGGGATTAGCCTCGATGCCCTAGTGGGTCACTAGGAAATTGAGGAACTTACCCGACCTTACTCCGAATGCACACTTGTTCGGGTTGAGCTTCATGTTGCATCATCATAGCGTGGCGAACGTCTCTGCTAGATCATCCAGGTGGTTGGTTCCATACAAACTTTTGACGAGTATGTCATCAATGTACACCTCTATGTTGCGGCCGATCTGGAGATCAAACACGTGATTGACGAGATGTTGGTACGTTGCTCCTACGTTCTTTAACCCAAATGGCATCCTCGTGTAATAGTACAGGCCGTGGTCGGTAATGAAGGCCACCTTGTCCTAGTCGGGCTCGTGCATACTGATCTGATGGTAGCTGGCGTAGACATCTAGAAAGCTTAGCATCTCGTACCCGGTCGTTGCGTCGACAAGTTGGTCGATTCGTGGCATGGGGAAGCTATCTTTGGGAGTGGCCTTATTTAGATCGGTGTAGTCCACGCGCATGCGTCACTTCCCATTACTCTTGGGAACTATGAACATATTGGTGACCCAGTCTGAATACCGGGTTGGTCGAAGGAGTCCAGAGCGCAGCTTCTTGTTCACTTGTTCTCAAATGATCGCCTGTCGCTAGGGGTTACAGCGACTCCTGCGTTGTTGAATCGAGCGGCACTTGGGGTCCAGCTTTAGATGGTGAGTGATAATATCCGGTGGGATCTCGGGGAGCTCATCCTCAAACCAAGCGAACACGTCCTGGTTCACCACCATCAAATGTTGGTAGGCCTCCTTCTCTTGCTCGGACAGTAATGAGCCTATCCATAGGGTGCGGTCTAAGCTCTCACCAACCTGGATGAGGAAAAGGTCCTCAGCCGATGTGTTCTCGCTTGGACCAGGCACGTTGGTCTTGGACTTCTTCTCGGGCAGAGCGTCCTCCGCCCTTCTTTCCGTGGTGGAGATCAAGTAGCACCGTCGAGACTCCCCTTGGTCACCTCAGACTTTCCCTATCCAGTGGGGAGTGGGAAATTTCAACTTCTGGTGATACGATGAGGGGATGCCTTTCAGCACGCCCAAGATTCCTTGGCCAATAATGACATTATAGTTGGTCATGCCCCACACGACCGTGAAGTCAACTACAAAGGTCACATCCCTTGGGACAGTCCCGAAGGTGATCGAAAGGGCGATGAGCCCCTCGGGATAGACCGTGGAGTCGGAGAATCCATACAATTAATGGTGTGTGCAACGGTGCTATGTGGGAGAGGTCCATGCCCATACGGACAAGACAATCGTAAGAGATAACATCGGGGCCACTTCCACTATCAACGAGAATATGACACACTGTACATTGATTGATAGTCGTGGAGACTACTAAGGCGTCAGAACGTGGAGTGGTTACGCCCGTCAGGTCCTCATCTGAGAAGACGATGGGGTCCATGAGGTGGTCCTAGCACTTGGATCGCGGCGGCTTCCGTCGTCACAATCGACCTGGTTGACTCGGTAAGTGTATGCTCGTCGCCTGCTGGAGCTATCTCCCCCTGATGCCAGCCCATCGAAGATCATCATGATTTCTGTTGGGTCAGGTGTCTATGGGGGGTGGTGTTCTAGCCCTCTATTGTCGTCTCTCGGCGGCCTTGGCGATAAACTTCTGCAAGAGACCTCGTTGGACTAGGTCTTCGAGGACGTCCCTAAGTTGGACACAGTCAGTAGTGTCGTGGCCATGGTGACGATGGAAACAGCAATACCTCCTCTGACTACTTATCTTTGGATCAGACTTCATCTTCGGGGGCCAACGGAGGGAGGGTTCCTCACGGATCTCCATGAGGATTTGCTCGGGCAGGGCTGTTATTGGGGTGTAATGCCTATACATGCCTTTCTCCCTCGGCCCCTGTTGGTCACAGTGCTCTTGGTCTTGGAGCTCGCGCTTGCTTATCTCTCTTCGGGAGGAACCGACTAGTCACTTGCAGTCGGGCTGATTGGCCCTGGACGCTCAGCCCAATGCTGCGTTGTTTTCCTTGCAGCTAGCGTGCTTTTGGGCTATGGCGAGGAGTTCCATCAGCGTTGTTGGGAACTCCATCTCGAGCATCCTTCGGAGGATGGTGTCCTAGGTACCTTGCGTCAGCATTGTCGTGACGATACTGACGTCTAGACAAGGGATGCAAAGGACCTCCTTCCAGAACCGGACAACGAAGTCCTACAAGGGTTCTTTGTGGCCTTGCTTGATGGCGAGGAGGCTCACTACAGATCTGACCTCCTTTTTGCAGTCGATGAAGTTTTCCTTAAATGCCTTCTTCAGCTGCTGAAAGGAGATTGTGGTCCCAGCGGGCAGTGTCTCGAACCAAGTCCGTGTATTCTCCCGCAGGGTGGTGACGAACGCCAAACACTTCACAACATTCGAGGCCCGGTGAAACACTAGGTTGGACTCGAAACTGTGCATGTGATCGGCGAGGCCAATAGTGCCGTCATATGGGTGAACGTCAGTAGTTGGAACTTCGGGGGGATCAGTGCCTCCATGATCTCCCAGGAGAAGGGAGCGTGGAAGTCGGAGTCATCTTCGATTAGCCTCCTGGTTCGTGCCGCCTGGAAGATGTCATCCAGGTAGCAGACCTTACCCTCGAGCTCGCGCTCGACCTCTCACAGCACCATAGTCGCTGCGCCATCTCCGGGTTGGAGTGCAGTGGACTGGCAAGACGCTAGGACAGTCAACTGAGCAGGTAACGGGAGTGTGTAGCAGAGATCAGAAAAGGTTCGCATACCCCACGCGACTCCGCCATTGTGAGCGCGCCTCCGTTCTGGGGGAGTACCGTCGGTGCTCGCTCTTGCTCTGCCTGGCGATTGAGGAGATTTTGATAGGCCTCTGTTAGCGCATGTATCTGTCGGCACATCTCTGCTAGCTCATTCATGGCGGGACCCTATAGAGCCGCGCCGCGGGATGGGTGAGAGGATGCTTCCTGAGAAGCACTTTGGGAAGCATGGGCCCCCTAACGGTTACTAGTGTTGCGGTAGTTCCCTCTGAGTGCCATGGCTTCCTACTCTTTCTCACAGATGACACCAAAAAGTGTAGAGGTAAAAAAGTGTCTCCTTCACCTCGTACTACACCTTTAAAATTTATTTGATGGAGAAGATCAGCCGGCCATCCTAAGGAAACTTGCAACCACTGGGAAGAACGTCAGAAGGAGCCTTGGGAGAGAGCCCAGGGGACAACCCTTCGATACTTAAGTCAAGACCATCCAAGGAGAGCCGAAGGGAAAGAGAAATAGAAGAAGGAGAAAGTTGAGAGCATGTAGTCTGGAGAGGGCGTTCAGAGAGTGCTCGGAGGAGGCAGGGAGTTCTCGGAGAGACAGGGGAAGAACCGAGAAGGGACCTCTCTCTCCATGCTATCCGACTGGAGTCTCCTTCGGTTGTAAGCGTGCGGGGGACTCTCTCTCTCTCTCTCTCTCTCTCTTGTTATGTGGAAGTTGCTGGTGATGTGAGTCTCTCAGTTGCCTGGTATTTCCTTCCGCCTCTGTGTGTCTGTTCTTCCCTTATGTCCTCGTCTGGGAACCTATTCTATAGTTGTCAAGGCGACCAAGGCGAGGTTGGGGTCCTCGAATGCCTAAACGCTTAGGCGCCTGCTTAAGCGACGCTTAGGCGTCAAGTTCATAAAAAATGTCATAATTAATATACATGTAATTTTTATATATATATTAATCATGATTATTACTTATATGGGAAACAACACTAGTATGAATATAGAAATAAAAATTAATAGAAATGACATTGCAATAAAATATCAAAATTTATTTTGAGATAAAATTAATAATTAAGACATACAAAATTCTAATTAAAATTTAAAATACTTTATTAACAAATTAACCCCATTATTAATTGAAAGGGAGGAAGACAGGATAGAGAGAGAGGGACTGAGAGAGATAGTTGCGAACTGTGTGTGTGAGAGAGAGAGAGAGGAGGAAGGGTGGAGGAAAGAGAGAAGGGGGCAAGGGTAGAGAAGAGATAGACAGATAGAGAGAGGGGGTAGGAGAGAGAGAGGGTGGGTCTCACTATGAGTGTGAGAGGGAAATAGAGAGAGAGTGTGTTAGAGTGTGAAAATTTCTATTTATAACAGGGGAGAAGAGGGAGATGAAGCTAGCAGGGGGGCGCCTAGGCGCCGCTTTGGGCGCCTAGGCTGCCCAAGCGGCGCCTAGGCGGCGCCTTTTTCAAGCTGAACAAGGCGTAGGGGCGCCTTGTCCCCAAAAAAATGCCTGCCCGCCTAGGCGCCGCTTAAGCGGCGCCTAGGCGGGCGCCTTGACAACTATGACCTATTCATACCAGGCGCGATGGCCTCGTCCGACTTAGCAATGGCGTCGTTCACAGAGTGGAGTCTTGCTCGGTCGTGGAATCGTGCGTCGCCTACTCATCTGTTCCCGGAGAGAAGGTATCGTGGAAAGTATCTCGGCGGCGTGGCGGTGACCCATGTCACGTCGGGGCAAGTCCGATGATAGCGGACCAATGTTCACCCGTTGGTGAATTCCGCTACACCTGGAACAACCGCACGCGAGTATCTCGCTCGTGTGCTGGTGATGCAATGTTCTGCCCATGAGCTGACAATACTCTCGTGGACCCCGACTGGGTCATGTCGATTAGGCCTCCGGTGGCCAGGGTGGTCCGTTACGGGCTCGGTCACCTCAAGAGGTAATGGGCCTAGCATTATCGTGCCGCACTGTGCCTGACAGAATTTTTCCTCCTCAAATATGTTTGCTTAGTCTTAAATTTTCAAAGATGCAGTCGAAAGGATACACCATTGGAAAGTTGAGTAGGGGCACATGGTGTATCCCAATTCCCAAGCAAGCAAAGGACTTAATGTTTAACCCAGACCTTTTTTTTTCATCTTCCAAAAATTTTATGCATTTTTGGTTATATCTTTTCGTACATTACAACAATTACTAAGTTTTATGCATTGAACTCACCGATCCATATTCGTTTTATGCATTGAACTCATCGATCCATATTGAACAAGGCATAAATATATTTTATTCTCAACAGACATGAAAAACACGATGAATAAAAGCCTCACCGCAAGCAACAGAAAAGGAAGGGAGGAGAAAGGAGAAGAAGACTCACCGGGTTGGGGGGGGGGGGGGGCTCTAAGAGATCTATGGGAAGAAAGGGCGGCGGAGGACAGTGACGCAGCGTGAGGCACAGGCAGCGGCACCGGCAGCTCTGCCTCGAGAGATGTAGGTAAGCAAGTGATGGCAAGGAAGTGGAGATGAAGGAGGGTGGCGCGGAAGGAGGTGAAGCCGTCAGCCTAGCTGCAGCTGCCGCGACGGCTCTTGTTGAGATCACTATGGACGGAGAAGCGGCGGGCGTCGCATGACGGTGGCGCGGGGGAAGCTGGAGCCGTGGGGCCGTCGGCCAGCCGTCGCTTGCGTGGGCGACAGAGGAGGGTGGTGTGGCCAGCAACGGAGGAGGCCGGCGCGGTGATGGGTGGAGCCTTGGCCAGGTGCCCCTGGGGTGGAGGCTTCGCAAAGGCCTCTAGGGTTTGGTGTCCCAGGTCTTTGGGCTATTTGGGCATGGGCCAAAGTGGGACAAACCCGTCGTATTATAGAACGAGTCAAGACCAGCCTGGCTCGATTCGACCCAATGGGCTCGTGGGCAAACTTGCTTTGCTTGCTCGAGACAATCCACCATGTTGGCCCCATGAACAAGGGGGGGGGGGGAGGGGGGGGAACGCCTCCTGTAACAGAGTGTTTTCGATTTGATTAATCCTCACTGCAAACCTTGGAACACACCGATTAACTGCACACTGAGGTCCCAACTCTACAGAATTTCGTTCGAAAAACACTGGCCATTTCACTCACACAAGGCCAAAACGTGTAATATTTTTATGATCTTTGCTAGGTTCTCAGATCCTATGTCCGTTGCAGGCCTTCATTTTTTCCTAGAGTTGGTCACATTTCACATGTAACCCCTGTGCATGATTCGTCTCGGAAATAGACAACCTAGCTTAATAAGTTTTCCACCGAACTTTGCCGCATTTTTGTCTCCCGATGAGTCCTTGAAGAAGCAGCTGCCCAAAAGGTTAACGGACGCAAGATGTTCACGGTGCTAGACTGCTATGCGAGGTACGAGGGTAACGTTTTCCCCATGTATACACGCGAGCGAAGAAAAAAAATGGTTTGTAATTTGAAGAATTGGTAGCATGGAGATACGAACTAATACTAATTTGACGAGACACGTGGATAAAAGATTGACGCAGTTTTTTTTCTCATTGATATTTATAGGCGTGAATACGGTTTGATTTGATTTGAATTTTTTTTAATTAAATTGAATCAAATTAAGAATTCAATTCGAATTAAATTAAATCAAATTATTTTAAAATTAAATCAAATCGAATCGAATTAATTCATTTTGATTTGGTTTAATTCGATTTAAATCATATTTATCTTCTCTTTTAAAAATTAAATTAAATACAGACGAGAGTAGAGAAAAGTATGATAAAAATTTTTCTATCAAATAAAATAAATATTAAAAATATAACATAAAAATGATAATTTGTAAGAATAATCTCCATAATATTTTTACATAAAAAATTAAGAATTTCAGTTACAGTGGAATAGAAGATGATTTAAAATCTATTTCATATAGTCATAAATCTTGACGGAGATTAAACTTTTTGAATTAAAATTTATAATTACATATACAATTATATTAACTTACAAAAATATCTTTAAATTCGAATTATTCAGTTCTATTCGATTTCTTAAATTTCAAAATCAAATCAAACCAAAATTTTTAATACAATTTGATTTGAAACTAAACTAAAATTTTTTAAATTTCAATTCAAATCGAATCAAATTTATCGATTCAATTTAATTTTTAAATTAAATCTAAATAATGATAACCGTAACTGTTCCTCTAATTTATTAATAAAAAACATTGATATATGTTTTTGCCCTTACACCGTGCACGTGTGTGCTAGACCTTCTCACACATGCATTGCATAACTTTAGAGGCGTGATTCGCCCGCCAACCATCGGCACCTTACCTACCTCCCTCAGCTTTCTTTCAAATTGCAGCCAAAACAAACAGAGGAGGATTTGTGGGTTTTTGTACAAACAAACAGGAGGAGCACGTACATAACCAGACACATCACCGATCGCAAAAAGCCACCAAACGACACCGCAATTATTTGACAGACACAACAGTCCAGAAATCCTTTGTTACAAAAGCTGCTATTTTTCACGGCAACTGGAATCTAATAGCAGTAGAAATGAGAGATAATAATAATGGCTAGCGAATGGGACAAATGGGTGGGGGCATGGCGATGGCCCTCTGCTGCTTTAGGTCAGGCGGCCGTGGTGGCCTAGCTGTCGGAGGAGGCCCACACGATGTCCTTGAGCGCAGGCCGGAGCTCGTTGCTGCAGAAGCTCCGGTACTCGAGGGTGTCGCCGCCGTCCTTCTTCACCTCCACAACCAGCAGCGACGGCGCCACCGTGAAGATCTCCGCCGCCACCGCCAGCCGCCCCTTCCGCCCCCGCTGCTGTCCCTCCAGCCGCACCCCCGTCTCGCTCTTCCGCACCTTGAACCGTCCGGCCACCTTCGCGGCCAGACCCTCCAGCCGCGAGATGACCCCGCTGGCCGGCTCCTTCGTCGCGAACCGCATACCCTCGGCCCTCTCCACTCTCCTGCCGCCGTCTTCGAACAACGGGGAGAGGTCGAAGCCCTGGGAGAGGGATATGATGTGGAAGGCGTTCAGGCTCTCGGGCTTCTCCTTGCCCCAGTTCTTGCTGCCCGTGTCTTCTTCGTCCTCCTCGGCCTGCTGTTGCTGGGGGCCAGTAGATTTAACGGCGCTGGGCACGGTCTTTTTAAACCATGGTGTCTCCATCAGCTTGGCTACTGTGATTCTCGTGTTGGGGTTGGGGTCCAGCAGCTTGGTGACCAAGCGGCGGGCGTCGGAGGAGAACCACGGTGGGCATTTGAAGTCGCCGCGCTGGATCTTCTTGTACATGGCCACCACGTTGTCGTCCTGGAAGGGGAGGAAGCCCGCCAGGAGCACGTAGAGGATGACGCCGCAGGACCAGAGGTCGGCCTTGGCCCCGTCGTACCCCTTCTTAACGATGACCTCGGGGGCGACGTACGCCGGGGTACCACAGGTGGTGTGGAGGAGGCCGTCGGGATGGAGGTGGTCCGCGAAGGCACTGAGGCCGAAGTCGGCGATCTTGAGGCAGCCGGCGTCGTCAAGTAGGAGGTTCTCGGGCTTGAGGTCGCGGTGGTAGACGCCGCGGGAGTGGCAGAAGTCGACAGCCGAGATCAGCTGCCGAAAGTAGGCACGGGCGGCGTCCTCCTTAAGGCGTCCGTTCCGAGCGATCTTGGAGAATAGCTCGCCGCCGCGGACGAGCTCCATGGCGAAGTAGATCTTGGTCTTGGTGGCCATCACCTCGTGGAGCTCGACGATATTGGGGTGGGACACCATCTTCATCACCGAGATCTCGCGCTTCACCTGCTCCATCATCCCCACCTTGATCACCTTCTCCTTGCCGACCACCTTCATGGCCACGCTGCGCCCCGTCCGGATGTCCCTGGCGAGGTAGACCTTCGCGAAGGTGCCATGCCCCAGCAGCCGGCCCATCTCGTACTTGCCGTGCAGGACGGCCTTGCCGCCGGAGGCGGCGGCAGGAGGCGAAACCTCCTCCATCACGAACAACGAACGCACCGAACAAATCAAGCAAAGACAGAGATGATCGGGAAAAGCAGAGTACGCGGAAGAGGCTGCGGCGGAGGGGCTGCGAAGGGTGGAGGAGCTCTATCTAAGGCCACCGATCCGAGCGGCTACCCGTCCTCGACGTGCTTCCGGTGGCAATTCCTGCCGGTGCGGCGCTTCCGCCTCCCGCCAAGATCAGGGTCTGATCTCCTCATCGTGCTGCATTCCCAGCGGGGACGACCACTGGGGTCTCCTGGTCAGGGCGCACAGGACGGCGGCGAAGAGTGTTCTAGGGTTTCCCCTCCCCCTGGTTAAGAGAGAACGGAAGAGAAGATAGAGAAGCTAGAGATAGAGAGAGAGACAACAGAAACAGAAGAGAAAACACTGGCTCCGGTGAAAACTCTCGCTTGGGGTCTCTCCTCCCCTTTTATAGGCCCACCGCCATGTGGGTGTGCCGCGCAGCGCGTGATTCCGGTCCGTGACGTCACCTGAACGAGGACGGCGTGAGCCTGACCTCGAAGGCGAACACCATGCCGTGTGATGATGATCACGTGGCTGCGCTTTTGCGGTGGGCTTCCTTATGAGTCCCTCTCACACGCGAGGAAAACCAAAAGGGGGCTTGGTCCCAGTGGGGGCCGTCCCCGGGGGAGTCGCCACTCCGCGGGGTCCCCACGCAAACCGCCGGCTTTGCCGCACGAACCCACGAACCATCTGTTGGCCAGAGGTGCGTCGAGGGGACACGTGGTCCATGACTAGCGGGGTTGTGCGCGAGGCGTGGCGGCACTGCGGTGGGGGGTTCCAGGAACGCCGTTTCTGGGACTACTCCTGGTCAGAGCCGTTTCGGGTTAGGCTTCTGACGGGGTGAGCCGGTTCGCGTTTAAGGTGTGTGGCGGCGGACGCGCCGAAGGCGGCGCTGGTCCGCTGGAGTCGGATGCTGGCGAAACCGCCCCGGATCCGACCCGTAATACGAACACTGAGATGGCGCGGGGGTGTGGAAAAGGGACAAGAAGGGAATTGTGGTGGGTGCTGTGCGGCCCGGTTCATGTTGCCTGCCCCGTGTTTTGTCTTGTCAAATCGAACTGTGGCGGGGGAGAGAGGGACCGCCGCACGAGATTTTCCGGCCATCCCAGTCGTTGGGCATCTCAACAGTTGGTGCCCCGTGGCCTGCCCGCTCGAAGTGGTGAGGGGGTGATGAATGGTAAAATAGTTTGATTACATATTTGGGTGTGCATTATTTTTAATTTATTTTTTAAAAATAATATCTAAGATATCTTAATTTAAAATATAAATTATGTCAACATTTAATTATCTAAAAATTAAAAATAAAATAGATCAATTTTTAAAATAATAGACTCAACGTATTCGTTTGATCTGATTTCTTTTTTTATTTATGTAGAGATTAAAAAATATTCCATTTATCACGTACAACACGTTTAACATTTGTTTAATGGGAAAAAGTATCCAACCACCCTAAGAAACTTGCAACCAATAGAAAGAGTGTCAAAAAGGAGTCCTGTGAGAGATCCAAGGCATAACTCTCCGATGTTTAAGTCAGGACCGTACAAGAGAGTAAATGGAGAGATGAAGAGAAATAAAATAGTAGAGGGGGAGATTCAAGAGACTGTGGTGTGGTGATGATGCTCGGGGAGTGTTCGGAGAGTGTCCGGAGAGTGCTCGGAAAGTAAGAGAATACTTGGAGAGTCACGAGGAGAAGAACCAGAAGGAAACATCTTTCTCACTGCTATCCTAGTGAAGTATCCTTCCGTAGCCGCGTGTGGGAGCACCTGAGGGTTCCCCTCTCTCCCTTTCTATAAATCTCTCTCTATTTGTTTATGTCTTTCTGTATCTTCTAGAAGTCCCTCCTTTTAGGTCAGTTTGGGGGCCTATCTATTGGGGGTGTAACGGTGTCGCCTCGTTCTTGGACTTGGCAATGGCATCATTCATAGAGCAGTGTCCTGCTTGATCGTGAGGATCTCCTGTCACCCACTCGCCCGCTCCCGGAGGGAAGATCTCGTGGCAGACATCTCGGCGATGTAGGTGTGACCCAGTTCTTGTTGAAGTAAATCCTGCAATGGCGGCCTAGTAAGGAGGGTAAAGTTTGCAAAGCCCAATGCAGCCAAATAATGCCAGGCCGAGCACAGCCCGATACCACCAAGCCAATCACGGGGTCGGGTAGATAAGCCCACGTGTAACGACCCAAAATCTGAATACCGAGAAAGACCCCGATATTCTTGGATCCTGTCCCGCCACCCACAAGCCGGGGCTCGAAAGGGTTAAAGGGATGGTGCGACAGTGTATAAGAATCTAAATAATTGCAACTCAATAATTTTTAACATGATTAATGCATGAAATAAACAGTTATATAATTCAACAATTACACAGTCCAGAATTCATATGTTCATACATGAGTGCAATAAATTAAAAAGGTACAAGAACACGGGGCATACCCCGCCTCTGGTAAACTGGTGCTAAGGCTGACCGCCGGCCCCACGCGAAGCCTTCGAAGCACAACGTGCAAGCCGTGCCTCACCTAAAAATAAAAGGGGGTGAGCCTCGTCTCATCGGCTCAGTAGGGGTCTCGCGGATCCCCGTCTCACAACGATAGGTACACAGTGCAAGGAATAACAATTCGGAATAATAACTATAACAGAAAGAACAACAATTAACAATTAAATAAAATAAATGCGTCACACATGTACCACGGCTATTCAAGACACCCACAAGTCAAATGCCGTATAATAAAATAACATCGGCCACCCAACACCAAACCACAACGGTAAGAAACTAGGGTCGCTACACTCGAGTGAAAATAGCACTACTCACTAGAAGTAAGACCGGATGCGTCCACTGATAACTTAGTCCACAGCCTCAGGTGTCTCCCTACACGCCCCAGGTGGACACTGAGACATCGTACACAGAACACAAGACAAGGGTCTAGTCGGGGTCATGCCTGTCAGCACGCGTCTGAGGTCCCCGACCACGTGTGCATACACTGACTGACTGCGCTACGTCTGACCCTCTAGCTGATTTTCCTCCCGACCCAGACTCGAGCCACCACAGTAGGAGGCCCTACGGCAACCAGCCTAAAACCGTCTCTTCCGAGTCTAGCTCTCCACTAGTCTCAAGTGGGTCGGCACATGCGTGCCCGGACAAGTTACGACTAGTGGGAAAATGTCACTCTAAGTAAGGACACACTGTGAAACTACTAACGTGTCACCGGTTGTGGACACACGCTTATCGCACGAAACACTAGTTTAAACCGCAAGGCACAAGGCCACCAAAGTTGCTAAGTCAGAAAACCATATAGTAATCACATTTCCCCCGCCATGGGGTGTACCCACATATTTAAGTCGAATCATCGGGCGTCCCACCATGAGACGGCTCTCACGGAGTTTACACGGCTAACTCCTCGTTTGTTTTGTCCATAAATACCTTAATTTGACTTCTTGGGGTGAAAATCCAAGCTTCCGGGTCGAATATGCCTATCCAGGGAAGGTCGGTCGACCAGACCTAATGGTGGGTTGACCAACATGGGCGTCCGATCGACCGGCCAGGGGAGTCGGTCGACCGGTCTGCCCAGACCCCTCAGGGTCGCCCAGGGTCGGTCGACCGACCCCCAGTGGCGGTTGACCAAATCCCTATCTGAGCCTTTTTTTCTGTGCACTACCAGGAATTGGTCGACCGACCCGTTGGGTTGGTCGACCAATTCCGGCGACGGCAGAATGGGGTATCCCCTCTGGGGCCCCGTTCCACGCCCGACTCGCTCCATTGTGAGTGGGAACCATGGGGAATCACTCCCGACCCTTAACCACACATTCACGTCAAATGAATCAAGAATCGCCGCCCGAATCGACAAAATGGTCGCTCACCCCAAAAATATGGAATTTCCCCGAATAAGAACGAAACTTTCTCATTCTCGCCCGAATCTACATGGATCGGTGGGAAAAACTACGAGAAGGTGAAAGAGTCTATCCCCCTACCTGAGACGCCGCTTTACCACCTTAGGTCATTCCGATCGTCGTCGTTTCGCGCCAAAAACCGGTGAAGCTTCGAAAATCACGACCCACCTGCACGATCCTCCTAGTCCACGCCTCACAAACTGCCTCCCGCTGCTGTCGAAGCCCCGCCGTGCCTCCTCGCCATCCGCCGTCTGCAGCCAGAGGGAGAGAGGGATGGAACGAGAGAGGGAACATGAGAGGGTGAGAATGCAGCGGTGAGGGCAGAGGGGTGCGTGCGTTGGGTTTTAAAAAAGTTTGGGGCTTACCAAAAACCCTAAAAAAAGTAATATCATACATATGCCCATTCTTTATTTAATTTAATCAAATAATCTCCAAAATTTTTAATGAAATTTCCATAATTCCTCCTAAAATCCTTAAAATAATATCTCAAAAATCTGCGGCTCTTAAAATATTCACGAAAAATAGATCCGACGCTCATTAGGTGAAAATTCAAAATCCAAGGCATTACAGTCCTCCCCTCCTTACAAAAATTTCATCATCGAAAGTTACACCAAAATGCAACAGTCTAAGGGGATATTTTACTCAAACAAATATGGAAACCACTGCTGCATCTCATCCTCGTGCTCCTAGGTTGCTTCATTTCCTGAGTGGCACTGCCAAACCACCTTAACCAAAGGTATGGCTTTATTCCTTAACCTATGTTCACAACGATCTTCAATACGAATAGCGTACTCGGGGATAGACAGATCCAACGTCACTTCAGGCTACACTGAGTCTTCCAATACATGAGAATCATCGGGCATGTATTTCTGCAACATCGACACATGAAACACATCATGCATCGCATCCATTTCTAGAGGTAGCTACAAACGATACGCCGCTGGGCCAACATGCTCCACAATAAGAAAAGGCCCAATATAACAAGGACTCAGCTTCACACGCTTACCGAATCGCACCACACCTTTCATAGGGGAGACTTTCAAGAACACCCAATCTCACACCTCAAAGGTAAGAGGTCGCCGCCACCGATTGGCATAACTCTTCTGTCGACTTCAGGATGCCTGTAATCTCTACATGATCAGTTGTACCACCTCCAGCGGAGTACGACACGGTCGCCTATACAAGGCCTAATAAGGCATCATGCCCAAATTGGAATGATGGCTATTGTTGTAAGCGAATTCCAGTAATGATGAATGATGAATCCACAACCCTTGCCACTCAAGGCAATAAGCTCTCAACATGTCTTCTAGGGTCTGGATAGTTCTCTCTGACTGCCCATCGGATTGAGGGTGATAAGCTGAGCTAAAAGCTAACTCTGTACCCAAGGCCTTCTGAAAGCTCCTTCAGAAACCAGAAGTGAAACGGGGGTCCCGATTGGACACGATAGAAATAGGAATACCATGCAGGGGAATAATCCGTTCCACATATAATCTGGCCAATTTGTGGACTCCCCAACACATCTAAAATGGCAACAACTTGGCAGTCTTAGTCAGCCTGTCAACCAGCAACCATATACCATCATGGCCACCCTGAGCTCTCGACAAACCGACCACAAAATCTATAGTCACATGATCCCATTTCCATGCAGGAATCTCCAAAGACTGCAAAGTGTCACCTAGCCATTGATGCTCCGCCTTCACCTGTTAACATGTTAAACATCTGGCCATGAACTCAGCAACATCCTCCTTCATTCTTGGCCACTAGAATTGCCTCTTCAAATTGCAATACATCTTGATTGCTCCGGGATGCACAGCATAACGGGAACCATATGCCTCCTGCAAAATAGCTTTCCTCACATGTTCCTCAGTTGGGACATACAACCCGCCTCGAAATCTCACCACTTCATCATCACCAAACTCCACCTCGGCCATAGACAAGACACGTGGTAACTCGGGGTCCACACGTTGAGCCTCCATCACCTGGCGGTGGATAGCTAGCATGACAGTCAAACTAGCAAGAATAGCTGACCCATGATGTAACGACCCGAGAATCCGGTTACCGGGAAGGCCCGATAACCCGAGACTCGTACCGCCTCCCACGAGCCCGAAGACTCGGAAGGGTTAAAGGAATGGTGTGGAGACTACACAAGTATCACAAATAATTACAGAAATGAACAGTTATATTATTAAGCAGGAAATAAATTAACAGTTCACATGATACATGGTCCACGAGATATAAAAATAACAACAGCAGTAGTCCACAACTAGTACAGAGACAAGAAAGAAAAGTACAGCTACATGGGATATATCCCGGCTCTGACCTCTGGCACTAACGCTGGGCACCTGACCACGCTGAGCCTCAGACGCGCTCCCCTGAGGTCGCGACTCACCTGAAACACGGTGAAAACAAACAGGGAATGAGTCTCGGAACAAGACTCAGTAGGGATCACTCGGACCTACCTCGCAAACAGAGAAACCGCTACGCTAGCAGTAAGCAAGTAGCTCAGAAAAGAAAGCCCTGCAATCTACAAAACACCGCTCCCATGGTACGAAAATCGACACACGTGCCACGGTGAAACGACCGGAGCGCCACGGTCAACATGATAAAACCCGAAGGTCGAAGTCGCAAGGACTGACAGTCTGACACTCCCGACTCGACAGGAGTACCTCCCACTAGAAGCACAGTCGGTAGCATCCCCTGACGTCTTACACCGCACCGCAGGTCAACTACCTAACATGGTAGCTACTACCAAATGCACGAACACCGAATAAGTAACCACAAACGAGTGACTAGCTGGGGTAACGCCCGTCAGCGTGGGTCCAACCGCCCCCAACCACGTGTGCACACACAGACCGTACGTCCTAGGTCTGACCTCTAACTGGTTTTCCCATGGAGCCGGACTCTGGCTACCGACGAGGGGCCCGACGGAAACCAGTCTAAAACCGTCCTCAGGGTAGCCTCTCCACCACTCCCTGGTGGGACCACACGCGTGTAAGTAGGCTACGACTAGTGGAGGGTCACTACGGAGTAGACTCTCAAGTCAACGGAAAATAACGTCCGCATCCGACAACGTACGGGGACCGCCCCACGTACCAGCACCGTCGCACGGTGATCACGGTCGGAACAGAAACGGGGTTGCAAACCACCCGGGCCAACCCAGAGCCTGACGGTCTACCCTAGACGCGTCACAGGCTCTGACGGTCTAGGCAGGACCGTCACAATCACCTGACGGCCCAGCGCAGGGGCGTCACACGCTCGGTGCAAAACAGGGCGTAACGTACCTACCATGGTGCGTTACAGTCTGTGACGCGCCTACCCTGGTGTGTTACAAGACAACAAAGAACAGCTGTGACAGGTGCCATTCGGTGCGTCACAGCGTGTAACGGACCAACCCTGGTGCGTCACAACGTGAGAATGCGTCTGCTCTAACGCACCCACATGGGGGCGTCACATGGCTGTGACGCGCCAAGCCAGGTGCGTCACATGCCTTGACCCCCAACGGTCAAAAACTAACGGTCGGCAGCCAACAGTCGAACGCCCCTGACGGTCCAACCTAGGTGCGTCACAGCACTGTGGCGGTCTATCGTGGGACCGTCACAGCCCACAGACCCCACTTGGCTGCACTCAGGGCTGTAACGCACCCATCTGGGCACGTTACATAGTGTGACGGTCACTGGAAGGACCGTCACACCCGCCCGAGGGTAAAACGGCGGGAAATGCCCAAAAAAATTGCCCACACCCCCATGCCTCCACCGGAGAGGGGGAAATGAAAGGAGAAGACCCCTGGGGACCCCTAGCATGATTCTAGGCCAACAAAACGCGAGATCATGCATCAAATCCATAGATCGGGCGAGCTCTCCCCAAATCATGAAAAACCCCAAACCCGTAAGAAATTCCGTCTCTCGACCACCCCTCGGCCTACAAATCGCAGGAAAAGAAGGCTAGAGGCTAGGGAACGTCACCCTACCTCAGTTGCGTCCCGAGATGCGCCGGATCAACCACGAATCGCAAAGAATGCTCGAAAACCCTCGTTCTTCCTTGAGCTCCCATGGTTCACGTACGCCTCCAAGATCACCTCGCCGTCGCCACCACGCCGTCGCCCACAGCTGTCTGCAGCCGGAGGGGCTCGCCGCGATCTCGCCGGACGAAGAAGAGAGGGAGAGAGGGCGTCGCACGGTGGGGGAGAAAGGAGGAAGAAGAATAAGAAGAAGAGGGTGGGGAAGAGAGAGAAAAAAGGGGGGGTTTATTTATAGGAAAATCCAGAAATTCTGAAAAATATCAAAAAATAGAAAATTATATTTTCGCGATCCTCGGAACGCACCGATCGTAACGGTACCACTCTTGCCTAGGTGAACAACCTGGCTCACCCATAGCGAGGTTCCGAAGGAATTACCGAAATACACACCGGGAATCGAAAACACACGCAGAAAAGTCGCGAAACGCTTCCGGGCCTCCGAAACAACTCCGGATCGCGCCGATCCGAACACGAAAGATGTCCGAAACGAAATTTCGGACACAACGAAGGTGGACACTCCGAGAAACCAGATCCGGGACCCACGAAGAAGGATCCAAAAGGTCCGAGATATTACAGCCCTCCCCTCTTAAGGAATTTCGTCCTCGAAATTGAGAACAACCAAAGGGGAAAGAAGAGGAAGACTCACTCAAACAGATACGGGAATTGCTGACGCATCTCGTCCTCACGTTCCCACGAAGCCTCACCACCAGAGTGTCGCTGCCACACGACCTTTACCAAGGGAATAACCTTGTTCCGCAGGCGCTGCTCTCGCCTATCCTCCACGCGGATCGGAAACTCTGGGAGAGAAAGATCTAGAGTCACCTCAGGCCAAACGGAAAACTCGAGCACATGAGAGTCATCGGGCATATACTTCCGCAACATCGAGACGTGGAACACGTCATGCACCGACGCCAACTCAGGGGGACAACTGCAACCGATAAGCAACGTCGTCGATGCGCTCCATAATCACAAAAGGACCAATATAGCGGGGACTCAGCTTCCCACGCCGTCCAAAGCGCATCACCCCCTTCATCGGAGAAACTCTCAAGAACACGCGATCGCCCATGGTGAACTCGAGGGGCCGCCGCCTACGGTCAGCATAGCTCTTCTGCCGACTCTGGGCTGCCAACATGTTCCGACGGACCAAGTGCACAACGTCCACACACTGCTGCACCAGCTCTGGTTCCGTCAAAACACGCTCACCGACCTCAAACCAATCAAGTGGAGTACGACACGGATGCCCATACAAAGCCTCATAAGGAGCCATGCCGATGCTCGAATGATAACTGTTGTTATAGGTAAACTCCACCAACGGTAGGTGGTGAATCCAACTCCCCTGTCACTCCAGGCAGCAGGATCTCAGCATGTCCTCCAAAGTCTGAATGGTCCTCTCTGACTGACCATCTGACTGAGGATGATACGCTGAGCTAAAAGTTAAATCCGTGCCAAGCGCTCGCTGGAAACTCCCCTAGAATCCAAAAGTGAAGCGCGGATCCCGATCCGACACGATGGAAATGGAAATCCCATACAACGGAACGATCCGCTCCACATAAAGATGAACCAACTTGGACAGGCTCCAGCTGACTTTGACCGATAACAACCGAGTCACCTTCGTCAGCCTATCCACCAGCAACCAAATACTAACCTGACCACTCGGAGTCCTCAGCAATCCCACCACGAAATCCGTGGTCACGTGGTCCCATTTCTACGCAGGAACATCTAAGGGCTGGAGAGTACCTCCTGGTCGCTGATGCTCCACCTTCACCTGCTGACAGGTCAGGCACTTAGCCACAAACGCGACGACATCTCTCTTCATGCCAGGCCACTAGAACTGCCTCCGCAAGTTCCGATACATCTTGGTCGCACCCGGGTGTACGGTGTATCTGCTCCCATGAGCCTCGCACAACACCGCACGATGAACCCGCTCCTCAGCTGGGACGTACAACCTACCACGGAACCTCACGGCACCGTCCTCGCCGAGCTCCATATCAGCCCAAGCCAATATCCGGGGCAACTCAGGGTCCGCATGCTGAGCCTCTGTCACCTGACGGCGGATAGCAGGCGTGACAGTCAGACTCGCAAGCACTGCCAACCCTGGCTCCTGGGGAATCTTGAGCCTGAATGAAACTTCGGGCACTTGTTCCCAGAACCTCCACTTCCTCAGCATCAAGGCACTGACCGCGACCTTCCGACTCAAGGCATCGACGATGACGTTCATCCTACCCGGCTGATAAGACAGGGTGAAGTCATAATCCTTCATAAACTCCATCCATCGCCTCTATCTGTGGTTAAGATCCCTCTGCGTGAACACATATCGTAAACTTTGATGGTCAGTGAACACCTCGAACCTCTCGCCGTATAGATAATGCCTCCAGATCTTCAGCGCGAAGATCACAGCCGCCAACTCCAGGTCATGGGTAGGGTAGTTCTCCTCGTGGCGCTTCAGCTGCCGAGATGCATAAGCCACCACTCTACCGTGCTGCATCAGCACAGCACCCAATCCGACCCCGGAAGCATCTGTACACACCACAAAGCCTCCCGATCCAAAAGGTAAAACCAACACCGGAGCCGAGGTGAGCAACCTCTTCAGTTCCCTAAAACTCTGCTCACACTCCTCAGACCAGACGAAAGGCACATCCTTCCGCGTGAGTCTAGTCATCGGGGTCGCAATGCGAGAAAAATCCTGGATAAACCGCTGATAATAGCCCGCAAGCCCCAAGAAACTCCGGATCTCCCTCACCGACCTCGGCCTCGGCCACTGCATTACTGCCTCGACCTTGGCGGAGTCCACGGAAATGCCATCACCAGAAATCACGTGCCCCAAAAAGTGCACCTCACGAAGCCAGAATTTGCATTTACTGAGCTTCGCATACAACTGGTGATCTCGCAACGTCTGTAGCACCACACCCAAATGGTACACATGCTCCTCGACAGATCGCTAATAAACAAGGATGTCATCCACAAATATGACCACAAACTGGTCCAAATACGGACGAAACATCCTCTCCATCAAGTCCATGAAGGCTGCGGGGGCATTGGTGAGCCCGAACGGCATCACCAAGAACTCATAATGCCCGTACCTCGTACTGAACGCAGTCTTCTCCACGTCGGACTCGCAAATCCTCAGCTGATAGTAATCGGACCGCAAATCAATCCGCGAGAACACTCGCGCAGACTGAAGTTGGTCGAACAAATCATCAATCCGCGGCAACGGATACTTATTCTTAATGGTCACCTCATTCAGCTTCCGGTAGTCAATGCACAACCGCAAGCTATCGTCCTTCTTCTTCACAAACAACACGGGCGCACCCCAAGGGGAAAAGCTAGGGCGAATATACCCCTTGGCCAGCAGCTCCTGCAACTGCGCCCTCAACTCCCTCAACTCAGCGGGGGCCATACGGTAGGGAGCCTTCGCCAAAGGTCCCGTACCAGGCACAACCTCGATCACGAAATCAATCTCCCGCTAGGGAGGCAACCCAGGTAAATCCTCCAGAAAAATATCAGGGAACTCGCACACCACCGAGATGTCCTCGACATCCGACTCCATCTGGTTAGTCACAACCACGGAGACGAGAAAACCCTGATAACTCGCATCAAGCAACCGACGAGCTCGAATCGCAGGAATAAGGAAGCGGGAAGAGGAAGGCCTGATACCTTGGAAATAGAAGGTGGGTCCGTGAAGTCACTGAAAATAAACTCTCTTCGAGCCGCAATCTACCAACGCATGATGTGCCTCGAGCCAATCCATGCCCAAAATCACATCAAAGTCCTGAAGCGGCAACGCATAGAGCCTAGCCGGCATACTCCGCCCTTCTACCCACACAGGAACCTCATCGAAGTAATACGGAGTGATCATAAAATCACCCGAAGGTAACTCTACTGTCAAATCACAATATAACTGGGTCACCGGCTCCTCAATACTCAGTGCGAAATCCTCCGAAACAAACGAGTGATACGCGCCAGAATCGAACAAAACTCGAGCTGCACAACCCAAAATCTGAACGGTACCTTCCACGAGCTGCGACGCCACTGTCTCTGCCCTGGTCATGTGCGTGATCTGGCCTCGAGCTCTCTGCCTGCCTCCCACACTAGCTGACCTGGGTAGCGGGGGATACTGTCCCTGCTGCTGCTGCTGCTGCCTCTGCTGCTGGGAACCTGCTGCTGCTGAGGAAACTGTTGTTGCTACCTCTGAGGACAGTCACGCGCCATATGCCCTGGCTGGTCACACCGGAAACAAACTATCGGCGCCGTGCAATGCCTGCCTGGATGGAACTCGTTACACCGCGGGCACGGTCCTCGCGATCCACCCACTGATCCCTGACGCTGAATAGGAACCGGCTGTTGTACACTGCCCGATGACGCCTGCTGCTCACGGCCTCCCTTCTTCTTCTTTCAGAAACTCTTCTCGAAGAACTTCTTGACCTTCGAGCCGAAGAACACAGATCCTGTCACTGACGCTGCCGGCGCTCCTGAACCACCCGACGTATGCTGGAAAGAACCCTGCTGCTGGGTAGCCGACGGCTGGCTGCGACCTGACAAAGACTGCCCCTGACTAATCGGTCCTTGAGTCCTCTGCATATCCATCTCCAAGGAAGCCGCGACACGAGACGCTGTCTCCAGATCAGTGGCAATGTTCGCGATCAAATGGTGTCTCAACTCCTGCCTCAAGCCTTGAACGAACTGTGCGGTCTTCACCCTCTCATGCTCCATGATATGGGGTGCATACCGACCCAGCTCAGTAAATCGGGCCCTGTACTGCAACACGGACATGTCACCCTGAACCAGCTCCAGAAACTGACGCATCCGCTGCGGAGCAATAAACTCTCGCGAGTAGGTACGCTCGAAAGCACTGACAAAGTCGCCCCACACAATCTGCTCAAGTTGACGAAGCTGGAAAGACGGCTTCCACTCGGAAGACCACCACTCCCGAGCCGTACCCTACAACTGGTTGGAGGCCAACATCACTCTATCCTCTGCAGTACTCCGCGCGAAACTGAACACCCGCTCCATCTCGTCGAGCCAACTCCGAGCCAAATCAGGGTCTGGCTGACCGCCGTAGTAAGGTGGATGAAACTGCATGAAATCCTTCACTGCTCGGCCTGGCCCACCCCTGGTTGACGAGCCCTCACCAATTTCTCCGCCGAACTGTTGAGACATAAGCTGGTACATGCCACGGAAGAAATCTGTGGCCCTCGAAAATCTCGCAGTATCCACTGCCTCGGTGGCTACAGGTGGCACTCTACTCTGCTCCTCCTGCTCCTGCTGGATCTCCTGACCTCCAGCCGACTGCCCCTGCCGAGAGCGAGTGCTCCGCCTCGACGTCATGCTCGCTCCTGAAGCAAAAGACAGAAAACACGGAAACAGCAAGGTCAAGAAAAACGCACGATGCCCGATGCCAGCGTCAACCGTACATCATCGCTGTGGACTAGTGGACCACTACAATCACTTATGATTCTCGTATAATCCCACAACCGCAGCTCTGATACCAGCTGCAACGACCCGAGAATCTTGTTACCGGGAAGACCCGATAACCCGAGACTCATACCGCCACCCACGAGCCCGAAGACTCGGAAGGGTTAAAGGAATGGTGTGGAGACTACACAAGTATCACAAATAATTGCAGAAATGAACAGTTATATTATTAAGCAGGAAATAAATTAACAGTTCACACGATACATGGTCCACGAGATATAAAAATAACAACAGCAGTAGTCCACAACTAGTACAGAGACAAGAAAGAAAAGTGCAGCTACACGGGACATACCCCGGCTCTGACCTCTGGCACTAACACTGGGCACTTGAACCACGCTGAGCATCAGACGCGCTCCCCTGAGGTCGTGACTCACCTGAAACACGGTGAAAACAAGCAGTGAATGAGTCTCGGAACAAGACTCAGTATGGATCACTCGGACCCTACCTCGTAAACGGAGAAACTGCTACGCTAGCAGTAAGCGAGTACCTCAGAAAAGAAAGCCCTGCAATATGCAAAACACCGCTCCCACGGCACGAAAACTAACACACGTGCCACGGTGAAATGACAGGAGCGCCACGGTCAACATGACAAAACCCGAAGGTCGAAGTCGCAAGGACTAACAGTCTGACACTCCCGACTCGACAGGAGTACCACCCACTAGAAGCACAGCCGGTGGCGTCCCCTAACGTCTTACACCGCACCGTAGGTGAACTGCATGACGTGGTAGCTAGTACCAAAGGCACGAACACCGAAAAAGTAACCACAAACGAGTGACTAGCTGGGGTCACGCCCGTCAGCGTGGGTCCAACAGCCCCCAATCACATATGCACACACAGACCGTACGTCCTAGGTCTGGCCTCTAACTAGTTTTTCCCTGGAGCCGGACTCTGGCTACCGACGAGGGGCCCGACGGAAACCAGTCTAAAACCGTTCTCAGGGTAGCCTCTCCACCACTCCCTGGTGGGACCACACGCGTGTAAGCAGGCTACGACTAGTGGAGGGTCACTACGGAGTAGACTCTCAAGTCAACGGAAAATAACGTCCGCATCCGATAACGTACGGGGACCACCCCACGTACCAGCACCGTCGCAGGGTGACCACGGTCGGAACAGAAACGGGGCTGCAAACCACCCGGGGCAACCCAGAGCCTGAAGGTCTACCCTAGACGCGTCACAGGCTCTGACGGTCTAGGCAGGACCGTCACAATCACCTGACGGCCCAACGCAGGGGCGTCACACGCTCGGTGCAAAATAGGGCGTAACGTACCTACCATGGTGCGTTACAGTCTGTGACGCGCCTACCCTGGTGCGTCACAAGACAACACAGAACAGTTGTGACGCGTGCCACTCGGCGCATCACAGCGTGTAACGGACCAACCCTGGTGCGTCACAACGTGGGAATGCGTCTGCTCTAACGCACCCACATGGGGGCATCACATGGCTGTGACGCGCCAAGCCAGGTGCGTCACATGCCTTGACCCCCAACGGTCAAAAACCAACGGTCGGCAGCCAACGGTCGAACGCCCCTAACGGTCCAACCTAGGTGCATAACAGCACCGTGGCAGTCTATCGTGGGACCGTCACAGCCCACAGACCCCACTTGGCTGCACTCAGGGCTGTAACGCACCCATCTGGGCGCGTTACATAGTGTGACGGTCACTGGAAGGACCGTCACACCCGCCCGAGGGCAAAACGGCGGGAAACGCCCAAAAAAAATTGGCCACACCACCATGCCTCCACCGGAGAGGGGGAAATCAAAGAGGAACACCCCTGGGGACCCCTAGCATGATTCTAGGCTAACAAAACACGAGATCATGCATCAAATCCATAGATCGGGCAAGCTCTCCCCAAATCATAGAAAACCCCAAACCTGCAAGAAATCATGTCTCTCGGCCTCCCTCGACCTACAAATCGTGGGAAAAGAAGGTTAGAGGCTAGGGAACGTCACTCTACCTCAGTTGCGTCCCGAGACGCGTCGGATCAACCATGAATCGCAAGGAATGTTCGAAAACCCTGGTTCTTCCTTGTGCTCCCACGGTTCACGTACGCCTCCACGATCACCTCACCGTCGCCGTCGCCACTGTGGACGTATAAAATTGCACGTCCTTATGTCCCGCTAAGCCCCCGCATTAATGTCAAACTCGAAAGAAGAAGACTCGGGGAGACTGGTCATCCAGAGCTCCGGGAGAATACTACCGTCAGGCAAATCCCCACATTTGCACATGCGCATTAAATGACAAGGAAAATACAGGATACCCTCCTGAATTTATACACTGCTATGGACCCACTCTCGGGTCCCTAAAGGTGAAGTAATATCCCAAAGAGTGCACAACTTCAAACTCCTAAAGCAAAGGTAGAAACCCTTTCAAACGGCACACCCCCTGCCCTTTCAACGGCACACTACCTAAACAAGCCCAAGCGGCACCCTTGAGGTGCCTCCAGCGGCATGCTCTTCAGCTGCCCCTCAACGGCACACCCTTCAAGTGCCTTCAACGGCACACCCTCATGTGCCTTCAACGGCACACCCCTGAGGTGCCTCCAGCGGCACACTCCTTAGCTGCCTTCAACGGCACACCCAAGTGGCCGTTCAACGGCACACCCCTCAGCTGCCCCAGCGACACACCCTTGAAAGCCCCTTCAGCGGCACGCCCAAACTGCCCCCTCCAACGGCACGGGCGTTCTACTTCCTCCAGCGGCACAGCGGCCTGGCCCTCCAGCGGCACAGCGTGAACTCCCCCGAACGGCACAAACCGGCAAGATACACAACTATAAGGCCCGTGCCTCAGTGGATCCTTAGTGGTTTGGATCTAATATTTGTTCTGGAATTTCCGACTATGTTCCTGTATTTTTAGGAATTTTCCTGGTATTTTTTTGGATTTATTTGGAGTTAATTGAGGGTTATTAGAAATTAATAAGATTTTAATATATATAATGATTATATTATATATATATTGATTTTCTTTTATTTTCTTTTAATCCCTCGCCCTCACACCCTCTCTCTCTCCCCCGTCGATCTCTTTCTCTCACGCTCTCTCTCTCTCTTCGCTCGATCGCCCTCTCCCCTCTCCTAGGGAAAGCAGGCGAGACAACGTCGGATTGAAGCGTGGTTGGTGGCGGTGGATTCCTCGCGTCGAGAGGAACGCGTGGGTACCCATTTCGGCGCGGTTCGGTGATCGTGGGAGCGGGACGGTGTGTGAAGGCTCCGTGAACCCTCCTCCGTGCATGCGGCGTTTCCGGCCGTTTCGACTTGCAAGAGGTAGGAGGATGGACTCCTAAACTTGCTAGGATCAATTCCTGTAGCTAGTTCATTTGATTAGAACCTCGTAGCATGCATAATGTTCATTTTTCTATTTGTGGGGTTTTAGCCTAAATTTTTGAGATTAATGCATTATGGGCTTTGCATGTGATGTTTTTAGCGGTTATACTGTTGTTTGGGATGTATGGTTTGACTGGAAATAGGTTTTACGTCGTTACCCGACGATTTCCATGGTCTGGGAGGGAACCGGTTTTCAAACCGAACCCGCCCGCGTCCCAGGTGGTGTGACGGTCCTTCCAGGAACCGTCACACGCGTGACGATCCTTGGAGGACGCGTTATTTTTATATAACGGCCCGTTGACAGGGCGTTATTTTGAGAGTAACGGTGGGGCTCCCATCCGTTACTCGTCCGTTGGATCGCATTGACCGGGTGAGGCGGTGAGCCTGACGGCCAGTCGGCCGACCGTCAGGTCAACCCGACGCGCCTGGGCGAGTGCGTTATATCGCCAATTAATGGTTTTTAGAACGCTATGCGTGGGTTTTGGCCTCGGGTGGATGTAACGGCGAGGGTCCAACGCGTTACAGTTGATGTAACGCGCTGTGCCCCTACCGTTACATTCTATTTCGTTTGTTGGGGTTGGAACTTCGGTGGATGTAACGGGTAGGGGCGGACGCGTCATTCTTGATATAACGCGCCAGTCCCCGACCGTTACTCACTTGTAGCGCATGGGCAGCAGACCGCCACATGCCTGTTGGTTTAAAATGGGTGCCGGCCTATTCGTTAAGCGTTCCATTACGTAAATATGCCATGTTTAGGTTATTCTATTGTACAATGGCATGTTTTTAATCCCAATAGAGTAGCTTTTCTTTCCTTGCAATGGAGCCACTGTTATTGCCCTAGGTCTGTTGAGTACCGACCCGCTTGGGGATAGCAGAGGGGTGTTTCCCGCACACGGTTTGTAAGCTAGTTCCGTGGGCTCCCGGCCAACGGTAGCGTCCTACCGAGGGAGAAAACTAGCTAGAGGGCCTAGCTCAGGCGAGAGTCAGTGCGTGCACACGTGGTCAGAGGCTGTGGACTGACACTGACGAGTGTCACTCTGACTGGTCACTTGGTTTGGTACTGTTTACACGCTCATCTTGTCATTTTACCGACCGCGAGTGCTTGAGACGCAGTGTAAGTCGTCAGTGGACGCATCTAGTTTATGCTCCCAGTGGTTGTCCTTCCTTGTTGCTTGGATTATTTACGGCTTATTCTATTTGGTAGATTTAGTTTCAGTCGCTTGCAATTAATTATTATTGGCATGTGTTAGCTGTTATACCTGCTTAGATAGAGTTTACAGCTTTCTTGTGATTAGTTATTCATGCCAATGCATGTTATTTTATTTAAATGCATGCCCTATTACCTTTATCTTCGCATGCATGCTTGTTTTGTGCGAGGTAGGGATCCGCGTGACCCCTACTGAGTCTGGCTGTGACTCACCCTTCTCCTTTCAGGTGAGCCACGCCCGCCGTCTCCCGGTGTTTTGTGAGGTTGCTCGGAGACCGTGCTTAGTTGTTAGCAGTTGACGGGTCGCCTTTGTGAGGCTCTGTTGTACTTTTGCCGGGATATGTCCCACGTAGTTGTACTTTTAGGACTAATACTCTTGTGCTTCTGGACTAGTTATATAAATATCACTCTGGTTATTTTTGAATTGCTTCCGCACTTGTGTTAATTTTATTGCTTAATTGTAATATGCACGTTCCAAATTACAATCCGTTATGCACCTCCTCGACAAACCCCCACTAACCCTTCAAGGGCCTCATCAGCCTCTTGGGTGGCTTCCCCAGTTCTTGGTATCGGTGTATCGATGTTATCGGTATATCGGCATCCTGAACTCTGGGTCGTCACAGTTGGTATCAGAGCGGAGTTGAGGATTTGTATAAGGAATTAGAATTTGTAACTTGTCCAGAGCTAGTCCTTCGTGTTGTCTATTGCTAGCTTAGGGTTGTTTTTTGCGTGATTGATGTGATTCCTGTTGCTTTTTATTTTTCGACAGTGCAAGATGCCGCCTCGTCGAGGAAGACCTCCTCTAGTTTCTCGAGCTCCCCGAGATGCGCCCAGGGAAGATAGTGGTTCTGCACCTCCTCCTGCAGTTCCCGTTGTTCCTGCCGTTCCAGTCGTTCCTCCTCCAGCGTCGATGGTTGCTCCTCAGGTTGAAGTGCCTGGCAGTCGAGGCAGGGCTTTGAAAGAATTTCTTATGTTCAATCCGCCTGCTTTCGATGGACAACCCGATCAAGAGGTTGCGAGGCAATGGTTGGATGCTATTGAACGCGTGTTTCTGTCTATGGAGAGCGCTGAAGATGAGAAGGTTATGCTTGCCGCTTTTCAACTCCAGGGTACAGCCATCACGTGGTGGAAAGCCGAGTGGCAGATTGATTTTCATTCCAGACCTCTTCAGCAGATCACTTGGGCAGAGTTCGTTGCTGCTTTCGAGCGTGCCTATACTCCTGCCTGCTTTCAGATGGCAAAAATGTATCAATTTATGGAGCTGACTCAAGGTAGTATGACTGTGCTTCAGTATCGGAATAAGTTCATGGAATTGGGTCAGTATGCGCCCCATGTGCTGGCTAATGAAGCGTTGAAGACTCAACAATTCTTGCGAGGTTTGAGGCCAGAGTTGAAGATGCCCCTGATTGCAAATCGTGTTGCAGATCTAGATGGTGCGTGCCAGACAGCTGTGGCACTTGAGCTGGAGATGGCGAGACCAGGTGGGTATCCTCAGGCAGGGTCAGTTCAGCCGGTAGTGCAGTCTCAGCAGGCTTACCGACCGCCAGTGGTAGGTGTTCCCTCGGTCCAACCAGAGGTTAGCAGTGCTTCTTCTCCTTCCAAGACCAAGTTTAAGAGGTTCAAGAAGAAGAAGAAGTTTTTCCAACAGCCGTCTGGTACGGATGTAGTCCAGCAACCGACATCACCTTCTTCTCAGACTCGTCAGAGTTCAGCTGTCAGTCAGCCATGGACGTGTCGGAGATGCGGTGGTCATCATAAGGGCCAGCCGTGTTCTCTGCCTGTTGTTTGCTTTCGATGTGACCAGCCGAGTCATGTGGTTCGGGATTGCCCGCTGAGGCCGAAGCAATTGCAAGCTCCTCAGTTCTCTCAGTCTCAGCAGTCGCAATTCAGACCTCCTCCTGTACCTCAAACTCAACAACAGTTCTATTTTCAAGCATCGGCGTCTTCTCAGTAATCTTCAGCTGGATCGAAGAAGCAGAAAGGCAAAGTTTCTCATATGACTAGAGCTGAAGCGGTTACGTCCCATCTGGTGGAAGGTACGATTATGCTTTATGGTCATTCAGCTCGTGTCTTATTTAATTCTAGTGCTTCTCACTCTTTTATTTATGAGACTTTCTTGGCATGTATTGAGGAGCCGACATCAGAGATGTCTTGTGAGATGTTTGTTGAATTGCCTTCTGGAGATTTAATGATTACACCTTTGTGTTTGGGAGAGTCTCCTGTGATGATTGATAATCACCAGTTGCCGGTAAGATTGTATGCGTTGCAGCTGGCAGATTATGATGTTATTCTGGGAATGGATTTGTTGGAGCAGTATGGAGCTTTGGTTGACTGCAGATCGAAGAAAGTCTATTTTCAGCCCCAAGGAAAATCAGCCTTTTATTTCCAAGGTATTCGATCCCGTTCTTCTCGTATGATTATTTCTGCTATTCGAGCCTATAGGTTGCTTAGTACAGGTTGCCAGGGATTCTTAGCTTCTGTGGTTGCTGTTGAGAAACCACGACAGGATGTCAATGATATTCCTGTTGTCTGTGAGTTCCCTGATGTGTTTCCTGACGAGTTGCCAGGCTTGCCTCCAGAGCGAGAGATTGAAATGGTGATTGAACTGATTCCTGGTACAGGCCCGTTAGCAAAGGCACCGTACCGTATGGCTCCAGCTGAACTTAAAGTACTGCAATCACAGCTGCTTGAATTGCTGGAAAAAGGCTATATTCGCCCCAATTTTTCTCCGTGGAGTGCTCCAGTGTTGTTTGTGAAAAAGAAAGATGGAATCCTGAGACTTTGTATTGATTACAGGCAGCTGAATCAGGTGACTATCAAGAATAAATATCCGCTTCCCAGGATTGATGATTTGTTTGACCAGTTACAGTCTGCTACTATCTTTTCACGAATTGACCTCCGGTCTGGCTACTTTCAATTGCGGATCCGGGAATCTGATGTGGAGAAGACAGCTTTCAGCACTCGATATGGTCACTTTGAATTTCTGGTAATGCCGTTTGGATTGACTAATGCCCCAGCAGCTTTCATGGACCTAATGCAGCGTATTTTTCGTCCATTTCTTGATCAGTTCGTGGTGATCTTTGTTGATGATATTCTGATCTATTCTGCCTCTGATGAAGATCATGTACAGCATTTGAGGATCATTCTGCAGACTCTGAGAGATCACGAGCTCTATGTGAAGTTCAGTAAGTGTGAATTCTGACTTCGGGAAATTCATTTTCTTGGCCACGTGATTTCTGGTGACGGAGTGGCAGTGGACCCTGCAAAGATTGAAGCCGTTTTGAGTTGGCAGAGACCGAGAACGATCACTAAGATTAGAAGCTTTTTAGGTTTGGCTGGGTATTATCGCAGGTTCATCCAGGATTTTGCGAAGATTGCAGCACCAATGACTAGACTGACTTGTAAAGATGTACCTTTTGTCTGGTCGGATCAGTGTGAGGAGAGCTTTGTTGAATTAAAAAGGCTCTTGACTTCTTCTCCAGTGTTGACTTTGCCTTCCGACTCGGGTGGATTTCTTGTTTGCACAGATGCTTCTCGAGTGGGTTTGGGTACAGTGCTGATGTAACATAGTAAGGTTATTGCATATGCATCTCGGCAACTGAAACAGCATGAAGAAAATTATCCCACGCATGATCTGGAGCTAGCTGCAGTTATTTTTGCCTTGAAGATCTGGAGATATTATCTATATGGTGAGAAATTTTAGATTCTTACTGATCATCAGAGTTTACAGTATATATTCTCCCAGAAAGATATGAATCTCAGGTAGAGGCGATGGATGGAATATATGAAAGATTATGACCTTACACTCTCCTATCAGCAGGGAAAAATGAATGTTGTGGCTGATGCTCTGAGCAGGAAAGTACAAGTCAATCAATTGTTGCTTCATGAATGGAAATTGTGGGAACAGCTTCCGAGCGAGGCATTCAGTGTAGAGATTCTTGCTGATCCGAGGATGGCAGTTTGTGCTAGCTTGGTTTTGGGTTCAGCTTTGTATCAACAGATTAAAGAAGCTCAGCAAGCTGATTCTGATTTGGCCCGTGTTATATCAAGATATGATGTGGAATTTGATGACGAGTTGGTCGTCAGCTTCCAGGGCAGATGGTATGTCCCCGCTGATGATGAATTGAGGCATGAGATTCTGAGTGAAGCCCATGGTTCCCGTTTTGCTATTTACCCAGGTGTCACCAAAATGTATCAGAATTTGAAAAAGCAGTTCTGGTGGCCAGGTATGAAGAAAGACGTGGCTATATTTGTTTCTAAGTGCTTGACTTGTCAGCAGGTTAAAGCCGAACATCAAAAGCCAGGTGGATTACTTCAGCCTTTAGAGATTCCAATGTGGAAATGGGACCACGTTACTACAGACTTTGTGGTGGGTTTGCCTCGGACTTCTCAGGGTTTTGATGGTATCTGGTTGCTTGTCGACAGATTGACTAAAACTACTAGATTGTTGCCGATTAAAGTTGCTTGGAGTGTGCAGAGGTTGGCCGAGCTTTATGTGCAGAAGATCGTGCCACTGCATGGAATTCCTGTTTCACTTGTGTCAGATCGTGATCCACGTTTTACCTCCGGCTTCTGGCGTAGTTTCCAGAAAGCTTTGGGCACTGAGTTAGCGTTCAGTTCAGCGTATCACCCACAGTCAGATGGACAGTCAAAGAGGACTATTCAGACTCTGGAAGACATGCTGAGATCGTGTTGCCTTGACTGGCAGGGTTCGTGGAGTCAACATTTGCCACTTGTTGCATTTGCTTATAATAACAGTTTTCACTCCAGTATTGGCATGGCTCCTTATGAAGCGTTGTATGGTCGTCCTTGTCGTACTCCCTTGAACTGGTTTGATGTTGGGGACAGATTGTTGACAGGACCTGACATGGTACAGCAGTGTTCTGATGTGGTTCGTCTGATCAGGCAAAGATTGTTGACGGCTCAGAGTCGACAGAAAAGCTATGCAGATTAGCACATACGTCCACTACAGTTTGAGCCAGGAGATATGGTGTTTGTTAAAGTATCTCCGATGAAGGGTGTTTCCAAGTTTGGGAAGCGTGGAAAGCTTAGTCTGCGATATGTTGGCCCGTTTCCTATTGTCGAAGTTGTGGGTCCGGTAGCTTATCGCTTGCAACTACCAACAGCTATGCAAGCTATTCATGATGTCTTCCACGTCTCTCAGTTGAGGAAATATGTGCCAGATGCTTCTCATGTTCTCGATGATTCAGTTTGGCTCGAGGTGACTGCTGATTTATCTACGCCAGAGTTTCCTATCAGAATTGAAGACCGTCGTGAGCAGCGGTTGAGAAATAAGGTTATCCCTCTGGTAACGGTTGCTTGGCAGCGTCACTCTGGTAATGAGTCAACTTGGGAACGTGAAGATGAGATGCGTCAGCTTTTTCCTTTCTTATTCCAGTGAGGTATAAGTCTTTTCTCAGTTTCCCCCTTTTCCGTTGTTGTAAATTTCGAGGGCAAAATTTCTTTTAGGAGGGAGGGACTGTAAGGCCCGTGCCTCAGTGGATCCTTAGTGGTTTGGATCTAATATTTGTTCTGGAATTTTTGACTATTTTCCCGTATTTTTAGGAATTTTCCTGGTATTTTTACGGATTTAGTTGGAGTTAATTGAGGGTTATTAGAAATTAATAAGATTTTAATATATATAATGATTATATTATATATATTTAAATTTTATTTTATTTTATTTTAATCCCTCACCCTCACACCCTCTCTCTCTCCCCCGTCGATCTCTTTCTCTCACGCTCTCTCTCTCTCTCTTCGCTCGATCGCCCTCTCCCCTCTCCTAGGGAAAGCAGGCGAGACGACGTCGGATTGAAGCGTGGTTGGTGCCGGTGGATTCCTCGCGTCTAGAGGAACGCGTGGGTACCCATTTCGGCGCGGTTCGGTGATCGTGGGAGCGGGACGGTGTGTGAAGGCTCCGTGAACCCTCCTCCGTGCATGCGGCGTTTCCGGCCGTTTCGGCTTGCAAGAGGTAGGGAGATGGACTCCTGAACTTGCTAGGATCAATTCCTGTAGCTAGTTCGTTTGATTAGAACCCCGTAGCATGCATAATGTTCATTTTTCTATTTGTGGGGGTTTAGCCTAAACTTTTGAGATTAATGCATTATGGGCTTTGCATGTGATGTTTTTAGCTGTTATAATGTTGTTTGGGATGTATGGTTTGACAGGAAACAGGTTTTACATCGTTACCCGACGATTTCCATCGTCCGGGGGGAACCAGTTTTCAAACCGAACCCGCCCACGTCCCAGGTGGTGTGACGGTCCTTCCAGGAACCGTCACACGCGTGACGGTCCTTGGAGGACGCGTTATTTTTATATAACGGCCCGTTGACGAGGCGTTATTTTGAGAGTAACGGTGGGGCTCCCATTCGTTACTCGTACGTTGGATCGCATTGACCGGGTGAGGCGGTGAGCCTGACGGCCAGTCGACCGACCGTCAGGTCAACCCGACGCGCCTGGGTGAGCGCGTTATATCGCCTGTTAATGGTTTTTAGAACGCTATGCGTGGGTTTTGGCCTCGGGTGGATGTAACGGCGAGGGTCCAACGCGTTACAGTTGATGTAACGCGCTGTGCCCCTACCGTTAAATTCTGTTTCGTTCGTTTGGGCTGGAACTTCGGTGGATGTAACGGGTAGGGGCGGACGCGTCATTCTTGATATAACGCGCCAGTCCCCGACCGTTACTCACCTGTAGCACATGGGCAGCAGACCGCCACATGCCTGTGGGTTTAAAATGGGTGCTGGCCTATTCGTTAAGCGTTCCATTACGTAAATATGCCATGTTTAGGTTATTCTATTGTACAATGGCATGTTTTTAATCCCAATAGAGTAGCTTTTCTTTCCTTGCAATGGAGCCACTGTTGTTGCCCTAGGTCTGTTGAGTACCGACCCGCTTGGGGATAGCGGAGGGGTGTTTCCCGCACACGGTTTGTAAGCTAGTTCCGTGGGCTCCCGGCCAACGGTAGCGTCCTACCGAGGGAGAAAACTAGCTAGAGGGCCTGGCTCAGGCGAGAGTCAGTGTGTGCACACGTGGTCAGAGGCTGTGGACTGACACTGACGAGTGTCACTCTGACTGGTCACTTGGTTTGATACTGTTTACACGCTCAGCTTGTCGTTTTACCGACTGCGAGTGCTTGAGACGCAGTGTAAGTCATCAGTGGACGCATCTGGTTTCTGCTCCCAGTGGTTGTCCTTCCTTGTTGCTTGGATTATTTACGGCTTATTCTATTTGGTAGATTTAGTTTCAGTCGCTTGCATTAAATTATTATTGGCATGTGTTAGTTGTTATACCTGCTTAGATAGAGTTTACAGCTTTCTTGTGATTAGTTATTCATGCCAATGCCTGTTATTTTATTTAAATGCATGCCCTATTGTCTTTATCTTCGCATGCATGCTTATTTTGTGCGAGGTAGGGATCCGCGTGACCCTTACTGAGTCTGGCTGTGACTCACCCTTCTCCTTTCAGGTGATCTGCGCCCGCCATCTCCCGGTGTTTTGTGAGGTTGCTCGGAGACCGTGCTTAGTTGCCAGCAGTTGACGGGTCACCTTTGTGAGGCTCTGTTGTACGTTTGCCGGGGTATGCCCCGCGTAGTTGTACTTTTAGGACTAATACTCTTGTGCTTCTGGACTAGTTATATAAATATCACTCTGGTTATTTTTGAATTGCTTCCGCACTTGTGTAACGACCCGAGAATCCGATTACCGGGAAGGCCCGATAACCCGAGACTCGCACCGCCGCCCACGAGCCGGGAGGGCTCGGAAGGGCTAAAAGGAGTGTGGAGGCACAAAGAAATAGGAAATAAAGCAGGACAATACAACAATTAACAGAAATAAATAAACAACTACAACAGAGTCCAGCCCAACAGAAAGTACAGTCTAAAGCAGTAAAGCGTACCACATGCCAAGTGAACACTCGGCCCGGCAAGCTGGCAACTGAGAACCACCGCTCCGCACCCTCGAACCACGAGGAAGAACCGCTACACCTGAAAAGCAGGGAATGAGTCTCCAAAACAGAGACTCAGCAGGGATCCCGCGGAACCCCAACCGGAAACAACGGCGGTAGCGGAAAGGAAGCTACAACTACAGCAGGAACAGCAAACCGGTGGCCGGTCAAAACTCGGCACTACAGCTACTCCTACTGCAAGAAGGCAGACCTCGATCACACAGTCGAAGCTACCAAACCACGCTAGTACCACCTACCGAAGTAAGAACACACGGCAACCACGCCGTAGAGGCCTATCCCCCGGACACAGCCGACCTGGACACGCTGTCCAAGGTGCAACCCCGACCGTCCGATCGCGGGCACTGCACAACAAGGCCCAACCTCGGTAAAGCCACTAGCGCTAGACTCACGACGCGAAGACTAACACACGCGCCACGGCAAAACAGCCGAAGGACTCAACGGTCGACACGACCGAAAACCCGAAGGTCAAAACCACAAAAACTGACAGTCTGTCACTCCGTACTGACAGGAGTACCACCCACTAGAAGCACAGCCGGTAGCGTCCCCTGACGTCTTACACCGCACCGCAGGTGAATCGCCTGACGTGGTAGGTCCTACCCGAGGCGCGAACACCGTATAAGTAACCACAAACAAGTAACTAGCTGGGGTCACGCCCGTCGACGTGGGTCCAACCGCCCCCAACCACGTGTGCACACACAGACCTTGCGTCACTAGGTCTGGTCCTCTGACCGGTTTTCCCCCGTAGCCGGACTCTGGCTACCGACGAGGGGCCTACGGTAACCGGTCCACAAACCGTCTCGAAAGGTGGGTGCCCGTACACCACTCCCAGGTGAGACCAGCACCTCGTACTGGTGGGCTACGACTAGTGGAGGGTCACTGAAGGAGTAGACTCTCAACTCAACGAAAAACAACGTCCGAATCCGACGACGTACGGGGACCACCCCACGTACAGGCCCCGTCGCACGGTGGCCACAGTCGGAGAAGAAACAGGACTCACAGTCCACGGCCACGCACGCACCGTGCACTAGAGTCGAGAAAACTCAAGTGGCACTAAGCCACTGGACTCTGGACAGTCCTCTAGACACACTACAGCCAACAGTCCTTGAGTCATAAGACTCGGGGTCAAGACCGTTGCACGCAACAGCACAAGGCCATCAATCTAGTCCAATCCCTAGGTCCAAAACCACGATATCACGAATATCGAGACAACACACGAGTTGCCAAGACCATTCCCTTGGGAAGGGAACGCAAGGGACAAAGGCCACTCACACGGGCCACACGGAAAACGCAGAAGCATGATTCCCAAGGCAGCACACAAGCCGCCACGACGATTTCCCATCTTGAAGCAAGCGGGAAACCTCCAGCCCCAGGCCGGATAACTGGACTCGCAGTCCAAGGCCAAGCACCTGGCCCACACGGGAATCGCCTTCCAAAGAAAACCCACGACACGCGGGGGAGACCCCACCGCACTCACACCGATACACGGTGACTCGATCGAGCGAACCCGAAAGCCCAACGCACGAGAAATCACCCGGGCTCTCAACCCTCTGGGCACGTCAAACGAGGTAACACGGTCCTCCCGACACCCTCAAAACACGGACACAGAATCCCACGGGTGTCTGGGACACTCACGAGACCGCAGGTCGACCACTGGGTCCCAACCGGGTCGACCGGGGATCCACACATCGCGGAGCAAGGCGGAGAACACAGAAACTCGCCTCGGTGCAACACAGGGCCTGACGGTCTAGCCCTAGACCGTCACACGGCTGTAACGGTCTAGGCGGGACCGTCACTTCCACCTGGCGGTCGAACGCAGACCGTCACACGGCCCAAAGAACGCAGGATGTAACGCGCCTGGCCCAGCGCATTACACGAATGTAACGTGCTCTCCCTGGTGCGTTACATGCCTCACGCGCTCAGCGTGAAAGCAGGATGTAACGCGCCTGCCTCAATGCGTTACACGGATGTAGCGCGTCTGGCCTGGCGCGTCACACACGCTGCCCTTCCAACGGATAAAACGACTCTGACGCCCCACCCGGGGCGCGTTACAAGCAAGTAACGGTCCAGACGGCACCGTCACACCCCCAGCCCTCAGCTGGGTAACAGGGAATGTGACGCACCCATCCTGGGGCGTCACAAGGCTGTGACACGCCAGCCCTGGTGCGTCACACGCCTGACCCAAAAACCAACGGAAGAGACTCTAACGGTCTAGCCCTGGTGCGTCACAGCACCTGACGGTCTATCGTGGGACCGTCACACCCACAGACCACCAAAGGCCAACAGAAGGGGGATGTAACGGCCCTGCCCAGGCGCGTTACACCAAGTGACGGCCACTGGAAGGACCGTCACTTCCTTCCGAGAACGCTACGGCGGGAAACGACCCAAAACTCGTCCCACGCCCCCATACCTCCACAGAAGAGGGGGAAAACAAGGGGGAAGCTCCCCAGAAGCCCCTAGCATGCATCTACGGCCTCGGATCGGCCAAAAACGCAATGAAACGGGAGATCGGCCCACAAGCCCTAAAACATGGATTTTGCCCAAAAACCCCGATTCCACCCGCTCGGCTCACCACGGCCTACGAAACTCGCGGGAAAGGAAGTGCACGAGCTGGGGAACCATCACCCTACTTCCACCGAAGATTTCGCTCCCCGAGCTCGCCGATCCGCGAAGAAACGCCGAGAAACCCTCGCCGGCTCGCGACCGCGCCACGAGCTCCCACGCGCCTCCACCGCTGTAGATCTCTTTTAAAATCCACACTTTGTGGAAAGGTTAAAAAGGAAGGCAAAAGGGAAACATTAAATAATGGTGGAGATGAAACAATGCACGAGGTGCACAAGGGGAGTGTGTGATCGCCAGAGGGTTTACCTCAATAAGAAAAAAATAAGATCGCATGTACCTGGTGAAAGATGGGATGCGGGATGAATGTGGATCTCCTCCTCCAACTCCAATCGGCCGGCCGATGAAGTGGGTTTTCTTGATTGATTACCTTGTAAGAAAGACAATGAAAGACAAGCAAAAGAAAGGGGATCAGCCAAAGTGCAGTAGTATCAGTCAAGAACCAACATAAAAATGATGAAAAGACATCAACATGCGCACCTTCTTTTTTATTTTCTTTTTAAAACCCCTAGCAGAGAACTAGGGAAGGAGCTAATATGCTAGATGCAGTAAAAGAACTGACGACAGGAGACAATAGTGATGCCAAGAATATGATGAACAACAAACAAGCTATATATATATCGCCCTGCTCTCCCTGACGAGAGTAAAGGGAACCAGGAAGACGCTGGACGGATACAGAGGGATGAAGAAAATCAATGCTCGAAGGAGGAAGCTCTGCGCGCTTGAATACTTAAAAATCTTCAACCTTTTGAGTTGTTGTTGTTGTTAACCTTTTACACGATCAAACTAGATTTTCTTTTATAGTGTCAATCGGATGTGATCAAACAAGGGAATTGATAAGAACGGGTAATGAGGCATCCAAGGAAGGATTAAGATCGAGCAAGAGTCCAAAGATAGCAGGGAACTGTGGGGGAAAGATGGAGAAAAAAGGACTCTGGAGTGAAACACGCCTTAATACAGGGCGTCTATTTATGAAATGACGACCTTCACAGAGACGTTTCTTGAAACACGACCTAGGAAAGGACGTTTCTTCCTGGATTTAATTTTGGAAATGAAAACTTCCTCCGTTTGGAAACTGAGATAACACGCCTGAGATAACGGCGTTAATTAAAATCACGCCCTGAGGAAAGGCGTTACTCACAAAATGCCTTTTATTTTGAAAATAGATAATTCCAGAATTTAAGGGATAACACCAGGAATTGACGCCCTCACCTACGGTCGTCCTTTCTTTGAAAACGCCCTACAACAGGTCGTTATTTTTAAATTAACGCCCTTACTCAAGTCGTGACTCACAAAAATACAGGAAAAATGCAGAAAAACTCACAAAAATAGAAAAACTTTATGTTATAGGAATATTGAAGTCCACTTGGGGCATTTATATAATAACATGAGATTTGATCAACAAAACGTCAATTTTGGCGTGTCTACAGCTGCCCCGCCTTGGCGTCTGCTTTGCAAGGGAGTGAGACGGAAATGGAGCGAAGTGTAATAAAAGGAATGAAGTGGAACGAACTGATAAGGAGACGCCAAGGTGTGATGTGACACGCCTCAGACACTAAGCATTGGAAATCTTTCCAAGATTCTGAATGAAACAACTCTGAGTGGTTCCAAGGAAACAATCGATTTGTTGGATAAAAGGAGGTTAAACTAAATAATAAAGGGTGTGCGCGTGGGCACGACAGGGAAAGACCATTGGAGAGCGATTACCAGCCAATGTGGGTGTGCTGCAACCAAGGTAAATTTTGCAGAAAAGTAAAGAGAATTGGGATAAAGATCCAACAAAAGGAACACTTTCAAGGAATCAGCCTGAACGGCCTCAAATAGAACGAAGTACTTGATTTAAAGTGGAATATCTCATGTCAATTCAATCAAGAGCGAGTGAACTTCATTATTGCCATAATATGAAGATTTTCAGCATGAAACTCAAAGTCCTACATGATGCATGCTGGGCTAAAAGAAAAGGTTAAAACAAATTAAAAAATAGAAAATAATCAAGGATAATATTGCCAAGCTGTTTAGGTCTGGTCAAGAATCCATATTTCTGAGCTAACACTAAGCCGAAGCCCGTTTGTCCACGTATCAACTCAGAAAGTGGAACCATCGTCCCAAACTTTTAACAACTCGACGGCCTATCCGTGTGATCAAGATTTTCCTGAAATCGTCATCGTTTTTGATGAAGGGGAACTCAAATTTCAGGTTCATCAGAACCACAAGGTCCTTGACATAATATAATAGCGTAGATATCATATAGTAACAATGCTTACAAGAAACAGATACAAGGTGGCAAGATGTTGCTCCTATGAGTGATCCAAACGCCTCGAATCCTGCAAACTTCTGCACTTTAAAACTTATTAGTCCTTTCATGATCATAAATAGTCTTGATTCTCCAAAAAAAAAAAAAGATCATAAGTGCTTAAATAAAACAATTTCAATAAAATAACAGCACTTAAGTTCATCAAAAGCGTGCAGAGGTCAAAATCCATAAGCCAATAAAACACGCCTAAGAATAGGGCGTTAAAAATCATTAAAAACGCCGTGCCATAGGTCGTTAATTGTTAAAACACGTCCTACTCAAAGGCGTCACCAAGAAGGGAAGCTTAGAAGAAACACGACCTCATCAAGACACGACCATGCCAAATGTCGTCTCATCAAAAAAATACGCCCTTTCATAGGGCGTAACCAACAGAGAAAGCTTGGCAGAAACACGACTTTATCAAAGGCGTTACATTAAACACGACCATGCCAAGGTCATTAAATGAAAAATACACGCCCTTACACAAGGCGTGAATTAGCCCGATCCTCCGTTTCTAAATCAAGAACAGAGTCCTTAACCCAATCAAACTTCTATCTTCGGGGCTCTTTAGGACTCTCCAAATCCTTATAAAACGGCAGACTTTCTTAACCAAATCATCAGAATTCTTCTGCGGCCGAACTGCTCCGTTTCTTTCTTTTTCTGCAGGCCTTTTGTTCTTTTCTTGCTTCTGTTCTCAACTGCTGGCGGCGATGGACAGAATAGTGAAGAAACCTAGGATTTCTACTCCTAGAATCTCTGAAATACAAGGGCACGTAAGCAATCGAATTGCTTTGAATCAGGTAAGCTTTAATTTCCTTTACTGTGCATGTAACCCTTCATTGTTCTGTCGAACTGCTTACTTATTTCTTTGTTGCTGAACTCTTCTGTCCAATACTTCATATGCTCATGTACCTCTTCTTTTTGTTTTCTTCCTCTCTTCTCACAGGAGTACCCAAATCTTCCAGGGGCTAGAAGATATGTCCAAATCAAATGGTTGCCCCTCATCCTCTCCAAATTCACATCAGACATGAGGGTATATGTAGCTAGATGACATCTCTTGGGGTTGATAACCCATGCCAAGCATTATGATCAAATCCACATAGATTGGGCTGCCATAGGAGCATTGATTGAGACATGGCATCCTTCCACCCATACTTTCTTATTTTCCACTTTTGAGGCCACCATCTTGCTGGAGGAAGTAGAGATGATCCTAGGCTTGAAAAAGATGAAACACGGAGAAGAAGAAAAGATGGCCATCATGCCAAGGCCCATCTCCTCCCACGAGTTGCTAACCTCGTTAATACCTAGCCCGAATATAGTGAACCAAATCAAGGTCACTAAAGGAGTTAACCTCTTGAAGCTCGCCTCGTGGGTGTACAAGAGAGCGGATCAAGCTAAAGAGGAAGAGGAGATAGAAAGAGTGACCAAAGCCTTCGTGGTGTGCTTGGCAGGAGCACTCCTATTCCCATCCACGGAGGACTTTCTAGAGGAGTCCCAATTGAGCGCAGTGGTGAGCTTATGGGAAGAAGAGAGAGTTGGACCGGCGATCCTAGCATATCTCTATAGCGGGCTTACAGCGGCGTCCATGGGAAGGCCCATTTACGGGTGCATGCTAGCACTCTCAAGTTGGGTTGATCTACACTTCAAATTCGACTCATGCCACGAAGCCCAACAACCCTCAAGAATTTTCTCAAAGAGCCCACTCTCATATATAACCGGCTCATTAGGTATAAGCAATAGAGTGACTAACCGGGTTCCTCAAATCAAGAAGAGAGGGGATTGGAGGGAGCACTTAAAGGTAATGCCAAAGAATCTTTTTACTTGCGCCCCGGGTGTATTCAAAATGCAGGAACTTCGTGCACGCTTCTCCATCGGGACGGACCTTCGTCTTATCGGTGCTTCGGACTTCGTTTTATATAATGCACACCGGTGCCTTCCTCAGCTTGGGCTCCCAAGGCAACACTTAGAAGACATCTCTCATCTTCCTCCAATCAAATCAAGGGATCTAGGCAACAATGAAGATGGTGAGGAGGTTATCACCATTCAAGCTTTATGGAGGCTAAGCAAGCTTCATCAACCTGTAGAAGACTTGGACGAAGACAAAGAACAGTGGAAAAATTATATAACTTCATTGAGAAAATTAAGGCCCAAAGTGGCTCATTAGTCATTGTAGTTCCTCTTTTCAAAATAATAAAGATTGTTTTCTGATTGAGCCAACTGCCACTGTGATTATGATCGAAATCATCCAAAAAACTGTGTTTCTGTTGTGAATAACGCCTCCAAGAGCGTCGCGAATTAACAAATACACGCCTTATTTCAAGGCGCTTCAATGGGCCCATCGTCAACAATTGACGCCTGCGACAGTGGGCGTTACTTTGAATAACGACCTTAAGAAAGGCGTGAACAGATTCAAATCCAAAAGAATATAATCGTTGACTCCTCAAAATAACGCCTTTTCCTTGGTCACATTTAAAGTGTAACACGCCTTTACAAAAGGCGTTACTTCAAACAGCAATAATGACTTCTCTTGCATCAATCAACGCCCATTCAATGCGTCTGACGACGGTTATCGTTCCCCATGCAAAAGCAATTAACGCCTTAATAGTCGTCGTCAACTTTAATAAAACGCCCAAGGAATGGACGTGAATTCCATTATAGACGCCCCTCATTAGGGCGTGTCTTCTTTTTCGAAACCCAAAAGCCGTCGGGCCCCTTCTTCTTCCTCCTTCCATTCTCATTTCACCCCTTTTCTCTACAAACCCTAACCGAAGCCCTCAAAGCCTCTCTCTCAAACTCCTCTCTCATTCTCTCAAACATTCTCTCAATCTTAGCCATGGCCAAACGCCAAAGAGTCAGCGCCCCAGATGTGGTCGATCTCGATGCCTCCCACGCCCAAGAGGAAGAACTTTCCGTGGAGGAGCTCGCCGTCGTGGCTTTTGAAGAAGAGCCGGCGACGGCCGGCGGCGACGAGGCCGACGGAGCAACAGCAGATGCAGAAGATGCAGACGGTGGAGAAGAAGAAGGAGAAGAAGAAGGAGAAGAAGAAGGACCGCCGCGCACGGCGGCGGTCGCTCCCCGGGGGCAACTCCGGCGGCCCAGACGGCCACTGCCACGGCCACAACCTCAGAAACACAAGAAGGTAGGTTCCCCCTCCCCAATTCCATTTTATTTTATTTTATTTATATTTTTCTTGATTTTCCATAGCCCTCGGGTACGAAATCTGCAACCCAGAAAAAACACGCCCCCATCGGCGGCGTTACTCTCAAACAAAACGCCCTAACCCAGGGCGTTAATTATTTCAAATTTCTGAAAATCAATTAACCTCCATGGAAAACGCCCTGAAGCATGTCATTTCTTAAAACTTATGATTTTTCATGATTTCCATGCTCATTAAACAATTTCCAAAAATATTTTCATGAATTATTTCGCATGCTGTCAGTTATTTGATTTTTCTGTTAAATTGAGAAACCCACGCCCTCCAGTAGGGCGTTAATTCAACAAGAGAC